>JAIUJO010000085.1:860767-1081284 GCA_023846275.1 Vanilla planifolia | reverse complement strand
TTTAATGTTATGAACATACATATTTAAGCTTAAGTGATAAAAATTGAAGCAATATAGTATAACAAAATGAAAGTAATGTAATGAGATTTAAAGTCACATAGTAATGTAACCAAATCAAAGCAAAAAGTTTTAAAAAATATGATCAATTATGTGGGAAATTTCCCTACCAACATAATAATAAGAAAGAGTATAATATTCTCAATCATTAAATTAGGAATAAATTAAAAATTTCTCATTAATCATGCAAAAAAATTGAAACTAATAAATTAAAGAAATATATAAAAATGAATATTTAGTTTGACAAAGTTGATTAAGCTGAGTTCAATAATTGTTTTTCATCTCCATCGAGCCTTGTTCAAAACAATTCGTAATTAGTAATAAAAAAAAAGCATAACAAATAATATTTTTTATTTTATGATTAATTAAAGCTAAAATAAGATAAATTTAAATAATATACTTAACCAAATTAAAGAAAGAAGTTAAAAACTATATGATAAATTATGTGGGAAAGTTGCATTGTGAGGTACAAAGGTGACAGTGTAAAATTATTGATCGTTAAATTATTCAAGAATTAAAATTCATTGAAAAGTATGCTAAAGCCTTAAAACATAAAATCATTAAAGAATACAAAATTAATTTTTAATTTGTTAGACCTAGTAGTGATGAGTCTAACAACATTTTTTCATCTTAATCTGACCTTATCTGAAATTACTATGAATTAAAAATTAAAAATAACAAAAAAATTAATTGAATATTATATTTAATAAAATGTTAATATAAAACTAAATCAAGAATAATATTAAAGTACTAAATATGACATAAATAAATAAAAATAATGTTACGATCACATGAGAGAAGAATTAGATAATAATAAAAACAAATAAAATTGTAAACATTAATAGAATAAGATAAATTGTATCAAAAACTTTTATTTCGATATACTAAGGAGATCCAATGTAATATACTTTATAATATAATGAAGTGTAAAAGGAATGTACCATTAAATATGGCAAAACTTTAAAGGCTTTTAAAAATATTAAAATAAATATTTATTTTGATAAAATGTTACTAGTTCAATACAATCATATTTGTTTCATCTTGATTTGACCTCATGTTGAATTATAATGATTTACTAAGCCAAATATTCACTAAATAATAACACATTATTATTTTGATATTATGGAAAGGTATATTAATGTAGAAACTAAATAATTTTTGTAATGTAATACAATGAAATGAAATTAATACAAAAGTCACATGATAAGAGATTTAGAGTAACATATTAAAGTAAAACATTCAAAGTAAAAACTTTTAAAAAAAGAGATAAATTAAATAAAAAAGTTATATTCCAAGATAATAAGGAGAATGAGTGTAATTTTTTTATGAAATATTAATGTATGAATCAAAATGTCTTATAAAGCAAGGCAAAAGTCCAAAAAATAGTTTTAATAATAAAAGAAAATAATTTTTACTTAAATAGAGCTCATCGAAATCTTTCTGATAAAATTTATTTTTCCTCCATTAGACCTTGTTTAAAATTACTCAAAATTATAAAAATAAATAAGCAACTATAAACACAATTTTTTAATTAAGAAATTATTCAATAGAGTTGAAATGAGAAAAATGAAATAGTACAATATAACCTAACGAAAATAATATAAATGTCACATAGTAAGCGGTCTAGAGTTTCATAGTAATATTACTAAATCAAAGCAAAAACTTTTAATAAAATATGATAAATTATATAAAAAAGTTTCATTCTAACATATTAAATATAATACATGTAACATCATTAATCATAAAATTAGTTACAAAATAAAATGTCTTGTAAATCATACAAAAATTAATTATTTAAAATTATAGAAATTAATATTTAATTTGACATAGTTAAGATAAGTAAACAACAATTTTTTAATCTTCATTAGATCTTGTTTGGAGTTATAGAAAATTACCAATATAAATGCACAAAAAAATAAAAATTGTAATTTTAATATCAAGTGAATACAAGTTAAAAGTTAAAATAAAATTAATTGAAGCTATGTAATATAACCAATTAAATGAAAATAATTTGAAGAAATCAGATAAATTACATAAGAAAGTTGCATCCTAGATACTAGGCTAATAGATGTAATTTTCTTGATCATCAAGATAAGTATGAATCAACATTTCTTTTTAATGATTTCTTGAAATAAAAAAAATATTTAAAAATTTAAAAGAGAATATCTAATTTAATAGAGCTCTTCATAAAGAGTATAACTATGTTTATTTCTATGCTGCTAGGCATATGTGGGAATATTATAAATTACCAAATTAAATGAAAGTAATTTGAAGAAAATAGATAATTTGTATAAGAAAGTTGCATTCCTAGGTACTAGGCATATAGATCTGGGGTTCTTGATCATCAAGATTGGCATGAATCAAAATTCCTTTTAATGATTTCCAAAACTAGAAAAAATACTTAAAAGTTTTAAAGAGAATATTTAATTTAATAGATCTCTTCACAAAGAGTATAACTATTTTCATTTCTATTTAATCGAGGATATGTGGGAATATTATAAATTACAAAATTAAATGAGCATAAAAAATAATAATAATAATTTTTTAATAATAATTAAATATATAATAAATCTAGTATAAAACAAAATGTAAGTAATGTGATATATATAAATCAAAACAATGTTAAGTTTATGCAAGGGATAATTAGAGATTCATAATAATCTAGCCAATTCAAAAAGTAATATTTAAAGAAATGTTATTAATTCTATAGGAAAGTTATACTCCAAGTTATTAATGAGATCAAGTGTAACATTTGTGATCATGTAAATAGTTATGAATGGAATGTCTCATACATTATGCCAAAAAAGCTTAAATATTAACATGAATATTTAATTGGACAGTGATTGTTTAGTCAACTCCAATAACTTTTGTTTTATTTTTATCAAGAATCATTTGAAATTACTATGAATTATAAAATTAAATGAGCATAAATAATAATAAATTATTATTTTTATGTTAAGAAAAGATATATTAAAAAAAAAGAAGATAATTTGATGTAATGCACTATAGCCAAATAAAATCGACACAAAAGTCACATGAGTGGAGATCTAAATTTACTAATTAGTATATCCAAATGAAAAGGGAAATTTGAAGAAATGAGAACAATTATTTAAAAAACTCTATCATAAATCACAAAGAAGATCGAGCTAAAGTTTTCTATCATAAAATCTTGCATAAATTGAAATGGCTCATAAAGCATGAAAAACCTCTTAAAAATATTTTAAATTATATAAAAATTAAACTAAAAAATTTGACACATTGAGATAAATTATATAAGAAAATTATATTTCCAGATATTAAGGAGATAATGTGTAACATTTTTGATAATATAAATTTGTATAAAAAGAATGTTTCACAAAATATGATAAAACCATAAAAACTTCATAAAATATTAAAATAAACTTTAGTCAAATGTATAACTCATCTACTATAATCCAATAAATTTATTTGATCTTTATCTGACATCATTTTGAATTATAGTGGTTTATTAAAGAAAATATGCGTTAAATAACAATAAATTATGATTATAATATGATGAAAAAATATATTAAAGCTAAAAGTAAATTATTTGTTGCAATGTAATAAAACAAAATCAAATCAATGCAAATGTCACATGAGAGGAGAGTTAGAGTTATGTACTAAAATAAAATAATTAAAGAATAAAATTTGACAAAATGGGATAAATTATAAGAAAAACTTATATTCTAAGATATTAAGGAAATCAAGTGTAATGTGTTTTATTGATTGATAAAGTATGACTGAAACTATTATTCAAAGCATGCCAAAACTCTAAAAAATGTTTTAAAAATAAAAAAAATAATAATTATCATTAGATGAGATCATTGAGCCAGTCTAATTTTTCCTTAATCAAACCTCATGTAAAATTACTAATAATTATCAAAAGAAATAAAAAATTATAGTAATATAATAATTTTAGAAAATTAAGTAATATAAATTAAAGTTGGGATGAGAAAAATTAAGGTAGTGTAATATAACCCAATGAAAGTTATGTAAATGCCAAACATTAGAAGATTTAGGATTTCATAGAAATATAACTCAATGAAAGAAAAAAATTTTAAAAAATAAGATAAATTATTTAGAAAAGTTACATTGTATGACATTAAGTAGAAAGTGTATAATATCATTCATCAACAAGTTAGATATAAATAAAAATGACTCAAAACTCATGTGTAAACTATGAAAAATTTAATATTTAATATAATAAAATAAATATTTAATTTAACATAACTCACTCAAATGAGTCCAACAACATTTTTTAATCTTTAATAAATCTTGTTTGGAATTACAATGAATTACCATTATAAAAATAAAAATAATAATTTATTAATATTTTAATATTAAGTAAATTTATAATAAATTTGTAATCAAATTTATTGAAGGAATTTAATATGACAAAGTAAATGCTAAAGATTTTAAGAAATAAGATAAATTACAATTGAAAGACACTTTTCTAGATTCTAGATGACAAATGTAATGTTCTCAATCATCAAAATTGGTATTCTCTAAATGCCTCCTAAAGATTATCAAAAAATAAAAAACTATTTTAAATATAACATTGTTTATTTCATTTTGAATCAAGCCTAAATACGAATTACTATAAATTACAAAATTAAATGAGCATAATAATAATTAGACATTTGTAGTAATCTAACGAGATAAAAAACAAATATTTAAAGAAATGGGCAAGAAAGTTGCATTCAATGTTATTAAAGAAATCAAGTATAACATTCATGAACATATAAATAGATATGAATCCAATGACCCATACATCATGTCAAAAAAATTAAAAATATAAAATTGAATATTTAATTGAATAGTTCTTGTTTAGTTAAATCTAAAGACATACATTTTGTCTTAATCTCACCTCATTTGGAATTATTATTATTAATTAAAAAGTGAAATATTTATAAATAATACTAAATTATTATTTTAAAATTATGCAAAGGTATATTTAATGTAAAAAGAGATAATTTCATGTATCTTATTATAAACAAATCAAATCAAGTGAAGACCACACAAGTCAAGATCTAAATTTACTCATTCATATAACCAAATCAAAGCGAAAAAATTTAAAGAAACCAATGCAATTGCATAAATAACTTTAGTCTAAGATTGTTAGATTGAAAAAATTTAAAGAAACCAACGCAATTGCATAAAGTGTAGCATTTTTTATCCTCAAATTTGATACAGATTAAAATGTCTTGTAAAGTATGTAAAAATTCTTGAAAAAAATTTAAAAAAAATATAAAAACGAATATATAATATGAAAAAGCTTTCAAGATGACTCTAATGACTCTGGTTATATCTTAATCAAACATCTTTTAGAAGAACTATGAATTATAAAAATAAATAAGCTTAAATAATTAAAAAAAATATTATTTTAATATTAAGTAAATATGAAATAAATTTATAAAGACATGAATGCAAGTAATTTAATATAAATAAATCAAAGCAATTAATGTCACACAATAGGAGAGTTAGAGTTTTACAGTAATCTAACCAAATAAAAATGAAAACTTCAATAAAATGAGATAAATTATACATTCTAGATACCACATAGATCAAGTGTAATATTCCTGATGATATAATGAGATAAAAGTTTAAATTAATATTCTTGATAATATTCTTGAGTCCAATGGCATTTGTCTCATCTTGATCTGACCTTATGTTAAATTAAAATGATTTTGAAGTAAAACTTAGTGTTCAAAACTCATAAGTAGCAAGTGAATATTAGTCTTAAAAGTAATTTTTGTTATTTTTGGATATATATATTTCTTAAAAATAATTTTATGTACCTTGATTATATGCATATATTAATTTTTAATATGAGAAAAAATAAAGATAAATATTAAAATATGACACCATAATTTTTAGGTGGTTTATTTCAATTTAGAATCTATGTCCACCCAATTAAGGTCGAGAAAAACATCAGTAATAGAAAGTTACAACTTGTACAACTTAAGGTTTTTTCTTATATAGTTCACCTCCAAAAATGCTAGCTTTTGTAGATTCACCTAAAACCTATGTTTTTGTGAGGACAATCCCATCTCAATTTTTTTTACTAAATTTGAACTAAACTTGGGCTTTCGTAAATGCTAGGCAACACAAAAAGAAAAAGAAGAATACAACAAGATAGAAAATATTTGATGACTTTGTTTAACTTCTTATACTTATTTATTACTAGAACAAGGCAAAATGAGCTTAAATTCTAGAAGAAAACTTAGAATTTGGAGAAATAAGAGTGTAAGGCTTAGCTAAAAACTTTGATGATTTGAGAGGGAGAAGTCATAATTTTGTTAATATAATTTATGCCAGTAGAACATGGAGTTGTGCTTTGTTGAGATTTCAAAGGTTGATTCATATTCATTATTTATTTCATGTACAATTGTTTGGTATTTATCGAAAAAATTTTGTTATAGCTGTTAGGAGGTGAGCATAAACTTGTTTCAAAAGCTTCTTCCAAATGGCATAAAAAAATCTTAAAATTTTCTTCGAGGTGAATCTAATGATGTTTATTTCTATCAACTCTCATTTAGAATTTTTACTAATTACTAATTTAAAAACTCACAAAAAATAAAAAATGATAATGAAATATCATGTAAATATATATTAACTTAAGAAAGAGATAAATTAAAGTAATGTAGAATAACCAAATAAAAGTGATATAATAGTTACATAAGAAGAGAATTACAATTACATAGTGACATAATCAAATAAAAGTAGAACATTTGAAGTGATTAGATAAATTGTATAAGAAATTGGCATTCAAAGATACTAAGCATATCGAGTTTGACATCCATGATGAAATGCTATACAAAATGAAACGTGTTGTAAAGAAAGCCAAACTATTAAAAATATTTTTTAAAATATAAAGAATAATTATTTAATTTGATAGAGCTAGTGAAGATAAGTCCCTTAATGTTTATTTCCTTTCGATTAGACCTAGTTTGTAATTATTACACGTTTGTAAATTAAGTATGCATAAATAATAATAAATGATTATTTTAATATTAATTATATAAATATTAAATTTTAAATGAAATAAATTGAAGTAATGTGAAATAATCAATTTTAAGTGATATGATGGTCACATAATAAAAGGATTAGTGCTTTGTAATGATCTAACAAATTCCATGTGAAACATTTGAAAAAAAATGGGAAAAACAATACAAGAAAATTACATTAAAAAATACTAAGAGGATCAAATTTAAACTTTTTTTATCATCAAATAAGGTCCAAATTTAAATATCTTATTAATTATGGCAACACATGAGAGATTAGAGTACTTAAAAGTATTAAAATTAATATTTAAAAAGAATGTGCTAATTAAGATTAGTCTAAAATCTTGTATATGATCTTGTTTAGAGCATGTTTAGAAATACTAAGAATTTCTAAAATAAATAAGATTAAAGTTATATAAATTAATATTTTAATATTGCATAAGTAAATTTTTTTGCTAAAATAAGATAAAGTAATGACATAAATTATGACCAAATGAAATTGATGTAAAGGTTATAATTGGAGGAATTAAAGTTATGTAGAAATATATACAAATTTAAACAAAAAATTGGAAGAAATGAGATAACTTATTTAAGAAGTTACATTCCAAGATACCAAGGAGATTAATCATAATATCATCAATAATCAAATTAGGTGCAAATCCAAAAGTTTCAAAAAGCATATGAAAACCCTAGAAAATAAATAATTTAAAAATAAAAAATAATTTTAATTAGATAGAACTCATTGAAATGGGTCCCATACAACTTTTTTTCTCCATTAAAACTAGTTTAGAATTACTATGAATTATGAAATTAAATATGCCAAAATAATAATAAATTATTATTTTATTAATAAGTAAATAAATATTAAATTTTAAATGAGATAAATTAAAGTAAGGTGATATATTATTATGAAAGAAAAGTGAACGCCACACAATATGAGAACTATAATTTTGTAGTGACATGAACAACTCATAAAAAAATGGTCATGAAATAAAAGAAATATAGTTTCAGGATAAAATAACCAAATCATAGCAAAAATGTTTCAATAAATAAGATAAATTATACAACAAAGTTGAATTTTATGATATTAATGATCTAGAATATACATCCTTAAGTATCGATTCAGTTACTTATAAACATTTCTCATAAAACATACACAAACCTTAGAAAATAAAATATTTAAAATATAAACATTAATATTTAATTGGATAGAATTCATAATGTTAATTCCAATGACATTTATTTTGTTTCGATTGGGCCTCATTTAGAATACTATGAATTAACAAGATAAACACTCATAAATAATAATAATGCATTTTTTAATGTAAAGTAAATATATATTGATGCTGAAATGTGATAAATTGAAACAATGTAATAAAATCAAACAAATGTGATGTGGAGGTCACAATAGAGCACACACATAGTTTCTTAGTGATATAATAAGATAGAAGAGACAAATTTGAAGAAAAATGGGATAGAGTTTTTTGCAAATTTACATTCCAATGTAATAAGGAGCTCTAGTGTAAGACCATTGATTATGAAATCATGTATAAATTAAAATTTATGATACAACATACCAAATCTTAAAAAATAAAATCGTTAAAAAAATATAAAAAATGAGTATTTATTTTGGTAAAACTTGTCGCAACAAGTCCATCAAACTTTCTTTCATATCCAAACGAACTACTTCAAAAATACTACGAGTTACCAAGTTAAATAATAAAAAATAATAAATTACTACTTTAAAATAAGTAATAAATACAATAAATCTAGAATGTGTTTGAAGTAAGAACTATAATATAAACAAATCCATGTTTTTTAATATTATGTAAATATATATTAAAACAAAAAAGAGATAATCTTGTGTAACAAAACATAACTAAATTAAACCAAAATAAATTTCACATGAGAGAAGATTTTGAGTTACATATTGATATAACCAAACCAAGAGAAAAACAAATTAAGAAATGATTTAAATTACATAACAAAGTTACAATCCATGAGACTATGGAAATAAAATATAACAATATTATTCGTTAGCACAAAAATAAAATAAAATATCACAAAAAAAATATCAAGAACTTTGAAAATAAAATATTTAATTGAATCATGCTTTTAATGGTTTTCCAACAATGTTTGTTTTATCTGAATCATATTGCTCTTAGAATTACAATGAATTACAAAAATAAATAAATATAAATAATAATAATAAATTATTATTTTTAATATTAAGGAACATATAATAAAATTGAAATGAGAAAGATTTAAGTAATGAAATACAACCAAATTATTGAGAAATGTTTGAGGAAAAGGGATAAATTGTGTGAAAAAGTTATATTCCAATTAAAAAAGTAGATCACGTGCAACATTCATCATTGCCAAATCATGTATTAATTAAATTTTCTATGAAACTTACTAAGTCAGCAAAAAAAATAAAAAATACTAAAAATAATGCTTAATTTGATATAGCTCTATGAGATGATTCCAATAACATTTTTTTTGTCTCCATCAAATCTCCTTTAAAACTTCTACAAAATAATATTATAAAAAAATAAATATTATATTATTTAATTATTAATTAAATATATATTAAAATTAAAATGAGATAAATTGATGAAATATAATACAATTAAATAAAAATGAAAACATTGAAAAGATGAGATACATAATATAAAAAGTTACATTTCAAGTTATTGAGAAGATAAGTGTAATACTTTCGATTGCCAAATTAGATACAATGCAAAATGTCTCTTATAATATGCCACAATCTTAAAAATAATTATTTAAATATATAGAAATAAATGTTCAACTGTTAGTGCACATATCGATAAACTTTGTGATATTTGTTTAATCTTAATTAGACTTTTCTTTTGGAATTACTATGAATTACAAAACTAAATAACCATATAATAATATATAATTATTTTTTAATTTCAAAAATATTAAAGATAAAATAATAATGGTTTAAATTGTATAATATTAAAAAATGAAGTTGATGTATAGGTCACATGAGAAGGGATTAGGTGTTACAGGATAATATAACAAAATAAAAGCAAAAATTTCAAAGAAATGAGATAAAGCTTTTGAAAGGGTTTCATTCCAAGGTAATAAAAACATAGAGTGTAACACTTTTGATTATTAATTAGGTAGAAATGGAACAAATCTTATAAATGGGCAAAAACACTAAATTTTTTTTTAAAACTATGAAAATGAGTATTTAATTTGATAATACTCATTAGCATGTTACACTAATGTTTGCTTTGTCTTACTTGACACTCATTTAGAATTACTATGGATTACATAAGTAAATAAACATAAATAATGATAACTTATTAGTTTATAATTAAAAAAACATATATTAAATTTGAAAGGAGATAAACTCAGGCAATGTAAAATAACAAAGTCAATGACATGTAAGGCTAAAACAAGATGAGTCTGTGTTACAAAATAATATAACCAAAACGATGTAAAAAATTTTAAGAAATGAGATAAATTACATACAAAGATGCATTCCAAGATACTTTAGAGGTCAACATTGACATCCTTAATAATCAAATTTGAAACAAATTGAAATCCTCATTAAAGATGTTGGAATCTTAGAAAATAAACTATTTAAATTATAAAATTCTATAATAATTTGGTCGAGCTTGTCAAGATGAGTCTAATTATCGTTCTTTCGTCTCGACTGGACCTCATTTGGAGTGACTATGAATCACAAAAATAAATTCATAATTAATAGTAAATTGTTATTTTAATATTATACAAATATATATAAAAGCAAAACAAGAAGATTTGAAGTAATGTAATATATTAAATCAAAGCTATTAATTCTTATATTATAGTAATTAGTGTTTTATAGTAATATAACCTAATCAAAGTAAAACATATGAAGAAAAGAGATAAATTCCTTTTGAAAGTTGCATTTCAAGATACTAAGGAGATTATGCATCCCATCTTCAATCCTCAAATTTTGCATGAATTAACATATTTCATAAAGTATATACAAAATTAAAGAACATTTAAAATTCTCAATATTCAAATCTTTATCAAAACTAAATCTCTCATAAAAAGTGTAAAAACTTCAAAAATTAGAAATTTTCAAAATAATAAAAAAATAACGATTTCATTCAAATGTGTTGATAGAGTCACATCTAACCAAAGTAAATAAGCATAAGAAATAAAAAAATATTTTACTATTAAGAAAATATATAATAAAGCTAAAATTAGATAAAGCAAAGAAATATGTTATAACTAGTTAAAAGAATTGTAATAGCCACATGATAGGAGAACTTAAGATAATAAAGCAAAATCAAAGCAAAAAAATTGAAATATTGATATAAATCAACGAGAAAATTGTATTAACATATTGAGAAGGTCAAATGTAACTTTCCAAATCATAAAATTAGCCATGAATCAAAATGTCTCATAAAAATGTTAAAAACCAAAAAACTATATAATAAAATAAAAATAAATATTAATTGAATAGTACTCATCATGACGAGAATAACAATATTTGTTTAATCATAATCAGACCATGTTTGATATTATTACAATTATAAAAATTACGAAAGAAAAATAAAAAGAAATTATTATTTTAATATTATCTAAATTTATATTAAAGATAAATTGATGTAGATTGAGAAAATGTAATGCAATAAAATCAAAATGATATAACGTTCACATGAGATGAGAGTTAGATATTCAAAGTAAAAAACAAAATCAAAGAGAATAATTTAAAGAAATGATATAAATTATACTGGTAAACTACATCCCAAGATACTTAGGAGATTGAGACTAACATTTTCGTTAATCAAATTATTTATAGATCTAAAAATTTGTAAAGCATGCCAGAACCCTAAAAACTAAAATATTTTAAAATATAATGATTAAAAACTTATTTGATAGTGCTTGTCAATAAGATATAATGTTATTTATTTCATATTGATTGAAAAGCATTTGGAATTACTACAAATTACTAAGTTAATAAACATAAATAACAAAAAAAAATATTATTTTTATACAAAATAAAAATATAATTATATTAAAAAAGGATAAATTGAAGTAATATGTTGTGACAAAATAAAACCAATATAATGGTGAGAGAAGTGGGGAAATATTATTTCATAGTAATGCAAGTAAATAAAAATAAAAAATTTTAGAAAATGAGATAAATTTTATGAGGAAACTACATTCGAAAATACTAAGATCAAATCTAATTTCCTCGATTATCAAGTTTGATGCAATTAAAAATATCTCAAAAAAGTCAAAATCATAAAAACTAAAATATTTAAATATATAAATACATGTAATTCAATAGAACTCAATTAGATGAGTCAAACAACACTCGTTTCCTCTCCATTTAACATCATTTGGAATTACTTTGAAATTTTGAATTAAAAAAGAATAGATAATCATAGATTTTTTAATATTAATTCAAGATATATAAAAGATAAAAAATAGAGATATTGAAAAAAAAACATAAGCAAATCAAAGTGATGTAAATGTACATGAGAGAATGTTTGGAGTGACATAATAACATAACCAATTCTAAGAAAAACATTTGAAAAATTGAGATAAACTTTATAGGAAAGTTGCATTCCAACGTCCAAGAAAATTGCGTGTACCATCGTTAATTATCAAATCTTATACAAATCAAACTATCTCATCAAGCATACAAACCACTAGAAAACAAAATATTTAAAAATATGGAAATAATGATTTAATTATATAGAGCTTGGTAAGATATGTCCATTAACATCTAAAATTACTACAAACTAGAAAAAAATAAATAATAATAATATGTTATTATTTCAATGTTATGTAAATATGTATTAATCTAAAATGAGATAAATTAAATTAATATAACACGTCAAAATCAAAATGAAGAAGGCAACATTAGAGTAGAATAAGAATTCCATAGTAATATGTCTAAACTAAAGCAAAATTTTGAATAAATGAGATAAATTGTACTTGAAAGCTACATTCCAATACACTATGGACATCAAGTGTAACATCATCAATCATCAAATTAGATAGAAAATATAAAAATAAACTTTTATTATGTAGGTGCTCATTATAAATAATTAGACGATGTTTGTTCCATCTTACTCAAATTTTATTATGAGTTATTGCAAATTACCAAATAAAATGAGCATTAAAAATAAATTATTTTACTAATTTTAAGTAAAAAATATTAAATCTAAAATAATTTATACTGAAGAAATATAATATAACAAAATCAAAATGATTTGAAGGCCATATGTAAGAACAATTAGAATTTCATAGTAATATAACAAAATGAAGGAGAATAATTTGAAGAAATAAAACACATTATACAATAACATTGTGTTACAAGTTACTTAGAAGATAATGTGTAATATCTTAGATTGTCAAATTATGCATAAATCAAAATGACTCGTAAAGTATGTTAAAATATTAAAAACTAAATCAATTAAAAATATAAAAATAAAAATTTAATTTTATAGTACTCATTAAGATGAGACTAATGGAATTTATTTTATCTTAATCAAGACTCATTTAGAATTACAATAAATTATCAAAGGACCAAAAAATAAATTATTATTTAATTATAATATAAATATATAATAAAATTGAAATAAGATAAATTAAAGTAATATATAATGGTCACATGAGAGGAGAATTAGTATTTCATTATAATAAAACAAAATGAAAAAAAACTTTGAAGAAATGAGATATATTACATAGCAAAATAAAATTTTAAGATACTAGATCAAATGTAACATGCTTAATCATCAAATTAATACAAAAAATGTCTCATAATGCATGTAAAAACTAAAAAAAATAAAATACTTAAAAAATATATTTACTTGAATAAACTTTATTAAGACAACGCAAATGACATTAGTATCTCAATCTCACCTTATTTCAAAATAGTTCAAATTATTATAAATAATCATGAATAATACTTGAATTTTTATTTAAATAATAATTAATTATATTTTAAATTTGTTAAGTAGTAAATTGAAAACTTGTAAAATGAATGAGATCAATTATATGAGAAAAATTTAATTCCAAGTTAATGAAATTTTTTCCTCCTTAATCAAACCTTATTTGGAATTATAATGAATTACCAAAACAAACATGTACAACTAATAAAACAATTATTATTTGAATATTAAGTAAATATATTTTTAATAAAAAAATTAAATAAATTAAAGAAATGTAATTTACTTAATTTAAAGAAATTGTAAAATTATATGAATGAATATTTAGAGTTACATAATATAAAAATAAAATCAAAACTAAAAATTTGAAGAAATTTGATAAATTACAACGAAAAGTTGTAGTTCGAGATACTAAAGAGATTAAGTATAACATCATCAATCATAAAATATGGTATCATTCTTAATGTCTCACAAAGTATTTAAATAATTAGAAAATAAAATATTTAAATATATAAAAATGAATATTTAATTTTAATTCATCTAAATGAGACCAATAGAGCTTGATTCAACTTAATAAAACAATGATTTCAATTAATGACTTTCCAAATTAAATAAATAATATATTATTATTTTTATTATTATTATTTTAAGTAAGTATATAGTAAAGCTAAGATGAGATAAATTGAAGGAATGTAATATAACTTAATGAAAAGGATGTTAGGGTCACACAAGAGAATTTTGTAATCATTGTAATTAACTAAATTAAGGTGAAATGTTAGAAAAAATGAGATAAGTTTTATGTAAAAGTTGGATTCCAAGTAACTTAGAAGGTCAAGAATAAATTTCTTAATCTTTAAATCATGTTTAAGTTGAATATCTCATAAAGCATGTCAAATGTTTAGAAAAAATATTGAAACATATAAAAATTTATACTTAATTAATTAAAGCTCATTGAGACATTCATAATGATATTTTTTCATCTCGATCAATCTCATTTGGAATTTTTATAAATTATTAAACTAAATAAGCATAAACGATAATAAATTATTACTTTAATAGTAAGAAGATATAAATTGAAGTAGAAATAAATAAATTAATGAAGTGTAACATAACCAAATAAAAGCAATGCAAATCTTTCTCGAGATGAGATTTATAGTTTGATAGTAATATGACAAAATCAAAGTAAAATCAGTGATCTTCAGATTAATTACGAATCAAAATATCTCATGAAGCAAGATAAATGTTACAAATAAAATATTTAAAAATATCAAAATTAACGTTTACTTAGATAGATTTGGTATAGATGTATCGAATGACATTTGTTTTGTCTTAATCAAATCTCATCCAAAATTACTACAAATTACAAAATTAAATTAGAATAAATCATAATATATTGTTATTTTAGCATCTTGCAAATATGCATCAAAGCTAAAATAAGATAAATTAATTCAGTGTAATTTAGCTTTGCAATCGAAGTACTAAGAAGATTGATTGTAAAATTCTTGATCATCAAATCAAATATGGATCAAAATTGTTTGATAGAAGTTTTAAAACAATTAAAATGAAATATTTAAAAATATAAAAACAAATAATTTATTGCATACAACTCATCGAGATGTTTCCAACAATGTTTGTTTTTCCTTGATCTGACCTTTCTTTTAATAACTACAAGTCAACAAAATAAGTAAAACTAAATAATAAAAAATTATTATTTTAACATTATGTAAATATATAAGAAAGATGAAATAAGATAAATTGAAGCGATGTAATATAATAAAATAAAAATGTTAAAAATTTTGCACGAGAGGAGAATTAGATTTAAATAGTAATATAATCTAATAAAAATAAAACATTGAAGAATGAAATAAATTATTAACATTAATAAATGTATAAATTGAAATGCCTTGTAAAAAATGCCAAAACCCAAAACAAAATATAAAAATAAATATCAATTTAGTATATCTAGACAAGATGAGTCTAGTGACATTTGTTATCTCAGTAGAACGTCATTTGGAATTGCATTAAATTACCAAAGTAATTAGACCTTAATAAAAATAAATTATTATTTTAATATTAAGTAAATTTATATTAAAGCTAAAATAAGATAAATTAGAGCAATGCAATATAATCAAATAAATTATTATAAAGGTTGCATAAGACAAGATTTAAAGTATATAGCAAAATAACAAAATTTGAAAAATTGAGATAAATTGCATATGGAAGTTGTATTCCAAGATACCAAGGAGGTAGAGCATATCATTCTTGATCATCACAGGAATAAATCAAAATATTTTAAAGAAAGCTAAAATTTGGGAAAATAAAATATTTAAAAAAATATAAAAATCAATATGTAATTAGATAGAGCTTATCAAGATGAGTCCAACATGATTATTTTATTTTTTTAAACCTTATTTAGAATTATTATGACTTACAACTAATAAATAAGTTTAAAATTTAAATAGTTATTGTTTTACTATTAAGTAAAATAATAATAACTTTAAATATGATAAATTAAAACAATATAATATATCCAAATTAAAGGAAATCCTATAAAGAAAAGAGTAAAGTATGTCGAAAAGTAGCATTATAGGATACTAAGGACATCAGATATTATATACTTGATCATCAAATGAGATGTGAATTTAATAAAAGAAGAATTTTTAATTTGACATAATCAGTTGAGAGGAGACTAAAGACATTTTTTAATCTACATTGGATCTTTTTTTGAATTACTACAAATGACCATTATAAAAAGACAAAATAATTACAAATTATTTTTTTGAATGTTTTAAATTTACATTAATGATACAATGAGATATATTGAAGTAATATAACATAACTCAACACAATAATCAATTTTAAAAAATGATATATGTTACATAGGAAAGTTACATTCCAAGATAAAAAAAGCTACAGTGTGAACTTCTTGATATATGACTCAAAATGACTCTTAAAGCTTACCAAATTAAAAAATGAATACTTAATTCAATAGGATTTGTTCCAAAGAGACTATCAATGTTTATTTCATCTCAATAAGAATTAGTTTGAAACAACAATGAATTACAAAATTAAAAAAGTATAAAAAATAATAAATTATTTTTTAATAATAATTGAATATATTGCAAAATAATTCCAAGTGAGGAGAATAATAGTTTCATAATAATATATCCAAATAAAAGCAAGCAAATGTGAAGAAATGAGACAAATTGCATGGAAAAATTTAATTCCAAGGTACCAATGAGATTGACCAAAATATGTTAGATCTTAAAATAAGATATGAATTGAAATATCTTGTAAAGCATGCCAAAACTATAAAAAAATTATTTTAAGAAAATATAAAAATAAATATCTAATTTGATGGAGCTCATCAAGATGAGTATAATAATATTTGTTACATCTTGATTTGGCCACATTTAGAATTATAGTAGATTATAAAAAATTAACTAAGTAAAAATAAATAATAAATTTTTTTGAAATAATATGTAAATTTATATTAAAGTTGAAATGTTATGAATTTAAAAATGCATATAACCAAATAAAGAATTATAAAGGTGACACTAGAGGATATTTTGAGTTATAAAAGAATAAAACAAAAACAAAGAAAAATATTTGAATAAATTTGATGAATTACATTTGAAATTTGTATTTGAACAGAAAAAAAGAGGTAGATTGTAGTATTCTTGATCATTAATATAGGTAAGAATTAAAATATCTCATAAAATCTGTCAAAATTTTAAAAATATAATTTTTAAAAGAATGAATATTTTATGTCATTAATCTCACCAAAGCAAGTCTAATGATGTTTATTTCATCTTAATCTAACATCATTTAGAAATACAATAAATAATAAAAGTAAATAAGCAAAATAAAAAGATAAATTATATTTTAATATTAATTAAAAATATAAATAAACAATAAGAACTCCTAAAGTAAAATATGTAATATAGTGAAAACAAGTAAAACTTTTTGAAGAAATGACAAAAATTATATAGAAAAGTTGTATTCCATGATACAAGGGAGATCAATGTAATATCCCTTTTTGTCACATCATGTATGAATCGAATAACTTGTAAAGTGCATCAAAACCTTAAAAAACTTAAAAATATATAAAAATAACATTTAATTTTGTATAACTTGTTTAGACTAGTCCAACTATTATTTTTTATATATCTAATAGACCTCACTTGGAGTTATTGCAAATTACAAATAAAAAATAATAAAACATAATAAATTATTACTTTAATATTGAGTAAAAGTATTCTAAATTTGAAATGTGATAATTTGAAATAATATAATATAACCAAATCAACGCAAAAAAGCTGAAGAACTTAGCAAAATTATATAAGAACGTAGCACTCCAAATACTAAGAAAAAAATGTGTGAAATTCTCTATTATGAAATCAAGTACTAGTTCAAATGTATCTTAAAAAAAGCCAAAACCTTAGAAAAAATATTTAAAAGATAAAAATTAATATTAAATTTGATAGATTTCATCGTGATGACTCCAATAACATTTGTTTCGTATTTATGAAACCTAGTTTGGAGTTATTATGAATTACTAAGTTACATTAAGTATAAATAATAATAATTATTATATTTATAATAATGAAATATATAATAAATGTGATTTACAGATTAGGAGAATTATATTTTTTTAGTAATATATCAAATTCAACCACAAATATCTTAAAACATGAGATAAATTATATGAGGAAATGGCATTCCATGTTAATAAGGATTTTTAGTGTAACATTCTTGAAAGTATAATAATGTACAAATTAAATGTTTAGTAAATATGCTAGAACCTTAAAAAAATTTAGAAATATAAAAACAAATATTTCTTTGGATAGAGCCTGTAGAGTCTAGTGAAACAACATTTGTTTTATCTCGATCAGACTTTGTTTGAAAAGTTACTTAATATGGAACAAATATGTATTAAAGTTAAAATAAGATAAATTGATGTATTGTAATATATGCAAATCAAAATAATGTAAATGATAAATAATTAGAGATTTAGAGTAACTTTATTTTTATAACCAAATAAAGGAAAAACTTTTGAAGAATTGAGAAACATTTTATGAAAATATTTCATTCCAAGGTACCAATGAGATTTATTGTAAGATTTATTATCATAAAATTAGTTACAATTAAAACTATCTTGCAAACCATGCGTGTGTGTGTGTGTGCATGTGTGTGTGAGTGTGGGACGTGTGGGTGCATACATGCATGTGTGTGGGTGTTATTTTGCATGTGTGCTTTTATTTGTGTTTTTATGTGCAAGCGTGTATATGTGTGTGCATAGTCCTAAGTACGTGCAGGTGTGCATGTGCTTGTGTGTTTGTGTATGAAGGTGAGCATGTGTGCACATTTGTGTGGGTTTGTGTATTCGTGTAGGTGCATGTTTGCATGTATGTGTGTGAGTGTGTATGTACTTGCAATCCTGAGTGTTTGGATGTTTGTTCTTGTATTCACGTGTGTGTGTTTGTACATGTATTTTTATGTAGTTATGTGTGTTGTGCATCCATGTGTGTGTGTGTGTGTGTGTGCATGCATGTGTGTGTGTATGTATGTGTATGTGCCTAGGTGTATGCATGTACCTGCATATGTGTGCATTATTATGTGAATGAGTGTAAGTGTGTTTGCATGTGTCTGTGTGTGCTTATGCGTGTGCTCATATATTCATGTGTGTGCAGATGCATATGTGTGTTTATTGGTACATATGTGTGTGTAGATGTGTGGTTACATGCATGTGTGTGTGTGTGGCCATGTGCATGTACATGTTTAGCTGTGTGTGTGTGTAGGAACATATGTTTTTGTGTGTGCTAAGTTGTGTTTGTCATTGTGTGGCTATGTGCTTATTTGTGTATGAGTGTCTGTGTGTGTGCATGTGTATGTGAAAGTGTGTACTTTAGTATATGTGCATCTTTATGTGCATTTGTGTGCAAGTGTGTTTGTTTATGTGAAAGTGCTTGTGCTTGTGTGTGCGCATTCTTGTGCATGTGTGTGTTCCTCTATACTTGCATGTGTGTGTTTGTGTGTGCACTTGGGCTTCTCTGCATGATTATATGTGCTTGTTTTTGCAAGTGCATTGCGTGCGTGTGCATGTATATGTTTATGTGTGAGTGTATTTATGGGTGCACATGTCTGCATGTTTGTACATTCATGCATGTGTGTATATGTGCACACACGTATTCGTGTTAACATGCATACGTGTGTGCTGTGTATGCATGTGTGTGTATGCATTTACATTTGTGCATGTGTGTGGACATCTAGGTGCATGCATGCATATGTGTGTAAGTAGGTGTGTGTGTTTGTGTGTGTTTATGCATATTCAACTGTGTGTAGGTACACATGTGTACATGTTTTTCTACATGAGGGTTTTCATGTGTGTGTGTTTGTGTGGGTGCACATGTTTGCATATTTATAAGTTCTTACTTGTGTGCATGTGCATGTTTAGATATGCATGTTTGTGTCTGTGTGTATGCATGTTTGTAAGCATGTGTGTATGTGCATATTTGTTGTGCATGTGTGTGAGTGCATGGGTGTGTGCATTTGTGTGTATAGGTGTGTGTGTGTGTGTTTACACACATGTGTACACATGTCCATGTTTGTCATCATGTGTGCACATATGTGCATGTGTACATGTGTCATTGTGTGTGTTTGCATACGTGTCTGCATGTGTGTGTAAGTGTGCACATGGTCAAGTCTGTGTGCGTGTCTACGTGCATGTGCCTACATGTCCATCTGTGCATGTTTACACGAGTGTGTGTGAGCGCACATGTTTTTCAATGTGTATATGTATGTGTGTACATGCATGTACTTGTGTGTGTTTGTGTGTATGTTTTTGTTGGTATGTGTGTGTTTATATGTGGATGCAAGTGCATGTGTGTGTGTGCGCTTCTATGTGTGTGTGTGTATTTTAGAGTATGTTGGTGTGGATCTTTATGGGTGCGTGTGCATTATGTGAGTGATCTTGTGTGTGTACTTGTTTGTGTATTAGAGCATGCATGTGTGCTTGTTCACATTCATTCATGTGCATGCATCCATGTGTGTATTTTTTTAAGTGTCTTTGCATATGTGTATGTGTGTGTATATATGTGTGCGTGTGTGTGCATGTAAGTGTTAGTGCATGTGTGCGTGTGTGTGTTTATATGTACATGAATGGACATATGTGTGCTTTGTGTGAGTGTGTGCATGTGAGAATGTGTGCTAGTGGGTGTTTGTATGAGTGAGTGAGTGTGTCTATGTGTTTTTGCATGTGTACAAGTTTGTATACTTGGTTATGTTTGTCTACATGTCTGTGAGCATGTATGTGTCTGAGCAAGTATATATGCATATGCATGTGTGTTTCTATGTGTCTGTGTCCTAGTGTAGGCATGTGTCTCAGTGCATATAAGTATGTGTGTGTGTTTATTCATCTATATGTGTAGCTAGCTATACACGTGCATGAGTACATGTGTGTGTGTACTCGTCATGTATGTGCATGTGTATATGTGTGTGTGTGTGCATGTGTTCATAGGTTTTTTTTGTGTGAACCATGCATGTATGCATCTTTGTGTTTAGGTGTTTGTGCAGTTGTGTGTTTTGAGGAGTGTCTACGTGCAAGCATGCAAGGGTATATGCATGTGTATGTGCATGACTGCACATGTACACATGTGTGTTTGTGCAAGTGCAAGTGTGAGTGTTCATGTGTGTGCTTGTTTAAGTGTGTGTGCTTGTGTGTATGTGTGTCCATGTGTGCTTGTGAGTATCTTTATATTTTTGTCTATAATCACACATATGCATATGTGGGTGCATGTATGCATGTATGTGTGTAAGCATCTATGCATGTGCATGAGTGTGTTCATATCCATGTGTGCTCATGCATGTGTGCGCATGTGTATGTGCATGCTTATGTATGTGTGTGTCTTTGTATGCATGCATGTGTGTGTATGATCATGTATGTGCTTGTTTGTCTATGCATGTATGTGTCTGAGCATGTTTGTGTGTGTGCTTGTGGTTGTGTGTGTGCATGTCTACATGCATGTGTGTGTGCATGGGGATTCAGTACATGTTTGCACATGTGTGAACTTGTGTGCATGTGTGTGTGCTTGTGCATGTGTGTGTGTGTGTATGTGCCAATGCATGTGCATAAGTGTTTCTGTGTTTGTGGTGTATCTATGCACATGTGTATATCTATGAGTGTTTATATCTCTATGTGTATGTGTGTATGTGTGCATGTTCATGTGTATGTGTGAGTGTCCAAGTAAGGTTTTTATGTGTGTATATGTATGTGTGCATGTGTGCAATTGTATATGTGTGTATGTGTGTTTGTGCGTGCCTGTGTATATGTTTGTGTGCACTTGTGTGTCATGTGTGTGAGTGCATATGTGCATTTTTTGTGTATATATGTGTGCATCAGTGTCTTTGGATGCATGTTTGTGTTTGTTTGTGAGGATATGCATGTTTGCACATGCATGCACATGCTTGTGTGATTATATATGAGTGTGTGTGTGCATATGTGTGCACTTGTTCATGTATTTGTGAGTTTATGTATGTGTATGTGTGCATGTGTTAATGTGTCCTTATGCATCTGAATATGTGTGTAAGCTTGATTGTCTGTGTGTGTGAGTGTGGTTCTATTTGTGTGTATGCATATGTGTGTGCATGCATGTACACACATGTGTGTTTGTGTGTGTTTGTGTACTTATGTGTGTGTGCCCTTATGTATTTGTTTTTGTGCACTTATGCATGTGTGGGCGTGTGTGTGCGAATTTGATTGTGGATGCATGTGTGTGTCTGTGCATGTTTATCTATAGGTGTGGGGAAGTGCACAAGTGTGTGTGTGTGTTTGTGTGCATTTGTGTGCATGTTTTTGTGTGTGAGTGTGTGTGTGTATGTGTGCATGAGTGTGCTTATGTGTCCTTATGTATGTGTTTGTGCAGACATGTGTTCTTGTGTGTACATGTTCAATTCCTTTTGTTTGTGTTAGTAGGTGTGTGTGTACATGTGTGCATAAGTTAGTAGGTGTGTGTGTGTATATATGTACATGCATAAGCTAGGTCATGTGTGTTGTGGGCTCTGCATAATTGTGTGGGTGTGTGTATGTGAGTGCATGTGACTGTATGCCTATGTATGTTTATGCTTGTATGTGTTTGTATGTGTGCATTTGCATACATGTGTTTGTATGTTCCAATGTTTATGAGTGTGCATGCAGTTTATGCATGTGGGTGCATGAGTGTGGGTGTTGGATGCATATGCATGTGTGGCAATGCACATATGTGTGTGTACATCTATATATAGATGTGTATCTACATGCATGTGTATGTGTGTAAGAATGTATGTGTGTGTGTGTATATGGGCTTATGTGTGTATATGCATGCAATCAAGTGTGTTTGTGGATGAATTTTATATGAGGCTGTACTTTTTGTTGTGTGTATCTGTGCATTTGTGCATGTCTGCATGTGTGTACATGCACACATATGCATGCATGAAAGCACACACATATGTGCATGCATCTACATGTTGATATATGTAGGAGTGTGCATATGTATCTATGTGTGCATATGCATGTTCAAGTGTGTGTGCATGTGTGCATTCGTGTGTATGTGGCTTTGAGTACATGTGTGTGTGCATGTGCATGTGAGCATGTGTGTGTGGGCATATTCTTATGCATATGTGTTTGTGTTTTTCATAGTGACTATTTCTACATGTGTCCTTGTGTACACATGAGTAGGAATGCATGTGTGTGTGCATGGTGTGTGTATATGCATGTGCGTGTGTGCATGAATTGTTTTGTGTGTTTGAATGTATTCCTTTGTGTGTATACATATGTGATTGTTTATTTGATGGCACATACATGTATGCCTTTGTGTGTGTCTACAACGATGTGCATGTGTGATTCCACATGTGTTGATGTGTTTCTACCTATGTGGGTGTGTTTGCATTTGCATGTGCCTTGTTTGTGTGTGTGAATGGTTGTGTGTGCATGTTTGCCTTTGCTTATTTGTATGTGTGCATGTGGGTATATATGTGTGTGCAAGTGTTGATATGAGTGCATAGGTGTGTTTGTATGCTTGTGCATGTGTATGAGCACATGTATGTGTGTGTATGTGTACATGTGGGTATATGCATGCATGTTTATGTAGGTTGTCCACATGTCCATAAACATGTATATGTGAGTGCATGTGTACTCATGCACATATGCAAGTGAGTGTAGATGTGCATTATGTGTATTTGTGTGAAAGTGTGCATGTATGTGTATGTGTGCATGTGCATATGTGTGTGTGCAGGTATCTACACTAACACATGTGTGCATGTGTACATGCCCATAAATCTTTTTGTGTTGGTGCTAGTATGTGTATGTGTGTGTGCATGTCCAATCCTATGTTGGGTACATACAAGTGTGGGTGCATGCATTTGCATGTCTCTTTGTGTGTTTTGTTTTCGTTCTTGTGTGTGCATGTAAAATGTTTGTCTATGTGTGTACATGTATGTTTGTTTGCATGCTTGTAATTGTGTTTTTGTGTGTGTGCTTATGTAGATATATGTGTATGTATGTGCATGTATACATGTGTGTGCTCATGTTTGTTCATATGTGTCTGTTTATGTATTTGTCGATGTGGGTGTGGGCTCTTGTATATTTGTAAGTGTGTGCATGTGTGTGCACGTGTGCATGCAAATGTGTGCTTGTGTGTGCACGTGTGCATGCAAATGTTTGCTTGTGTGTGCATGTGAATATGAGCACATTCATGTATGAGCATCTATGTTGTTTCTCTTATCTCTATGTATGAGTATGTGTGTCTATCTATGTATGCATGTGTGTGTATGCTTCTATAGATGTTTGTGTGCGTGCTTGTTTGTGTGTTTGTGTATTTGTGCATGACTTTGTGAATGTTCCTATTTGTTTGTTTGAGTATGCATAATTGAGTGTGTGTAGCTACATGTGTTTGTGTGTGTGTGTATATCAACATGTGCTTGTGTGTGTGGGTGTACATGCACATGTATATGCTTTTGTATTTGTTTGTGTTCACATGTGTGTGCATGTGTGTACATGTATGTGCATGTCTGTTTAAATATGTATTAGTGCTTGAGTGTGCATTTATAATTGTGAATGCATATTTGTGTGCAAGCATGTACATGTGTGTGTGAGTATGTACATGTTCGTGCATGTGTGTTTGCATAGTTGTGTTCATATTTCTTCATGTAAATGTGTGTGCTTTGGCATGTGCATCTGTGTGTGTGCATGTGTTTATGTGTTGGGGTGTATTTTCTACACGACTGCACATGTTTATGTAAGTGGGTGTGTTTGAGCTTACTTGTGTGTGTGGAAGTGAGTGTTTATGTTTGTGTGAATTTGTTTGCATGTGTGTGTGTATTTGCGTGTGTGTGTGTGCTTATATGTGTACATGAGGGTGTGTGCAAATGGCTACATTCTTGCTCCCCCCTTAATATATGAAATTCATATAATTATGCCACAAATTTGGGATGTAATGAATTTTGTTCTTTCATACATATCTCTCCCCCATTCTACTATGCAACAAATGATAGAATAATAGTAAAATATTCAAACAAGGGTCCTCATAATGATAATATTTGTGCATAATTTTTCTTTAAGCAACCAAGGCTATAATTATATCATTACAAATTTATTATTACTCATTCTATCCCTGTTTAGTTTAATAACACGAATGATTTTGAACTTTGTTGCTCTCTTTATTTATTTTTTTGATAATTCTTATAAAAATTAACATAAAACAAGCTCATAAGACTAAAGATGCTTACGAAGACTTCTTCCCCATTTAAGTTCAAAAAGGTAAAATGATATATAGAAGAACCATGGATATGCTTCTATAAATTCTAAGAACAAAACATGATTCCTAAATAGCAAACAACTTGTCATCAATTCTAATAATAAAGACTAAGATAATTCACTTATATAACTTAATTGCAACTTCAGCACAATGATATGGCTAATAACTATATATATCTCTAAAAACATCAAACAACATTCTAGTCTTTATCGAAATAAATTATTTATTTAAGCCTAATTGTTGAATGTTTTAATAAAGAAATACTAAGGCATATTTAACTAAAAAACTCGTTAGCTCCCCCAAAAATTTGGCATGTGCACCTTTAAGTTCTAACATAGATTGCCACCTTTTGTAATCACACAAAATTGTTAATCTACCTAAAAATAACATAAGCTTGTGAAGGCTTCAAATATGTTACTTTCTATAAAAAGAATCTTATATTGTTGCAAGCAATACTACGTTTCAAAGTTCATCTACAAGATGGAATAATTAAATAACGCTTACACAAATTCTTCTAATTTTTCTATAAATCTCAAGGTTTTACACACCATTAGTTTGTCCTTAATTTTTAACAAATCAACTAACAGCTTTACATATATAAACATTATATATCATACTAAGCTCCAAGTTAAATACTTTCTAATTCTATCTCTAGAACTCATAACTTACATCATTCCAAAAAAGCATGTGTAGTTTCACTATATGTCATCATTAGTTTGACAAAGTCTACTTGACTTTTAAGACACACAAATAGATTCATATTGCTTATAGCAACAACAAAAAAAGTTAAAGTACAAGGCCATCACTATCTTGTTATTCATTATAGAAAATAAAAGATATACTCATGGCACTCTCATCTTCCATGTTCAACCTACACACAAAGTTATTATCTATGCTATTTCTTAAATAGATATTAAATAAATCTAGGCAAGCTACAAAGAAGATTACAACATTAAATTTAAAAATAAAGACCACACACATTTTGTAAGTGGGTCACATGCAAACTAACAAGGCATGGCTTCTCTTCATAGGTCTTAATTATGGAGAAACACCAATACAACTACTTAAGTTTTAAATTTTTGAAAAAAACTATCATGGGATTAATAGTAGTACTATGTGATTGAGTTGCTTTTACACATATTTTTCACACGTGTTCCCTTAAGAATCCTTACTTGTTTATCTTACTTAAAAATAAATGAATTTCCTAATTAACAAATCTTATGAAACCTGCCCATAACTATCATAATATGCACAAAAAGCTTTGTATTTAACAAAAAAAAAGAAAATTATGTAAATTAGCATTTTTTATTACAACATAGTTGAAGCAAGTTTGCGAAAACATGAACTATAATAACTTTTATTACTATTCACATGTACATGTCAACTTTTTAATCTATCATTTTTTAGTCAAATGTGATGTAAGATTGGAATTTGTATTAAAAGATTTATTGCCTCTATTCATTTTAGTAAATGATGGAGCATGTATGGCACATATAAATAGCAATATGTTTCAGAAGTAGAAGCACATGAATGTATAATGGCAAACTTTTTTTTTCAAATTTATGTTTAGGTCAACCATGTAAGTTGATGTTGTGCTGTATGACATTGTAGAATACTTCAATTTCTTCATAACGTTATAACATTATATGCCAAATAATTATGTGGTTATGATTGCTTCATAAAATTAAAACATATTTTGAGTGTTCCTTATTAACTTCTTTGCCCCAGACCCTACTATTAAATGAACTTTCAAGAAGTTGTCTAGTTCACTTAGAGATAATGTGTGTGTTTGGTAGGGAAGCAAGACATGTGGAGTGGAGGAAGCTGTGGGTGGTGATGGTAGGAGAGAAAGGTAGTTGGGTTGGTTGTTAGAAGCAGCCTTAATGATAAGCAGTTCCCTACATAATATTTCTTTTTTATAGTGGACATGATGTATTTATGATAGAGAAATTACTTTCATTGATTTTCATGGATTGAGTTGATGCTTATTGAAATTTATTATTTTATTATGCTATTTTTCTTGGCTTTTGTGGCATGTAGATTTTGTGTGGTTGGCATGTACATTTTTGACTAGTAGATTGCAAGTTTTTTGTAACTAGTAATATATGTTGTTATGTTAGCCATCTTGAAGTGAAATGGTTTCTAAATATACTAGGAAATTATATGGTAGAGAGTTGATTTTCATTCAGAGAAACATACAATTAGTGTGATGATTAGATTTGAGTTTTGTAACTTCTAATTATAAATTCAGACATGAGGAATGGAATGTAGCTAGCCATGCACATCTTGGTGTGTTGGTTGTGTTCTTCCATGGATGTTTTTAAGTAAATGGCTTTTTTTGAAAGGAGTTGGAAATGATAATCTTTAATCAAATCAATTAATTTGAAATAAGATGTTAGACTAAAGTTTGATGGTAGGAGCATGCGAAGGAGCCTAGTTATGTTTGATAACATAAATGAAGTGCAGTGTAGTCTACTATACGACTATCGAATCCTACCCCTAATTAGCACCATTTGTAGCAACAAGTGCACCATTGGGTTTCTAGTAATAAAAACATTGAGATTTTTTATTCTACCACATGCCTGTTGGATAGCCTTTTCTCGTTTAATACTCTTCAAATAATGGATAACCATGTGTCCTACATATTAATAATCCTTTTCAGTCATCAGTCCCAAAATGGTACCATTTCCAAGTTTTAATTTGAGGAGTTTAGCTTATTTTTAGTTAAACTTTAACAAGATCTATTGTTTCCTTTTCTTTTTATAAAGTTTTATCATAGATCCCAATAACTATTATACTCTTTTTATTAAATAGATTCCACAAATTCTTTGCATGGAAAGAAAATCTAAATAGTCATAATTAATTGAATATAATCTCATAATTCTTATTGAAATATATAAAACTTTTGTTCCTTTATAGCCAACATTCTTGGAGCATGCATTGCTATAGATGAAGCATGAGAGGAGAGTTGTAGTTTCATAATAATGTAATAAAATTAAAGTGAAATTTAAGGAAATAAGATAAATTGTAATAGAAAGTTACATTACAACGTACTAAATAGTTTGGATGGAATGTCTTCGATCATTAAATCAGATATGAAGCATAATGTGTTATGAAACATTCCAAAATCTTAGAAAATTAATATTTTTAAAAGCAAAAATGAACATTTAAATAAATATAATAAATAATAAATTATTGCTTAAAAATTATGAAAAAATATATTAATGTTGAAATAAGATAATGTAAATTAACATAATATAATAAGTGAAAACAATATAAAGGTAACTTTAAAGATGATTTTTGAGTTAAATAGTAATACAACCATATCAAAGTAAACACCTTTTTTAAGATTACTAGAAAGGTCCTGTAACATTTTTTTCGTCGCTATGAAATCTCATTTGATTTTATAACAAAATTACCAAAAAATAGGCAAGCAAAATGATAAAGTACTTTTTTAATACATTTAATTATTGATCAAATAAGCATAAGGTGATTTAGCACATATATCGTAGGCAAATGAATCCAACGAAATGGTCATAAGAGATTAGATTTAGAGTTACATTTTAACATAACTAAAAAGAAAGAAAAATTTGAAGAAGTCAAATAAATTATACAAGAAAACTATATTCAAAGGAACTAAAAACAATGAGGGCAATGTCATTGATCATCAAATAAGTTATAAATCAAAATATCCTTGTGAAAACTTTAAACAATATGGCTTTTCAAAAATAAATTTTTAATTACAAAGTGCTCATCAAGAAAGGTTTAATGATGTTTGCTTTTCTTCGATTGGTCTTTGTTCAGAATTTCCATAAAATTCAAACTTAAATATGCCAAAAATAATAATTGATTATTACTTTAATGTGAAGTAAATACATGATAATTTTAAAATAAGATAAATTAATGCAATACAAAAAAACTAAATCAAAATTATGTAAATGTTAAATGAGAGGAATATTAAATTTTCATTTTGTAGTAACCAATTTAATGAGAAAAATCAAAGGAAATAAGATAAATTATAAGAGAAATTGTATTCCATGTAATTATGAAGATTGTGTGTAACATTAATGATTGTCTTATCATTTATCAATAAAATAGTTTCATAAAATATGCAATAACCCTACAAAATATGTATTCAAAAATATAAAAAATGAATATTTAATTAGGTAGATTTGTTGAGACGAAAGTACTAACGTTTTCTCAGCTAAATCAAAACCTATTTAGAATAACTACAAATTACTAATAGAATAACAAGAATTAAAATTATTATTATTTTAGTATCAATAAAATATATTTTAATGTTGAAATTTGATAAATTGAAGTATTATAACGAAATTAAAGTGATGTAATTATCACATAGGACAAAAATTTTTGTTACATAGTAATGTAATCAAATCAAAATAAAGATTTGAAGAAATGATATATATTGTACATTAATGTTGTAATCTAAGGTAGTAATGAGGTCGAGTTTAGGAACTTGTTTACCAAATTAATAAAAATTCATTTGATTGAGCTTGTCAAGTTAGTCCATCAAAATTCTTTTCGTCTTGATATGACCTTGATTGCAATTTTTGTGAAATTGAAAGTTAAAGAAGGCTAAGTTTAGAAAATTAATTTTAAATTTAATTTTAACATATATATATATATATATATTAAAGATTAAATGAGCTAAAGAAAATTAATACAATATAACTAAATCAAATAGAAGGATTTGAATAAATGAGATAACTTGTCTAAGAAAGTTGTTTTCAAAGTTATTAAAGAGATAAGGTATAATATTCTTCATCATCAAATTAGCTACAAATTAAAATGCACTATAAAGTATATGAAAACCCTAGAATATAAAATATTTTAAAATGAAATGAGTAAATATTTAATTTCATAATGTTTGTCGAGACAAATTAAAGCGATGTACTAAAAATTAAGTAACTTATATTAAACAATAAATGAAAGAAATTATTGTAATGCAGTATAACCAAATCTAATTGATGTAAATGGCAAATAGAAAGGGAAATTGAGATTCATCATAATATGTCCAAATTATTACATAAAATATGAACAAATGAGTTAAATTGTACATAATACTTCTAATCAAACATACTAAGGAGATCGATTATGACATCCTCAATCATTAATCTTGGTATGAATCAAATTGTCATGCAAAGCTTGCCAAAACACTAAGAGATCATAAATTGAAGGCTAAATAATTCAATGGTGCAAGTTAAAACCAGGCAAAAGAAAATAAAAATAAATAATAATAAATTATTACTTTAATGATAACTATATATATAATAAAGATAAATGAAGCAATGTAATGTAGCTAAATTAAAGCATTATCATGGCCCTTCCAAAGATGATTTATAGATACATAGACATATAGCCTAATTAAAAAAATTAATAAATGGGATAAATAGTACGAAAAGGTTGCATTCCCATTTACTAAAGTGTTTTATTGTAACATCCTCAATTGTAGAATTAGGTATAAACTAAAATGATTCACAAAGCATGCTAATACTTTAAAAAATTAGAAAACTCAAAATATATACATTCATATTTAACTAGATTGTACTTTTCAAGAATGGTCTAATGATGCTTATATCTTCTTGATTAGACCTTCTTTTGAATTAAGGCGAATTACCAAAATAACAAATGACAAATAAAACAAAACTATTTGCTTAATTTTAAGTAAATATATATTATACTAGATATTAAATAAATTGAAGTAGTTTAGTCAATCAAATTCAAAGTGCTGTAAATGTCACAAGAGAGGAGATATAGACATAAATGTCACACGAGAGGAGATTGTAGTTACATAGACTGTAACATTGTAAAAGAAACAATTTTAAGGATTTACATAAGTTACATAAGAAATTTACATTCCAAATACTAAGGAGATTATGTGTAATGTCCTCAACATATAACTTATCTAAGTCAAAATGCCTTATAATGCATTCTAATATCCTTGAAAATAAATATTTGAAATAATAAAAAAAGAATACTCAATTTGTTTAAGCTCATAAAGAAAGATGCAATAAATTTTTTTTCTTCTAATTGAGAGCTCTTTTCTAATTATAACAATTAATTAAAATTAATATGTATAAAAAATATTTTTCTAACATAAAGTTACTATATATTAAATATGAAATTAGAGAAATTGGCGTAATATAATATAATAAGATCAAAATGATATAAAGCTCACATGAAAGTAGAATTAGAGTTATGTGGTATAATAACCAATTGAAATGAAATATTTCAACAAATGTGAAAAATGTATACAGTGATACACTCCAACATTCCGATGAGATCATGCATGACATCCTCAATCATACAACCAACAATGAATCAAAATGACTTTTTATGCATACAAAAACATTAGGAAAAAATATTAACAGTATATAAATGAATATTTAGGTGAATAAATGTCACTATGTCAAGTCTAACAATCATAGCTTAATCTTATTTGAATGTATTTTAATTTTGATAAAATTACAAAACTAAATAAGCCAAAACAAAAAAAAGTCTTTTTTAATGCTAAGTAAATATATATTAAATTAAAAAAGAAACATTTATTCAATTTAATAAAAAAAATAAAAGTAATATGAAGGTTACATAAGAAAAGATATAGAGTTACATAGAAATATAACAAAATAGCTATAAAAAAGCTAAAGAAATGAGCCAAATTGTATGAGAAAGGTTCACTCTATTATGTTAAGGGAATCAACTACAACATCCTATATCATTTAATCTTGTTTGAATCAAAATCTCTCATAAAATATTACTATATCCTTATATATAGGTCATTGACATGCATGTAATGATGTTTGCTTTTTCTGGATTCAATCTCATTTGATATTGAACCTCATTAGATAGAGGTCATTCACTCTGTTATATAAGAAACAATATTCAGAGTTACATAGTAATATAACCAAATCATAGAAAAAAAATTTAAAAGAATAAAATGAATTGTATGAAAATACCTAAATTTAAGATACTAAAAAGATTGAGTATAATATCCTCAATTCTTAAAAAATAGAATAGATGAAAGTTTCTCAAAAAATGTAAATGCCTAAGAAAATAAAATATTTTAAAACATAACTATTAAGGTTAAAAGAGCTTAGTGACATAAATTCAATGATGTTTGTTTCATCTCGATTAATTGTCATTAAGAATTACTATGAAATTTCAATTTGAAATTGCCTAAATAATAATTAATTTTTATTTTAATACTTATTAAATTAATAATTAAGCTAAAATAAGGTAAATTATTGTACTATTAAATAACTCAATAAAAATGTTGTAAAGTTCACATAGGAGGGAAATGAGAGATTCTTTATATTATACCTAGTTTAATGCAAACAATTTGAAAAGTTAGGATAAATTATGCAGGAATATTGTATTACATGTTATTAAGAAGATAATATATAACGTCCATGTTCATCTTATCATCTAAGAATAAGAAATCTCATAAAGTATAACAATAACAAGAAAATGAAATATTTAAATTATAAAAAAATATTTAATTAGATAAAGCTCATCAATTTTTGAGCCCAACGATATGTTTTTTAGCTGGCTCAGACCTTTTTGAACTTAATATAAATTACCAAAGTAAATAACCATTATTAATAATAAATTATTATTTTTATATTAAAAATATATATTATAACTTAGATTGGGTAAATTAGAGTAATATAACATTACCAAATTAAAGCATTCTAATTCTCACAAAAAAGGAGGTTTAGAGTCATATTCAAATATAACCAAAACAAAACTAAAAGTTTGAATAAATGAGATAAAGTTTGCAATAAAGTTGTATTCCAGGGCATTAAAAAGATTGAATGTAACATTTTTTATTGTCAAAATGTCATATAAAGTTTTCCAAAACTCTAAATACTAAAATAATAAAAATATATAAAATTAAACATTTAATTTGCTCAAGCTTGTTTAGTGTATTCATTGAAAGTTTTTATGTCTTAGTAGGACCTTGATTGGAGTTTCAATAAATCACAAAAGTAAAGAAGAATAAGTAATAAAAATAAATTATCATTTTAATTTAAAAATATATATATGTATAAAAATTAATGAGAAAAATTTAAGGAAATAATATATCAAAATGCAAACAAAAGATTTGAAGAGAATTGTAGGAGAGGGTTGCATTCCATTTTTTTTTTAAGTAGATGAGGTATAACATACACAATTCCTTATATCAAAGACAAAAGAAAATGTCTTACAATGTTAAGTAAAGCCTTGGGGTCAAAAATATTTAAAAATTAAATAAATAAATAATAATTTGGATAAAGCTCATCATTGAAAAACCAAATCTATATAATAAAAGAAATAAAAATTATTATAGAAATATATATTAAGGAAACAATAACATAAGTTCAAGCAATGTATTTTAATAAAATCAAGGACTATGAATGACAGAGCTATAGAAAAATACTTTTTCGTAGTAAAACAACTAATTTTTGCAAAATAATTTTATGAAATGAGATAACTTGTAAATAATTTTTTCAATTGAGGATAGTGAGAAGATCGAGTGTAACAACCTTGATTGTGAAATCTAGTATTAGTCATACTATCTAGTACAACAAAAAAATACTAAAAAAATCATAAAGTGAAGACTGAATTTATTTGATGGAGATCATGAAAAAGACTCCAATAATGTTTATTATTCCTCAATCAAAATTCATTATAACTTCCACAAATTGTGAAAATAATTAGTAATAGATGATATTGAATTATTATTTTAATGTTAAAGAGATGAATTGAAGTAATGCAATATAACAAAATCTAAACATTGTGAAGGTCCTATGTGAGAAGATTTTTGGTTAATAGTAACACAACCAAAACAAATTGAATACTTTAGAAAAAGGACATAAATCAAAAGAGAATGTTTTTTTCCTTGATACTACATAGAAAAAGTGCAATATCCTCAACCCTTAAATCCTTTACAATTTAAAATGTCTCATAATATTTCCAAAGTCCTATAAAATAAAATATCTTGAAATTTAAAAAATGAATAGTTAATTAAGATATTTTAATGCATTAAGTAGGTATATATTAAAGTTTAAATAAGATTATCTAAAGTGATGTAATATTGCCAAATGAAAGAAAATAAAAGGTGACGTTAGAAAAAATTTAGAGTTGTATGACTATATAACCATATCAAAGAAAATGTTTGAATAAATTAGATAAATTATATAAAAAGTTACTTTCCAATCTAATAAGAAGATTGAGCATAATATCTTTTACTATCAAATCAGGTATGAATTGATGTATCTCATAAAGCGTACCAAATGCTTAGAAAACAAAATCTTAAAATATTTAAAAGGAATATCAACTTGGATAGAGCTCATCAATACTACTTGAACTGAACTTGTTGTAGTTTGATTGGACCACCATTATAGTTAATATGAATTACAAAATTAAAAGACATTAAATTATAAAAATATCATCTTAATATTAATTAAATATATAAAAGTAAAATGAGAAAAGTTGAAGAAATTTAAGATAACTTAATCAATAGGAATTACCATCACATGAGAAGAATTTTTATATCTAATAGTAGTAAAGAAAAAATAAAGTAAAAATTTGAAGAAATGAGATAAATTATTAAGTAAAGTTTTATTCAAAGACACTTCGGAGATTAAGAGTAACATCTTCGATCATCAATCAATTATAAATAGAATTGCATTATAAAGTATGTAGAACTTGTTGGGAAAAACTTTCAATAAAATATAAAAAATTAATTTATATCAAGGTCATCAACACATTTTCAACAATGATTGTTTCACCTCAATCGAACATTGTTGAAAATAACTATACATTATCAAAGTATGTATAAATAATAAAAAAAACTATCATTAGAATATAAATCAAATATATATTAAAGTTGAAATACGACAAATGAAGCAATATAACAAATTGATGTTTGATCGATGTAAGGGTCACGCAAGAGAAGATGTATAGGAATTTAACAAAATAATAAAATCAAAGTGAAAATTTTGGGGAAACAAAATAATTTTTTTTAATAAATATTTATTCCAAGATACTAAGGAGACCAAAACCCTTGATTTTTAAATTAGGTATTAATTAAAATGTGTCATAGACATTCCAAATTCTTAGAAAAATATATATTTCAAAATTTAAAGAGTATCTAAATAGATAGAAGTCATAGTGATGAGTGAAACATAGTTTGTGTTTTTACTTTGATGGCAGCACTTTTAGAATTACTATGAATTACTAAACTTTAAAAATTAAATAATAAAAAATATTATTTTTTATATTAAATAAATATATAACGAGGCTAAAATGAGATAATTTGAAGGAATTTAATATAGCCTAATCAAAGTGATGCTCCCATAAAACTAAAGGGGAATTTGAGAATATGTAACAAAAATGAGAGTTATTATTTGGTACGAATGTAGAAAAATCAAAGCCAAAAATTTGAAGAAATGAGATAAAGTATATTTATAAGTTTCATTCCAAGATAATATAGAGTTCACGCATAACATGTTAGACCATAAAATTAGATATGAATCAAAATATATTTTAAAACTAGTCAAAACTTTAGAAAATAAAATATTTAAAATATTAAAATAATTATTTAATGTGATAGAGCCCATTGAGACAAATGTAATGATATTTGTTTGATCTCTATCTATCCTCTTTGAAATGACTATGATTTTTTAATCTAAATAAGCACCAATAGTAATAAATTATTTAGTATCACATAAGAGGAGATTTAGAATTACATAGTAATATTTTAAAATCAAAGTTAAAATATTAAAAAAAGAAGTAAATTGTACAAAGAACTTTTAAGATACTTTGGGATCAAGTATAACATAATCATTTATCAAATCAAGTAAAATAAAATTGTCTCTTAAAGCATGTAAAGACATTAGAAAATAAAGTAATATTAATTATTGAAATTAATTTTTAATTAAATAAAGGATTTTTATATGAGTTCAATGACATTTATTATGTGTCAATATGAACTAATTTGGAATTACCCAAATAATTCACATAAAATAAGCACAAATATTAATATATTACTATTTAAATATTACATAAACATATAGTGAAGTTATAAATGAAGTAATGTAATAAAACAAAATGAAAGTTGCATAATTGTCACATAAAAGGAGATTTAGAGTCACATAGTGACAAAAAAAATTAAAAAATTAGAAGAAATAAGATAATATATATGGGCAAGTTATAATCCAAGATACTTGGGATTTTGAGAAAAATAACCTCTATCATTAAATAAGGTTCTAATTGAAATGTCTCAAAAAGAAGAAAAATAATAAAAAATAAATAAGAATGAATAATACTAAGTTATTTTTTATTATTAAGTCAATATATATTTAATTTAAAATAAGGTAAATATAATCCATGTAGTGTATTCAAATCTTGGCATTGCAAGTGTAACACAACAAAAGAATTATAATTGCATAGTAATATAGCAAAATCAAAGAAAAATATTTGAGAAAATATGACAATGTGAGAAAATTGCATTCCTATATACAAAAAAATGAAAAAAAATATAAAATCGGGTTTTCTTTAATGAGATGAGTCTATCAACATCTATATCATCTTGATCAAACCTCATTTATAGTTATTATAAATTATAGAAGTAGATATGCCAAAAAAATTAAAAAAAATAAAATTTTAAATAAAATAAATAAATATTAAGGTAGGAATAAGATAAATTGAAGTAATGTAATACATACAATTCAAAGTAATGAAAATATGATACCAAAGAAGATTTATAATTATGTAGAAATATGACCAAATCAAAATGATAAAAATGAAGACAGTAGAAAATTTATAAAGAAAAGTTGAATTTGAAGATAGTAAGTAGGTTAAGAACAACATTTTTGGTTACCAATTTGGTAAGATTTGAAATGTATCATTAGTCTACAAAATCCCAAAAAATATATTTAAAAAAGATTAACTATTTAATTAAATATAGTTTAACAAAAAATGAATATACCAACATTTGTTTGTCATGATCAAACCACATTTGAAATTATACTAAATTACTAAAGCACTTAAGCATAAATAATAAAAATATTACTTTAATATCATGTAAAAATATATTACAGTTAAAAGATGACAAATTAAAGCAATATAATATTACCAATTCAAAAAATATAATGGTGACAAGAGAGTAGATTTTTAGTTACAAAGTAATATAAAGAAATTGAAGAAAAACACTTTAAGAAAAGAAATAAACTATAAGGGAAAATTGTACTTCAAGCCATTAAGGCAATAAGGTACAACTCATTGATTAATAATTTTTTTATAAATCAAAATGGTTCTTAAAGTTTACAAAATTGATTAATAGTAAATTATTTTAAAAATATTGATATGAGTATTTTAATTGATATAGCTCATCAAAATTATCCTAATGAAACATTTCATGCTATTGAACATCATTTAGAATTACTACATATTACCAAATTATACAAAAAACATTGATATTTAAGTATTCTAAAAAAATATATTGAAATTTAAATGAGATAAATTTAATCATTGTAATTTTGCCATATCAAAATAATGCAAGGGTCATCTAAGAAGAGAATTAGAGTTTTATGATAGTATAACAAAATCCAAGAAAACAATGTTAAGGAAATAAGACAAAATATGTTTGAATAGTTGTGTTACAAAATATTAAGATGATCAAGTGCAACATCCTTGGTCATGAAATCATGTAAAAATCAAAATGTCTCATAGATGGTTGAAAAATCATAAAAAATTAAATATTTAAAAAATTAAATGAGAAAATTAGATTATAAAGAGGTTTTTATTGATGACATCACCTTTGCAGATCTTACTAAATAAAGTTGGAATATGTAAATATTTATCAAAGCTAAGATTAGATAAATAAAAGAAATGTAATATTGCTAAAACAAGTTGATGTACAGGTCACACAAGAGGAGACATAGAGCTACATAGTCGAATAAAAAAATCATTGCCAAAAATCTTAAGAAATTAGACATGTTTTATAATAATGTTGATTATCAAATGAAGAACAAATTAAAAAACTCAAAAAAATGAAAAAAAATTCTTGCTAATGTGATATTTTTAAAAATTAAAAAAATTAATATTAAATTAGATTGAGCTAATCGAGGTAAGTATAATATTTATTATTCAATCTTGATCAGACCATGATTGGAATTATGCTAGTTACCAATGTAAATAAATAAAAATAATAATGTATTATTATTTTAATATTAAAACTATATTTATTAAAAATTGAAATTAGATAAATTCATGCAAAATAATATAACATTACCCAAGCAAAACATTTGTAGAAAAAATTTGATTTGGACTTCGTTATTGTCTTCCATGATTTGAGGAAGTTGAGTGAAACATCCATGACTGCTACAACGTTTTGCCACCTTACACCCTCAATATCAAGATTATGGTTGACCTCCTTAGCTTTTGCTTCACATTTCCATGCCACTATGTAGTTGTATGGAGCTTTTATGGCCAAGAATGGGGACTCATGAGGTTTTGTTGTTGTTTCCACCCTGTTTAATTCAATACTAAGAAAGTAGTCCTAAGAAGGACACTAAGAAATTAGAAAAGCTTAATTTGACTTTGATATCTTAATTTCACCTATTACTTCAAGAGGAGTTGCAAACAATTGAATTTTAGTATTTTGCATCTAAATTGTTATTGAAATATTTCTTTCCTTAAATTGTGCCCTACAACTATAGTTGAGCAATATGCTCACAATTGTTTGATAAAAAGAAGGGAGATTCGATGAGCTATTATGTATTTTCTTACCTTTACAACATTGGAGGAGAAATTGGGTGATGCTTAAAAATTTTCCTCCAATATTAGAAATTTTCCAATATAAGAGGAAGAAGCTTGAAGGTGTTTTTGGTAAAGTAGTCTAAGGCCATTAATGGAATCACTTCAATCAAACAAAAAGAGGTTTATGTAGGTAACATTGAATTGATTGATTAATGATTCTTATTTCAATCAATATTAAGCCATAAAAGCATTCTTGCTCTTTTTAATTGGTGTAGAATCACTCAATTAAAATAATAAAATGAAAAATTAATTTTAATGGAGCAATTGTTTCAGGGAGAGTAGTATGTTGGTTTTTAAAGCTATGATGTTAGTTAGATATTTTGTTTCATGGCATATTATAAATTATTGTTGTGAGGCATACATGATGTGATAGACCTATAGACTTGTTTATATGCTATGATGCAATATTAGATGATGCGATAAGAAATATATATTTTGTTTTCTTAATATATACACAAAAAAAATAGACATGAAAATGCAAAGAAAATATTAGACTCAAAGTAGTCTTGAAGGATATAATGATATTGGATTTTAGATGGACAAATTGAACTATAGTGGATAGAGGGGTGTTTATGCTTGTACAAAATTAGAAGTTGTAATTGTATGTCTTTTATTTTTGTTATTGTCTTATATATATCTATGTTTTGATCATACGCTCCTGCATATTTGTACATCTTTTTATAAGTTAATATCATGTTTCTCCTTATTTATTTTATATACATCTTTAAATGATTATAATAAGCACTTAATTAATATTATTTAATAGTCTTTTAAAAGCTTATGTTATTGTCATATTTTATCTCAATTTTTATTTAAAAAATTTACATGTTGGGTATTAATGCATTACATACTTATATTCTAGGTCAAAAACTGAAACATTAAGGGAATTGAAAGTTTAGCTAAATTGAAGTTTGAACTTTTATTATTTAGTACATTACGAAACTTTTTTATCTAATTTAATGAACATGTGAATGGTTATCTTTGAAGTGATGTATTGATATGTGTATTTATACCTACAAAAATGAATTCTTAATTGGATAGAACACACTGAGATGAGTTCCAAGACATTAGTTTATTATCAATTGAACAACGATTGGAATTACTATAAAACACAAAAATAATTAAACCTAGATAATAATAAATATTTTTTTAATATTAATTGAATATATGCTAAATTTTTAATATTATAAATTGGTGTAATGTGATACAACAAAAAAAATTGATATAAGGGTCACATGAATGTAAAATTAGTGTTTCATGGAAATAGAACCACATGAAGTCAAATAATTTGAAGAAACGAGTTAAATCATATAAGAATGTTGTCCAAGATACTAAAGTGGTTGAGTGTATGATTCTCAATCATCAAATCAACTATGACCTTCAATATTTCATAAAACTTTCCATGTCCTTAAAATGATTATTTAAAAAAAATATAAAAATTAATAATTAGATTGTATGAATCTTGTCAAGATGAATCCAATGAAGTTTGTTTCTTCTTGGATGGACCTCATTAGGAAGTTTTGTGAATTCCCAATTATAAAACGTAGAAAGAAAATAGCTAGTATTTTGTTATGAAGTAAATATATATTAAAAATAAAATGATCCCAAATTGATCAAATTAATATATCCTATCAAAGCTATGTGCAAGTGTCATAAGAGAGGGTTTAGTGTAATAGAATAATATAATTATATTAAAGTAAAATGTTCAAAGAAATCAGTTAAATATTATGGGAGATTGAGTGTGACATTCTCAATCATCAAATTAGGTTTGATTTGAAAGTTCTCATAGTTGGAATTGAAAATTTTTTTAAATATAAAAATTATATTTAATTCAACAAAGCACATCATCATGACTCAAACAATGTTTCATTTAACTCAATTACTCTTCGTTTGAAATTGTTATGAATTTATTAAGAAATAAGAATAAATAATATGTTGTTGCTATTTAAATATTTAGTAAATGTATATTAAAGTAAAAATGAGAGACATTGAACCATGTATTATTATAAAGTCAAAGCAAAAAACTTTAAAAAATGAGATAAATTGTGTACAAAAGTTACATTTCATGATACTTATGTAATGAAGTGTAATTTTCTCAAAAATAAATTAGGTTCAAATAAAAGAATAAAAGACTTAAAATCATAAAACTTTATAATTAATTAATTAGAACTTGTTGAGATCAGTACAACAATATTTGTATAGTCCTTATTAGACAACATTTTTAATTAAAACAAATTAAACAAGTAATTAAAGATATATAATAATAAATTCTATTTTAATATTAAATAAACCTATTTTAAAGCTAAAATGGGTTAAATTTAGGAAAGGTAAATAATAAATAAAAATAATGTAAAGGCCACATAAGAGGAGATTTATTATTTTATAATGATACAGTAAAATTAAAGTCAAAGAATTGAAGGAATAAGATAAGTTTTGTGAGGAAGTTGTATTCTAAGACATTAACGAGATTGAGTGTGACATGCTTGATAAAAAAATTCAATTATTAGAATAACAGAATTAAAGTGAAAAAATTCATTAAATTAGATAAAATGTAAAAAAGCTACATTTTAAGAACTACAGAGATGAATTATAACATTCTCTATAATGAAATGAGGCACAAGTCAAAATTTGTTATGAAATATACCAACACTGAAGAACATAAAATATTTAAAAGTGCAAAAAGTCATATTAAATTTTATTAAGCTCATCAAGACAAATCCATTGATTTTTTTGTGCTAATTGGAACACATTTGGAATTAATACTAACTTATGAAGTCAATAAGAATGAAGAATAATAAATTATTATTTAATATTTAAAAAATAAATAATAAAGCTTAAACGAGCAGAGTTCAAAAAATTTAATATTATCGAATCAAAGTGATATAATGGTAACACGTGACTAACTTAGAGTTACATAGTAATATAGCCAAATAAAAGATATAACTTTTTTAAAAAATGCGATAACTTATGAAAATTGCATTCCTAAATACTAAGTTGATCATGAGTAACATATTTGGTCATCAAATCTATTATGAACCAAAATGTCTTCTAAAGTTTTTTAAAACCTTAAAAAAAATATTTAAAAATATGTAAAGGAGTAATGAGTTGCATAGAGCTTAATGATCCAAGTCTACTTCATCTTGATGGGACATCATTTTGGAAAAATTTTATATGACTAAATAAAAATTATGTAAAGGTCACATTGGTAGAGTCTAAGAGTTACACAGTAATATTAAAAAATTGAAGCAAAACATTTTTAAGAAATGAGAATAATTGTATGAAAAATTTTAATTGCAACACATTAAAAGGATTGAGCATAACATTATTGATCATTGAACAAGTTATGAATAAAAACTTATATTGTAAGACATTCCATAACCATTAAAAATTAAATGTTTGTAAATATTAAAATAAATATGTAATTGATAAAATAAGTCAAAATGAATCCAATAGATTTTTTGCCTCTAATGGACCTCATTTGGAATTACTACATATTACAAAAGCAAACAAACAAAAATAATAATAAATTATTTTTTAATAATAAAAAATAATATATTAAAACATGAGATAAATTTAGGCATTATAGTGTAACTATATCACAATAATATATGAGTTAATAAAAAAAGAAAATTAGTGTTTCATTGTAATATAACAAAATAAAACAAAATTTTTTTAAAAAATTTCTATAAAGATGCCAAATCAAGTACGAATTAAATTAACCCAGAAAGTTAGTCCAACAAAATAAAAATATTTATAAAAATATAAAAAATGAAATTTAACATCATATACTCTGTTGGTCGAGCCCAACGTCGTGTTTTTCCTTCTGATTTGACCTTCTTTAGAATATTATAAATAGAAGGGGTAATTAAACAAAAATAACAAAAAATGTTTTTTTAATATTATATAAACATAAATTTAAGTGAAAATGAGATAAATTAATGTAATATAAAACAACAAATAAAAGAGAAATTAGATTTCCTTACAAATATAATAAAATAAAAGAAAGAAACTTAAACAATTTTGATAAATCTTGCAAAAGCTTATATTCTAATATAATAAAAAGATTTTTTTTGTGACATCATCAATTATCAAATGTGTTATAAATTAAAATTTCTCGTAATGTATTAAAAACCCGTAAAATAAAAATATTAAAAAATTTAAAAGTAAATGTTTTATTCGATGTCTCTAGTAAAGATGAGTTCAATGACATTTTTTCATCTGCATGGGACCTTGTTTACAATTTTTTCTTATTATAAAAATAAATAAGATTAATAATGTTTAATTTTAATGTTAATATTTAATGAGTATCCATTCAAATAATAATTATATGAATTTAATAAATGTAATTTAACCAAATAAAAGTGATGCAAAACTCACATGAAATGAGAATTAAAGTTTCATTATTTTATAACCAAATCAACACAAAAAATTTCAATTCATAAGATAAAAGTATTTCAAAAAATTTCATTCCAAGATACTAATTAGTTTGAGTGTTTTATTCATAATTGGGTATCAATGAAAAACCCTTATAAAGTATGTCAAAACTATATAAAATAAAATATTTAAAATATTAAAATAATTTTTAATTATATGAAGCTCAGTTAGCCTAGTCCAATGATATTTTTTTTATCTTAGTTAGATAGTCATTGAAAGTAGGACAAATTATCAAAGGAAATAAACATAAATAGATGTAAATTAAGATTTTTATATCAAGTTAATAGAAAGTGAGGCTAAAATAAAATTAATTGAAGCATTGTAATATAACTAAATCAAAGCTATATGAAGGACACACAAGAATATTTAGGGTTTAAAATTTAAATATCCAAATCAAACAAAAACAATTGGGAAAATAAGATTAATTATTGAAGAAAGTTAAATTCCATGAAACTAAGAAGATAGAGTGTGACATCCTCGTTTATCAAATCTAGTATAAATTAAAATGTCTATAAAACATTCAAAAATCATTAAAAATAAAATATTTTAAAATATTAAAAGAAAAATGAACTAGATAAAGCTAAACAAGGTGAATCTAATAACATTTTTTCAACTCGATTGCTATAGTGCAATTAGTTAAGGACTTACTTGAAAGTGTCTTTTAAATAAAATGAACAATATCACAGATATTAGATTACCATGGATCACTAGTATAGAAACCTAAAAAAAAAAATAAAATATAGAAACCATCAATTGTTTTTTAGAATGAAACGTAATATATCCTGATCATTATCGGGTGGGCAAGCTATCTATTAAATTGTTATTGTAATAATAACTTTAGTAGGAATTTCCAAGAAAATCGCGAAGGCATTCATATTGCAAATTTTCATAACACAATTTTAACTGCTAGATTTTCTATTTATTGTTCAGATCATTTCTTGTGTACTTAGCAAATTGTACTCAATGCATCTTCTCTTGATGACACCAAACATATTTAAGAAAGTCCCTTTGTGTAGAAATTCCTACAACATGAGCAAGCCATTTGGAGAAATGTTTTTTGATGCATGCACATAAATAGATTGGAAGCAAATTTAGAGAAGGTGGTTAGGTTTTTCATTTTAGTAAATAAAACAATGTTTGCAAAGGACAAACATTTTGGTATTGGATTGCAGACAAGAAATCAATTATACCGATTCTAATATCCATCTCTTTTGTATCCCATCAATGATAACAAATCTTGCTATATAGAAGGTAATAACTAAAAAATTTATCAATAATTCGTGTGATAGTTCTTAGATATGGTTATGATGAGTTATACCACACTCCATTCATATGAAACATAAATCTATTTTTTTAAGAATTTAGGGTTGGCAGAAATGGAACAATATGAATGGTACTCATGCTTTGAATGTGATATTTATGTTCTGTATCTGAGAATCCAATCTAGATATGTTGAAGATAAACTTTTGCCATAATTAAGACATAATAATGTGCTTTTATTGTTTGATTGCATGCTATAATATGGATAAAATTACATCAAGATTAAATACATAATTACCTTATCTATTTTTAAGATTTTGCTATACTTAAGACTCATACTCACTGATGAATATTTTGGTACAAAATATTAGATAAATTATGTTTGGCTGGATCTCATGACTTGGTAGATTAATTCCTACATAAAATGAATAATGAAGCCAAGGTTTTATGCAATGTTTTAAAGTAAGAAGAAAACAATGATTTTATTGATGATAAAATTTTAATTGTTTCTTGTAATGCTAAGAATTTGCTATATTGAATGATCTTAAAAATATTTTTCATTTGTAATGTGTTTTTATTTTATTTGGAAATGGAAGCTGCTCGAAATGCTTTCCTTATGCACTTAATCAAGGAAACTGTTCGAGCCGATTTTCATATTATCATTTTATTAGTTCCTTCGCTGTGGTGTATTTGGATAATAGTGACATCAAAATTTGAGTCACCAAGGTAAAAGATTGTCATCATTGCTTGATTTACAGAGCTTTGAAAATTGAATTTGGTAAAAAACAATTCTGCTTGATAATTTACTTTATCATTGTTGGGCATAATGATGTAAACAAATGAGAATGGCTTCAAAATAACAATTTATTATCGAACCTCCGAAACTTACAATCATAATTGATGAATTGTGTAAGACAAAATCTGTTTGGATTAATAAGATAGCTCGAAATGCTAAAGTGTAGCTATAATTTGTTAAGCTCATGTAAGAAAAGGACCTTATTTTTGAAGCTTTTGAGTCTTAGTTGCAATATCCAACATTAGTGTGGGAAAAAATAAGGGCTTCGTTACACTTGGAATTAGGTAAGCAATCTCTTAAGAAAGTTCAAAGAATTAAATTAAGAGATATATAGCCACACAAAATATTGAATTATATAATGAATGATTACATCATACTTAAAAAATCTTAATGGAAAAGAAGTCAAGTTTCCTTTGTGTCTAAATCAGATGCTTCACACAACAAATTTAGACAATAATTGAATATCAATAACTTAAAAAATTTAGGTGATAAGGTAGAGGATCAGGTTAGGATTTTTGTGCTACTCCAATATAAGTAGAAAGGGTTCACCTATGTTGTAAGAAATTGTTTAAAGAGAAAACAAAGAAAAGGTTAGGAAAAACTAAAGAAACTAATCAGTTCCCACATAAGCAACCAAGGCATTAAAATTGTAGATCAATTGACTCACATTGAAGGGGATCTTTATTTGTAATATACATAGAACATCAAATACATGCTCAATGAAGAAGTTAAAATACCTAGTTAGAGTTAAAGAAATATTCTTGCTTGCTTTAATGGAACCAATATGGCATAGAAAAAAATGCCTCAAGAAACATTGAAGCTCAATTTTGGAAACCACACATTCAGTAAATCTAACAAGACTTGTGTATTTTGGAAGAGTGATTTGAATTATCAGATATTTAATGATCAAGAAAAACAAACCTATTTGCAAATAAATAGGTCACTATAGAATAAATTTTTGAATTGCATCTTCATTTATGCTAAGTGCTAATGTATAGTGAAGGGTACTATAGAATAATCTTATTGATGTTGTAGAGATTATGATCATGTTGTACCTTATAATAGTTGATTTTAATGGAGGTACATCTATTACAAGTGTCATTCTTCATCATAAAGGGAAAGAATACATGAATTGTTAAATCAAATTAGTTAATGAAGTGTAAAGGAACTCCTTTTTCTAAGTCCCACATCCATCTTAACTGGTAAAGAGAAGATTAGAGCGATTTGGAAAATGTTGTAAGATTATCTATTAATCAAATGTATGATTTGGTGATGCCTCATCATCTCTTCTTTCCATAAATGAATAAGCCTCAACTCTATGACAATTTAGATTTCGAAAGAAGTCTCTAAACCAATAAATATTCATGCAAATTTGCAAACAATATTGGGCATTGACCTTCTCCCATGCTTTTAAACTAAAAATATTGATGGTTTTTCTCAATGAATTTAATAAACAAAAGTTTGGCTTTATTTTTGATACAATCTAATTGTCCAAATACCTAGTAAAATGCAAGAGAAATCTATTTAAAATTAGCAAATATGATGAGATATGGCATAATCTAAACAAGCTTGAAGATTTCCTAAAGTAATTGTTAACGAGGAAATATATTAGTAACAAAGTGTAGGAATTACATGGCATGAAGAATGTGATAAAAAAATTCATACATCCAATGGAAATGATAGAAGAGAAAAACTAAAAAGGAATTAGGTAAAAGACTACACAATAATCTCATATACCAAAAGGCAAAAAATGCATGATTTTGTAGTTTAAAACTTATAGTAATTGTTATCAAGTATTAACATTACAAACTATGATAAGCTCTTAAATTTTACTTCTAGTTTGATCATCGAGGAACAAAACTGGTGGTTGATGATGGGGACAATAATGAACGAAATTAGAGGGGCTACAATTTTCAATGGACAAACAAATGCTCCTTGATAAGAAGGATAAAATTTATGATTATTCACTAGCTATTAGTCAATCACAACAAAGAAACAAATTCCCTAAATTGTTGGTTGTAGTGTTTAAAATTTTCTTGAAATGCTTATCTCTGTAGGAAAAAGAAGGCTTTGTTATTGGAAAATAAATCAAAAACAATATTATGTTGGCTTAAGAATTAATTGTTTTGCTGCATAAAAAAGTGTCTATGTTGTCAAATTGAATCTTAAAAGTGCTTTTGATTTTCTTTGTTTTGTTCTTATATGATGTTCTTACAAGATTCAACTTTATGAAGCAATTTAATAAAATGATTGAAGACATACTAGAAAGCTCTTGGATTTCAATAATAAGAATGGTATGCCTAATGGTTTCTTCATTGTATGAAGGGGCTCAAACAAGGAAATCTTATCTTGCAACTATTATTCATTTTAATAATGCAAGTCTTAAATTAAGAATTGAACAAACTCATTAATTGTGGTGAAGTAGTGCATTACGCTCAACGCAAAGGATGTCTTATAGTTATGCATCTGGGATATGTAGATATCATCGTAATCTGCCATAGAGGTGACGTAAAAATCATGCAAATTATACATACACTGCTTAACACATTTTGAGAAGCAGTTGGTGCCCAATTTAATCATCACAAAAGTGTTTTGTTAACTAAAAGAGAAATATTAAGGATTTTGATAAAAAACACTAAACAATGCAATACAAAAGGCACCTACAATAGGACTCAAATTGTGAATGGAAACTTTGTATGTAGTTAGTCTCGAGAACAATTAAGAGCAAAAACATATTCACAAATCACGAAAAGAGATATATTATAATAAATATTTGATGCAAATCTCCTTTCCTATGTGGATTATACTAAAATTATCCTTACATTTCTTATCAAATTAAGGCTTTTTAACTTTTAGCATGCCTCTAAATATCCCTAAAACCTAAAGGGGATTAATTTGATCATCTATTTGTCCATTATAGAAAGGCAAAAATAGTTTGGCTTGCCTTTACTATTGCTCTTAAAATTTAGCAAAAAATACAAATAACATAATTGTGCTATTACATAGTTTTGAAAATAAGATGAAAACCACTTCATTAAAAGAGAAGTTATTACAATTCTATTACTCAATATATGTCAGAATATATAAAAATTATTGGATTCAAAAATGAATGAAGAAGTTAATTAGTAGGTGATGACAATTATATATAACACCATGATTATCATCTTCATCTTTAAAATTACTTCACTCATACAATTTTAGGAAGACCTATTATTCATTTAGCTAAGATTAGACACCCCTATTCGTTGAGAAGCACAATAGCTAGAAATTGATAAACTATTTCATATTAAAAAAATAATAGAATGAAATAAATATCTTAGCTTATATTAATTATAAAATGGAATGTACTAGTTGTAGTGATATTATCCAAAACAATAACGGTGGAATTCTAGAATCCTTCTATTTTTTCAACCAACAAAGAATCACAATTGCAATTACATGCAATATCATTGATTTTGGGGTTAAAAAGTTCTAACACAAGCCAAGTTCACTGGATCATCATTTTATTGTATTGAAATGTGATGCTCAAAATGACATAAGATAAGTGGAAGATACCATGGAATATTAATAACATTTTATAGAAGATTAAGACAAAAATTAATTCTCTTATAATTCATTAGAGCGATATTTACCTAGAGGGAAACAATGTGACTAAGCATCTCAAAAGAACAACATTACCAACAAATTTTGCAATTAAGGCTAAACATGCATGCCAAAGGTATATAAGGGTCTAGTTGTAGTGGATGAGCATCTAATTCTATACATTTCTTACTACTAAATTTCTTCCATTGCAAATTGCATCATATGAATATGTTAGATGATGTACTAATGTGCAACACACAAATCCATAGAACAACCAAAACCAATCATCTCTTCATGTCTGACCATGTGGCTACTTACAAAATGTAATAATGAAAAGTTTTGCATCGAATTGTAACTCATTTTTAATTAATAAAATATTATTAATATTTTTATAAAAAAAAGATAACTATGGAAATAAGCAAGGTCAACTTTCAAACTTTACTACTGGGCTAACGTTTTTGGCTAAGCTGGTAGGCTCTTTAAATATATAGATTAACTATTAGGAACATTAGATAAGACATTTAATGATTATACTAAACCATAAAGTACCCTAAGTAAGCCATTTTAGGTTTATAGGAAACTCCATGATACAATAAAAAAATTTTGCTATAGATGAAGCACTAATTAACTAAAATTAGTCATTTATGGTTTAGATAGAACAACAACTTGCCTAGATAATGGCATTAATGTTTTGAGAAAACTAAAGGGTATCAACATATAACACGTAGGATTTATAGGAAACTCTTGCTTACCTTATTTAAGGAACAAGCATTGGTTTGAAAGAAAACACTTTTTTGTCCTTGAGAATGCCTTCATTATGGAGTTACACTAGTGAGGCTCATGCTGAAACATTTGATGAAGGTAAGTTGAGATAGAGAGCTTATTGTTTTACTATGGTGATAGGTTCAATAAATGGGCTACTAAGTCACATAATTGGTTGCCACAAATGAGGCATAATTTTGATTAATTGTTTAAGATCATGAGTAGTCATGTTTCAACAATTAATACATATGCTGAATAACTTAGATAATATTTTGTGATTTTATTGTATTTAGATAGTCTCTTCAAAATGTTGCAACGACTTAAGTTTGCCCACAAAATTTAGAATCACTAGAGGATATTATTTGAACCATTTTTTCAAAGAATGATCATGACCTCAAAAATGTTACCAAAGGATGAAGCTGAGGTTTTTCTATTCTGAGTGTTAGGTCAAGCCATTTCTTTGATAAGTGAGAAGATCCTTGAGAAGATGTCAAAAAAGATCAAAGGAAAGTGGCGAAGATTAATTACAATCATGTTATCTAGATTTTTTATGGCGACCTAGATATTTAAATAGATGTTTGGAGGTAACCTTAAGGTACTATACCTAATTGTTGGGAAATTTTGATTGTTGTGTTGAGGTTATAGAAGAACACCCTAAAATGTCCAAAACGATAACAATGGTTAGCTAGAAAACCTTATAATCACGTGGTATTTCAACTATGATCTTACTAAGAAACCTTTAGATAACTGGATAGCTAACTTGACACTTAAATAAACCTTAATTTTTTTTTCCAAATAATAGATTAAGGGTTAACAACATATTGCTTGCCATGTTACATTTGATATGATGACACTTTGGAGTAATTAATTAATGATAGACAAACATGATGATAACATGCATAGGAATGTAGTGGATTAAAGGCTTTAAATGCATTGGCCACCCATTAGCATGTTTGATTATGTGATTCCCACTAGATTATATTGCAAGGGTGATAACCATTCCTACAATACATTAATATGACAGTGTGCTAGATTATATGTTGTGGCTAATTGCTTTAAGGGCATTCTATTAATTTTGAAATGTGCTGGAATATATGGAGTGGCTCAGTGCCATACAAAAATTTAATTAATTATTTAATGTGCAATATTATATGTTATGGCTCAATACAACAATAGTATTTTCTTAATTACAAAATATGCTAGATTATATTGGGTTTTGAAGTTTCAATAACCTATTATAGACTTCACCAAAGAATGTAGATGTGGTTAAACATATGATGATGGCATGTTGCAACTTATTTTAGGCTCATAAGGCCCTATAAGGCCTAACCTTGCAATTGGACTTACATTTTGGAAAGTGTCAGATCATGTGATGAGACTATAATACTTACAACTTCCTTAATGTTGATACCTAGAGCACTAATGACTAAAGCATGTGATTAGACTTCCTTATTGGGGAGAGATTAACCATGTGAAAAGGCAAAACCACCAAACCTTTTGCCATGGTTTTTGGGTGTGCTTAGAGGTAGTATGAGCTCACTAGTGAGGCATTTAGATCCTATTTTAATTTATTACAAGATTAATATTATAAATATGCTTATAATAAGGATTTGAGAGGCCCACTTTAAATATTTTAAAAATAATTTTCGTGGACTTATGCCATTTGGATTAGAGAATACTATGGCACCATTGTAGTACAATTTATAAGTATTTCTAATGTTCTTGATTATTTTCTTAATCATAGTATTGATTATAAATTATTTACATAAGCTAATAATTGTAACTTATCCTTAAATGTTTAATTTATAGCATGACCTCAGTATTCCTTGTTGAAATTTAACCCACTCCCTCTTACTTTTGCTTTTAGGTCTAAGAAGATAATAACTTCCTTAAAACTGAAAGCTAGGAGATTTCTTATTGTACAACTAACTAATAGTTTGACCACATCAAGAGAATCCTAATGATGTTCTTTTTTGTCTTAATAGGATTTTGTTTTGAATAACTTTGACATACAAAATAAATAACAAATTGAAATATAGCATATTATTTTTAAATTAAGGAGATTAAAGAAAAAATATTTGAAATAGTTAAATGAATTATAAGGGAAAGTTGCACTCCATCATACTATTTAGATGGTGTGTAATATTCTTGATCATTAAGTCTTTCTTGAAATTGAAATGTCCTCTAAATTCAGTTAAAACATAAGAAAACAAAAAAGTTACAAATATATAAATTAATATTTAATAGGCTATAGGTCATCAAGATTAAGTCCAATGGCATTTGTTTGGTTTTGACTAGTCAACATTGGTAATTACTTTGAATTATAAAAGTAACTTATCATTAATTAAAATAAATTATTGTTTTAATGTTATGAAAACTTGTATTAAATTTAAATTCAAATAAATGAAGTAATGAAATATCACCAAAGTAATGCAATATATAAGTGACATTATATCATATTTGGAGTTCTATACTAATGTTACCAAAAAAAATATTTGAATAAATAAAATAAACTTTAAAAAAAAGATGTATTACAACATGTTGAGGACATCAAGTGTATCATTCCTAACCATCAAATCAAGTATGAATCGAAATGTCTAGTCAGTTATGCAAAAGCTATAAAAAATATAATAAGTAAAAATGTAGACGTGAATATTTTACTACGTAGAGCTCATCGAGGCAACTCCAATGGCATTTGTTTTATCTTGATAAGATTACAACTAAAATTATTTTGAATTAAAGAACAAATAAGCATAACTAGTAATACATTATTTTTTTAACATTCCATAATGATATAATAAATCTAAAATGAGAAAAATTTAAAATTTGTAAATGTAACCAACTAATAAAGTTTATGTTCAGAAGAAATAGAGTTTCATAACAATAAAATCATATGAAAGAGAAATGTTTGAGGAAATGAAAGAAATTGTTTGAGAAATTATTTACTGTAGCATCCATGATCATCAAATTAGGTTCTTATCTAAATTCCATGTAAAACATAAAATAATATAAAAATAAATATTTAGAAATATTGAAATGAATATTTAATAAGATTGAGAAAATCAAGATGATATCAAAGATAATATTTTCTTCTAGGTCAGACCTCATTTAAAGTTACTATGAATTACTATAATAAAAAAAATACGTTCTAATGAATTATTTTTTAATATTAAGTAAAAAATATATTAAAAATAAAATAAGATCAATTGAAGAAATCTAATATAACTAAGTTAAAGTGTTGTGAAGGTCATACTATAGTTAATTTAGACTTAACAAATTCAATAAAACACTAGATTAATGAAATGAAATAAATTATATAAGGAAGTTAAAATGCAAGATACTAAAAAGATCCAATGTTGCATACGCAATCGTTAAATCAAACATGAATCAAAATGTCTCTTAAAAGTTGTCAAAATAGTGGAAAATAAAATATTGAAAAAATTATAAAATTAAACATGAAATTTAATTGAGCTCAATGAGTTTATTCTCATAGTGTTTGTTTTGTCTTAATCACACATCATGATGAATAATAAAGAAATAAAATACTAAATAAGAAAAAATGGTTTATTATTTTAATAATAAGTCAATTTATATTGAAACTAAAATAAAGTAAATTGAAGTAATATGGAATAAACAAGCAAAACAAATGTAATGATCAAACATGCTGAGATGTGTACATGAATAGTAGTAAAAAAATCAAAGTTAAAAATTTAAAAATGGGAAACATAAAATGTCGAAGTCAATCTTTAAGAATTCAAGAAGATCGAGTATAACATCCTTAGTTGTCAAATTTTGAAAGAATCAAAATTTTTGACAAAATAAGCTAAAATAGTAAAAATAAATATTTAAAAATATAAAATTAAATATTTAATTGGATAGATCATATCATGACATATGTAATGATGATTGTTTCCTCTTTAATATACCTCATTTGGAATTTCTATAAATTAAATAATAAGTTATTTTTTAATATTAAGTTTTTGTTGAAATTCAAATGATATTTATTGAAGTAATTCAGTATATCAAAGTCAAAGTATTGTAAAGGTCACAGGAGATGTGATTATAAGTTACATAGTAATATAACCAAATCGAAGCAACACAATTTGAAAAAAAATAGACAAATTATGTTAGAAAGTTGCATTCTAATATAGTAAAGAGATAAAGTGTTATATCCTCAATTAACAAATGAAGTATGAATTGAAAACTCTCATAAAGTATGTTAAAATACTAAGACTATATATATATATTTAATTGCACAGAGTATGTCGAGATGAGACTAATGGCATTATTTTTTTTCATTTCACCTTGTTTTGAAATTCTAAGTATATAGAAAAATAAAAAGAATAATATTTTATTTTAATATTAATAAAAAAATATCAAAGTTAAAATAAGATAAATTAATGTCATGTGATATGACAAAATGAAAGCAATCTAAAGATTAGATAAGAGAATTAGAGTTTCATAGTAAAATTACCAAAGTTTAAGTACAATTTTGAAGAAATTAGTTATTATTACTATAAAGTTATATTCAAAGGTACTAAGGATATTTAATGTAATATACTCGATTGTTAAATAAGGCACAGATCATAACATCTCATAAAGCATACATAACCCTAGAAAATAAAATATTTAAAAATAAAGTAAACATTTAATTGGAAAGAGTTCATTGAGATGTGTAAAGTGATGTCTAGCTCAAGTCGAATGAAGCATGTTATGAATTATTGTCAATTAGTGAGGTAAATAAGCATAAGAAATAACAAGTTATTATTTTAATATTTGTTAGCTATATATTACAATAGAAATATAAAAAAATATAATATAGCAAAATCAAACAAATGTAATGTCACATGAGATAGATAGAGTGAAAATGTTGAGAAAATCATACTTAAAATCTAAGAGATGTAGAGTTAACACGAGACGAGAAGACATGTTATATTACCAAATCATGTTGAAAATATTGAAGAAATAAGAAAAATGGATAAGAAAATTATATTTGTAGATACTAAAAAAATTGAGTGTAACACATTCGATCATCTAATCTCATATGAGTTCAACTGTCTATTAAAGAGTGCCAACATATTTGAAAATGAAAAAAACATTATAATAATTATTTATATGGATAGATCTTATGGAGATTAAGAAAACTACATTTATTTCGTCACCATCATTCCTCATTTGGAATAACTAAAAATTAACAAATTAAATAAGGCTAAATAATAACAAATAATTAATTTAATAATAAGTAAATATATATTAAGTTTAAACAAGATAAAATTAAGCTATGTAATATAGATAAATCAAAGAGCTAAAATTATCACATAAATAGTGGATTAGAGTTTCTTATTAATATACTCAATTTAAGGAGAATCATTTAAAGAAATAAGATAAAATGTACAACAAATTTGCCATCGACGATATTAAGAAAATCAAGTGTAAGATGTTCACTCAAAAAATCAATTATGAATTTAAATGCATCATAAAAATTGCAAAAACTCTAAAAGCTATATTAAAATATAGAAATAAATATTTAATTAGAAAGAGGTTGTCAAAATGTGTCTGAAGACATTTCTTCCTTGTTCATGAGGCCATAATTTGAATTATTATGAATATCTATAATAAATAAATTTAAATAATAATAAATTATTATTTTAACATTAAGTAAATATATAATAAATTTAAAAGAGGATAAATTAATATAATATAATATAATTAATATAATATAACAAATGTAAAGTGATATGAAGGTCACATTAATGGTGTGTTAAGAGTTTCATAATATTTTAACTAAGTAAAACAAAACAATTCGATGAAATGAGATGAATTGTGTAGGAAAGTGGCTTTCCAAGATGTTGAGGATATCGAGTTAATATTTTTTATTTTTAAATTACTTACATAAAAAAATTATTAATAAAACATGTAGAGACTCAAAAAATGAAAGTTCTAAAAATATAGAAATAATATTTAATTTGTTAGAGTACATCGAGATAAGTTGAACAATATGGGTTTCATCTCATTGAACCAATTTTAGAATACTATAAATTCTGAAATTAAATAGGCATAAATAATATCATAATATTTTTTAATATTAATTAAAGACAAATTTAAGGTAAAATAAGTCAAATTAAAAAAATATACTTAAATCAAAGCAAAATAACATAATGGTCACACTGGTCTTTTAAGTTATTTGGTCATATAAAAAATCCAAAGAAACAAATTTAAGGAAAATGAGATAAATTGTATATGAAAGTTTAACTCCAAGACATTTACAACATTTAGTCAACTTAAATGATCATCATATCAGGAACAAATTAACTATCTCAAAAGACTTGATAAAACCCTAAAATAGTAAAATGATGCTTTTTTACTCTTGATCAAACATCATTTTTAATTACTTAGGATTATAAGGTAAAAGAAATAAAAAGTAAAATATTATTATTTTAATACTAAGTGAATATATATTGAAGGTGAAATTAGTTAAATTGAACGAGTCTAATATAACTAAATTAAAGCAATGTAAATCTTGTGAGAGGGGCAAATTAATGTTTAGTAACAATATAAACAAATCAATGTGACAAATTTACAAAGAATAAGATAAATTTTGCTAAATAGTAGCATTCTAAGCTTTCAAAGAGATCAGGTATAATAAGCTCATTCACAAAATAAAGTAAGAAAAAAAATATCTCAAAAAGCATGCTAAAAATATAAGAATAAAATATTTTAAAAAATAAATATTTAATTTCATAGATCTAGTCAAGTGGAGTCCGATAACATTTGTTTTTTTAAATATCACCCTCTTTAGAATTATTACGAATCACCTAGGTAAATAAAATAAATAATAAATTTTTTTTAATATTATGTTAATATAACTTAAACAAAAAATTACATTAATTCAAGTAAAATAACATTTCCAAATCAAATTAATCTAATGGTCACACCACTCAAGATTTATAATTTCATAATAATATAACAAAATTGATGCAAAAAACTTTGAATAAATGAGATAACTTTTATGAAAATCTTATGTTCCAAAATGCTAAGAAGATCAAGTGTAACTTAATTGGTCATCAAATGATGTAGTAATTAAAATGCCTCATAAAACGTGCCAAAGCTTAAAAGTGAAGTATTTTAAATTATAGAAATGAATATAAAGTTACATAGTTCTCAGAGAGACAAGTCCAATGACATTTGTTTGATCCTTATCAAACATAACTTGTGATTGTTATGAAATATTATAGTAACTAAACATAAATAACAATAATAAATTATTTTTTTAATTTTAAGTATATGAGTATATTAAAACAAAAAAGAAATTAATTTAAACAATGCAACATAACCAAAAAAAGGAATGTAAAATCTACACATGAGGATATTTAGATTTATAAAGTTTTATAAAAAAATAAAAAAAACAAACAAAATTTAGATAAACAGTATGATAAGGTTGTCTTTAACAAGCTAAAGAGAAAGTGTGTAACATTCTCCTTCATCAAAATATATAATTGTTTATTAAATTAGATAGAGCTCATCAACATGAGTTTAATGATATTTATTTCATCTCAATGAATGTCCTTAGGATTGCTGTTAATTTCCATGTTAAATAGGCATAAAAAATAATAATAAATTACTATTTTAGTAATATGTTATATTATTATATATTAAATATGCAAAATGATAAATTTAAGAAAGCTATTGTAAGTAAATCAATGTGATGTGAAGCTCAAGTGAGTTAAGAATTAGAATTTTATAGTAAAATAACCAATTAAAAGAAAAACCTTTGAGAAAATGAAATGAATTGTATAGGAAAGTTGTATTACAAGGTACAAAGAATTTGGAAACAAAACATTTAAAACCATAAAAATAACTATTTATTTTTATAGAGTTTTGTGTTGAGTCTAACAACATGGGCTTTGTCTGAATAAGCATAAGAAATAATAATTTAATTTTTAGTTAAAGAAAATAAGTATTATTGATGGAATTACATAGCAAAATATAATAAATTATGCAAAAAGCTTTCTTTGTAACATTCTAAAGAGATTTGGTGTAACATTTTTTATAGTGAAACATTGTATGAATAAAAATAACTCATTAATTATGACAAAGCACTAGAAAATAAAAAAAAATTAAAAAATTGAAATGGAGATTTAATTAGTTAGCACTAATTGAGACAAGTATAATAAGATTTACTTTTACTTGTTCAGTTTGTGGCTAAAATTATCAAGAATTTCAAAAATATATTGACGTAAATAATAATAAATCATATTTCAATTTTACAAACATATATTAATAAACTTGAATTAGAAATACTAAATTAATAAAATATAATGAAATCAAAGTGATTTTAAAATAAAATAAGGGCAAAACTAGTGTTTCATTGTAATATATTTCATAGTGATGAGTCTAACAAAGTTTTGATTTGAACTTCATTAAAACTCATTTGTAATTTGCATGAAAAAGAAAAGTAAATAGGTATAAAGAATAGTAAATTTTAATGTAAGATAACAAAATAAAATTAATGAAAGGGTCACATGACAAAATAGTTATAGTTTCTAATTAGGGAACCAAATCAAAGAAAAATATTTAATAAAATTAGATAAAGTTTTGAGGAAAGTAGAATTATAACATACTAAGAAGATCATGCTATATCTCCTCAATTGCTAGAAAATGACAAGTAAAACTTTCGTCGAAACTCTGCAAAAAAATTTTTTTTTAAATACAAAAATTAATACTTAGTTTAATAGAGCTCACGAAAGAAAGTCCAATAATATTTGCTTCATTTCAATCAGACAACTTTTCCATTAACTACTAATTCCAAAATTTAAAAGACATTAATAATAAAAAATTATTTTAATATTAAGTAAAAATATATTAAATTTGAAATGGTATAAATCTAAGCAATATAATATGACCAATTTAAAGTTATGTCAAGGTTAAGTGGGAGGAGAGTCAGACCTACATAGTAGTATGATTACATAAAAGAAAATCATTTCAACAAAAGAGATAATTTTTAGTAGAAAAGTTGAATTCAAAATTACTAAAGATAACTAGTGTAACATCTTCAATCACGAAATCATGTATGAATAAAAATGTCATGTGAAATTTACCAATATCATAGAAAATAAAAAATAAAAAAATATTAAAAAATAATATTTAAAAGGATAGAGCTCATTAATGCATTTTTAATAGCTATTTGTTTCTTCTAGATGAAAAGTCATATGACATTACTATGAATTACTAAAGTAGATAATCATATGTAACAAAAATTAATTTTTTAAAATTAAGAATAATGAAGCAAAAATAAAATGAGTTGAAGCAGTATACTATAGTTAGATCAAAGCAATGTAGAAGTCATATGAGAAGAGACATTGAATAAAATTGTAATAACAAATTTACCTTTGTAGATACAAAGTACATTCAGCACAGGATCCATGATAATCAAATTAGGTATCAAAAAAATGCCTTGTAAGTCATGGAAACCACCAAAAAAAGAAAATTTTTAAAAATATAGAATAGATTATTTAAATTTATGGAAGTCATGGAGAAGTGTCCAATGACATTTGTTTTATGTCCAATGTAAGTCAGATCAAATTACTATGAAGTACCAAAATAATTAAATATTTTTTGTAAATAATAATGGGATATATTATTGTTAGATAAGATAAATTGAAGCAATATAAAACTACTAAATAAAAATGATGTAAATATCACACAAGAATAGTTGTTCACATAAATAATAAAATAACCCTTTAAATGAAAAAAATAAAAAAAATGAGATAAATAACATAGAAAAGTTGTATTTCAAGATACTAAGGAGATGATGACTACATCCTCAACTATAATTAAATTAGGAATGAATCAATATTTCTCATGAAGTGTGTCAAAGCCTTGTTTAATAAAATATTTAAGAATGAAAAAAAATGAATATTTAATTAGATAAGACTCGTAAAGAGGGGAGTAGCAACATTTGTTTACACTTGATTGGACCTTGTTCATAATTACTTTGAATTACCAAATTAATGAAACATCATTAAAAGATATCTTAATATTCATTATATATTAAAACTAAAAATGAGATGAATTGAAGGAATATAATATCCCAAAAATAAAATGATCTAGGTGACATATGAGAAGCGATTTATAGTTACATTATAATATAACTAACAAAAATTAAGAAATAAAACAAATTATATGAGAAAATTACACTATGAAATCATAAAATGATCAAATATAATGTCCTACATTATTATCAAATCAAGAAGAAAACAAAATTTGTAGCAAAGATTGCTAAATCCATAGAAAATAAATTATTTTAAAAACTAGATATGAATACTTAATTAGATATTACTTGTTCAAATGAGTATTGGGACATGTTTTAGCTCAATAAATACTCATTTTGAATTATTTATATTGAAAACTAAAATATATAAAAATAATAAAAGCTATTGTTTAAATAACAAGTAAATATATTAAATATAAAATAAAATAAACAAAAAATAAAACAATCCAACCAAATCATTGTTATATAATTTTCAAATGAATGGAGATATTGAGTTACTAAGTAAAATACAAAAATAAAGGTGAAACATATAAAGAAATGAAATAAATTCAATGGGAATTTTATGTTCCACAGTATTAAGGCGATTGCATTTACATCCTCTCTCATCAAATCAAATACAAAACAAATTAAATAAGAAAACATGCAAAATTACTTGAAATAAAATAATTAAATTGTAAAAATGAACAATTAAATATATTGAGCTCATTGTGAGACTCTAATAATATTTGTATCATGTTGATTAGACATCATTTAAAGTTATAATGAATTAAAAAAATAAATAACTATAAATATAATAATTTATTTTTTTTGAGTTAAGAGAATGTATATTAAATTTTGATTGAAATATATTAAAAAAATGATTATAATCAAATCTTACTTTATAGTTTACTACAAAAATAAAGAAAAAGATTTTGGGAAAATTCTTAAACTTTTTCAAAAAGTACCATTTTAAGATACTAAGGATAATGAGTTTAACATCTGCATTCCCAAAATCATTTATGAATAAAGAGGTTTTGTAAAATATGGCAAAACAAAAGGGATAAATAATAAAAAAAATAATAAATGAATGTTTAGTTTGATAGTACTCATTAAGATGACTTTAGAGACTTGTGTTTCATCTTGATTAGATATCATTTAGAATTACTATTAACTATAAATATAAATAAATATAAATAATAATACAGTACTAGTTAAATATTAAGTTTATATACATTAAAAATAAATGAAATAAATTAAAACACTTCCAAACAACAAAATCAAAGAATTGTAAAAGTCATATATGTGAAGATTTAGTGTAGTGTAGTAATATTTTCAAATAAAAAAAAGATTTAAATAAATGAAATAAATTGAATAAAAATGTTGTAATGCAAAAAAAAGTTTAAGTGTAATATCCACAACTATCGAAATTCATATGAATCAAAACATGTCATAAAACATCCCAAAACAATTAGATATGAAATATTGTAAAAAAGTAAAAATAAATATTTATTTTGATAGAGCTCAATAGGACTTTCTCAACAATGTTTGCTTTTTCTTGATTGGACCTCATTTAAAATTTTTTCAAATTACTAATGTAAGCACAAAAAATAATAAAATATTTTTAATATTAATAAAATATATGTTAAAAAGTGTAATGGAAAAAATTAATACAATCTAATAGAACTTGTTAAATATAATGCGAATATGATAGAAGAGGAGATTTAGAGTTACTTTATGATTTAAACAATTTGAGAGAAAAATTTCATGAAAATATATAAATTGTAAGAAAAATTTACAATTCAAGATGTATAAGAGATCAACTATATTATGCTTAACCAACAAACGAGGTACTAAAAAATCGCTCAAAAACTGTTCTTAACTTTTTGAGAAGAAAATATTTAAAAATAGAAAAACAAATTTAGTTAGATAGTGTTCATGAGATATTTTTAATGATGATTGTTTAATGTGAATTAAACCTCTTTTTTAAGTACTCTAAATTGCCAAAATATATTAGAATAAACAATAATAAATCATTAATTTAAAGTTAAGTAAATGATTAATAAAATTGAATGAAATAAATTAAAACTATACGATAAAAAAAATTAATATATATAAAACTCACATGATAGGAGATTTAGAGTTTCATACTATATAGCCAATCAAAACAAAATATTTGATGAAATTGTAAAAGAACTTTTTGAAAGAATAACTCTGTTAAAAAGTGATTGAGTGTAACATTCTCATTTATCAAATTTTTGGTTAATCAAAATATCTTCTAAAGCATACAAAAATTTTAGAAATAAAATATTTTAAAATACATAATAGAATATTTAATTCAATAGAGTGTTATGGAAAATGAAATGAAAATTTTTTCATCTTTGTTAGATTTCATTTTTAATTAATGTGAATTGCATGAACAATAAGCATAAGTTCAATAAAGTATTTTATTAAATTTAATAAATATATATGAAAGATGGCACGAGGTAAGTTGAATCAATGTAATATAAACCAACAAAGGTTATGTAATAGTAACAGAATTTGGTGACATTCTAATCATTACGAAAACTTTCACAAAATGAGTTAAATTATGCAAGAAAAATATATTCTAAAATACTAAGAAGATCAAGCATAATATTCTTTATGGTTAGATCAGCTATAAATTATAATGTCTGAAAAAACATGTTAAGCCCAAGAAAATAAAAAATGCTAAAAAATATAAAAGGAACATTTAGTAGTATAGCACATCATAATGACTACAATGGAAATTGTTGTTCTGATCACTTTAGGTTTTGAATTTCTCTAAAATATGAAATCAAATTAACATAATTAATAATAAAATATATTTTAATATCAAGTAAATATATGTCAAAAAAAATGACATATTAAAGCAATGTGTTATAAAAAAATCAAAGCAATGATAAGGCAATATGATAAAGCACGCACAGCTACATGACATAATCAAAGAAAAGCATTCAAAGAAATTATAAAATTGAAGTGGGAACGTTTATTCTAGGATACAAAGGGATCGAATAAAACATTCACAACAATCAAATATGATATGAATCAAAATATCGTATAAAGCATGCCAAAAATCATAAAACTTTTTTTTAAAATTTAGAAATAAATATTTAAAAGGATAAGACTCATCAAAAACCTTTGAATGACATTAATTATTTTAGATCAAACCTCATTTGTAATTACTAAAAATTACTAAAACTAATAATAAATAATAGTGCACTATTACTTACCAATTAAGAAAATATATTTTAAAGCTAATGCTAGATAAATTTAGGTAGAATACATTATGATTATAAAATTTGTATGAATCAAAATATCTCATATAATTAAACAAAATCATAACAACAAAAATATTTAAAGCATATAACAGTTAATATTTTATTTAATTTAGTTATATCAATTTAATTATGTTTATTTTTCTTGATGAAATCTCATTTGGAATTACTATGATTATAATAGTATATAATAATAATTAATAAGAAATTAGTTTTAAATTTGAAGTAAATATATATTAAATCTAAAATGAGGTAAATTGAAGTAATACAATATAACCAAACCAAAGTAAAGTAAAAGTCATTTGGGAGGAGATTTAGAGTTACATAATTATACAAAAAAAATGAAAAAAATAGAATATATATGATAAACTATAGATAAATGTTGCATTGCATTATAGTAAGGTGATTAGGTAAAACCATAATGACCAATCAGGTATGGGTCATAATTTCTCACAAAAATATTGAAATCTTAGAAAATTAAATATTTCACAATAAAAGAATGAAAATGAAATTGGATAGATCTCATAGAGATGAGTTCGAAAACATTTGCTTCATTTTGTTTGGACTTTGTTTTGAACATTTGCAAATTACAAAATGTTGTAAGTAGAAAAAATATTAAATAGTTATTCTAATATTTAATATATATATATATATATATTAATGTTAAAATGAAATAAATCGGAGCAATCTAACATAACCAAATTTTTTCATTGAAAAAGTCACAGGAGAATAGATGTAGAGTTGCATATTAAAATAAGAAAGTCAATGCAAAAAAGTTCACAAAATTAGATAAATCCTACATGAAGATTGCATTCCATTGTATCAAGGACATTGAGTGCCACATCCGTGACCATCAAATGATTTACAAATAATAATATTTCATAAATCAAGACAAAACCTCTGTGAAATAAAATTTAGAACTTTGAAGTAAATATTTAATAGGATTGGGTTGTCGACGCAACTCCAACAACGTTTGCTTTGTCTTTGTCAAACCACCTTTAGAGCTATAATGATTTACCAAAGTAAATAAGAATAAATTTTAATATAATATTATCTTATTATATATATATATATATATATATATATATATATATATATATGAAAAATTGAATTAGATAAATCACATCAGATAATTGAAATTATTGTAATATAAGAAATTCTAAGTAATATAATTATTAAAGAAGAGAATTTTACTTACAATCATTATAATGAAATGAAAGTAAAAAATTTAGTGAAATAAGAAACATTTTATGGGAAAGTTTCATTCTAAGATTCAGAGGAAATTGATCATAACACCCTCAATCATTAATTAACATAAGATTTGAAATGTCTCATGAATGGCACCAATGCATTAGAAAATATATTATCTAAACTTGAAGAAATAAATCCTTAACCTCATGTAACACATCAAGATGAGACTAATGACACTTTTCTTAAACCAATTAAAACTTGTTCAAAATTTTTATGAATTAAGGAAATAAATAAGCATAAAAAATAATAAATTATTATTTTTATTCATTAAATATATATTAAAGTAAGAAATAGAGAAATTGATATCATATAATATAAATAATGATAAAAGTTGTAGAGTTAAATGATAAAACTAGAAAAGTAATGATAAAAGTTTCAAGATATTATGAGATAAATTATATTCAAATGTTGTATTAATTGAAATAAAGAAGATCAAGTGTAACATCTTTATCATGAAATAAGGAAAGAAACAAAATGACACGTGAAGAACTTGAAAATGTTGTAAAGGCCAAATCAAATTGTTGAAAAAATCTAATACAACAAAATCAAAATGTCATAAAGGAAGAAATGTCATAAAACCAAATCAAAGATAAAGGATCATGTGTAACTTCCTCGATCGTTAATTCGGTATGACTCAAATTGACTTGAAAAGTGTTTCAAATCCATAAAATATAAAATATTTAAAAACCTAAACAAAAAATTTTGCTAGATAAGGCTCATATTGATGAGTCCAATAATGTTTACTTAGTTTAGATCAATCTCCATATGGAATTACTATGTATTGCCAAAATAAATAAGTATAAATAATCATATATTTATATGTTGACATGAAATAAATATATATTATATTTCAAAAGAGATAAGTTGAAGCAATGTAATATAACCATATAAAATTTATGTAAAGTTTAGGCAAGAGTATATTTATAGTTTCATATTAATATAACGAAATCAAAATGGAACTTTTTAAAAAATTAGATAAATTTTATAAGGTAAATGCTATTAAAGATGTTAAGAAAACTAAGTGTAACATTCTCTATTAATAAGTAAGGTATGAATCACCTCCAATAACATGCAAAAATATTAGGAAATAAAATGTTTAAAAAAAAGAATTATTTAATTTGATATAGCCCATCAATAGATGCTTAATGATGGCTCTTTAGTTTTAATTAAACCTCCTATTAAAATACAACAATTTTTCAAGTTAAATAAACTTAAATAGGGAAATATTATTTAAATTATAAGTAAATGTATCCTAAAATTGAAATTATATAAATTTAAGTAATTTAATAGAATCAAATCAAAACAATATTATTGATAAAATTAGAAACATTATATGAGAAAGTTACAATCTAGCAAACTAAGGAGATCAAGTGTGGCATCATTAATCATTAAATGGAGTATAAAACAAATAGTGTATAATGTGTGAAAAAACAACATATAAAAAGGAAAATGATGTTCTTGCTAGATATAAGTCGTGGAGATAAGTCCAAAGACATTTGTTTTTTTGTAATCGAACTTGATTTTGAATTATTATGTATTATAATATTAAATAGAAATAAATAACAATAAATTATTATTTGAATGTTATGCAAATATATTTTAAAATTGAGATATGTAAATTGAAGGAATGCTATGTAATAAATTCAAGGCAATGTAAAGGCCACAGTCAAATATATTTCATGTTTCATTGTAATATAATTAAATCAAAGCGAGGATTTTGAAGATATGAGATAAGTTGATTAAGAAAGCTACATTTCATGATACTATGGAGATGAAATGCAACATTCTCAACCTTCAAATGACATGCAAAACGAAAAATTCTTTTAAGGCATGCCAAACAAACAATAGAAAAGAATAATTAGAAAAATAAGGAAATCAATACTTGATTTGATATGGCCCATCAAGATTGGCAAAATAACATTTGATTTGTATCTATTGGGCCTCATTTATAGTTATTATGAATTAACAAATTAAAATGGAAATAATAAAAAATGTTATTTCATGTCTTATAAAATATATATTAAAATTAAGATGTCATAAATTGAAGTAACGTAATTTATCCTAATACAAGTGAGATAAATGTCACACAAGAGAAGAGTAAGAGTTTCATAGTAATATAGCCAAATAAAAGTAAAAACTTTGAAGAAATTAGATAAATTTTTAGAGTTGTGATATGCCATGATACCATGGAGATTGAGTATAAAATCATTGATATCATGCCAACTTTTAACCCAAAAAACTCATGAACTGTAACAAAAAAATTGAAATTAAAATATTTAGTTAAGTTTTAATTGCATAGATCTCGTTAAAACAAGACTAACAACCATTGTTTTTTTATCACACATTAGTTGAAATTGTCATAAATTATAAAGTAAGCCCAAAAAAGATAAATTGAAGCAATGTAATATATTCAAATCAAAGTGCTATAAATGCTACATGGCATGCATGGATGACTTACAATATAATAAAACCAAATCAAAGTTCAAAAGCTGAAGATATAAGATAAATTGCAAAAGATAGTGGGATTGCATGACACTAGGGAATCTAAAGTAATGTTCTTGATAGTTAAATCTGATGAGTGAAAATTACTCGTAAGGTATGCTAAAACCATAAGAATAAACATGCAATTTTAAGAATGAATATTTAATTAAATATTGTTCCTCAAGAAGGGTCCAATGATGTTCCTTTCATCACAATCAGATGTTGTTTTCAAATATTATCAAATACCAAAGTAAAGATGTATAAAAAATAATAACTAATTTTTTTAGTATTATGTCAATATAGATTAAAGCTTCAACGTGATAAAGTCATATGAGAAGTCACACATGATGTGAGCTAGAGTTTAAAAGAAATATAACAAATTCAGAACAATAAATTAGAATAAATCTGATAATTTGTATAAAAATACTATTACAAGATGCTAAATAGTACAAACTAACATCTTAGACTATAAAAATAGATAAAAATAAAAACATCTCATAGAGTATTCCAGAGCTATAAAAAATATTTAAAATTTAAAAATGAATATTCAATTATGTTAACCCAATCTAAATAAGTGCATAGAGTTTTGTTTTATTTGAAGTGGACCTTTTTTGGAGTTACTACAAACTAAAATGTTAAATAACCAAAAATAACGAAAAATTATTTTTCCAATATTAACTAAAGGGATAATAAAGCTAAAATGAGATATTATTACGTGATGTAATATAACATAAACAAAGTGATGAAAGAACCACTTAATAGTAAAATTTGAGTTTCATTTTAATATATCCAAATTAAGGCAAAAGAACATGAAAAATGAGGAAAATGTTTGGTGACAAGCATTCTGATATACCAAGGGCATTGAGCGAAAAATCCTCAATCATTAAAGCTGGTATAAATCAAAGTAACTTGTTAAGAGTGCCCAAGCCAAAAAAATAAAAAGTTTAAAAATTTAAAAAATGAATATAACTTTTGAGATGAGTCAAACAATATTTGTTTCATCTCGATTATATTTTAATGGGAATTATTATCAATTATTAAAATAAATAAACAAAAATACTATTATTTTTTGTTTTAATATTATATAAATATATATTAGAGCTAAAATGAGATTAATTTAAGTAATATAAAAAAACTAATTCAAACAAATTTGAATGACTCATAGTAAGGGATTTAGAGTTACACAATGATACACCAAAATTAAAGTAAAAAAATTGATCCAATTGAATAAATTGTATAGGAATAGTGCATTTCAAGATACTAAGGAGACCTAAAGTAACTTCTTTGACTGTCAAATTAAATAAAAATAAAAATAACACATAATAAATAAGAAAAAATACAAAATAAATTAATTAAAACATTATAATTGAATATTTATTTTGATAGAGATTCCAAGGTGACTCAAATGATGACTATTTCATCTCGATCAGATCCTTATTTTGAATTACTTTGAATTACAAGGTTTGATCAACATAAATAGCAATAAATGATTATTTTAATCATTATGTGAAGAAATATTATATCATATAAGTAATAAATTGAAGCTATGTGATATAGTCAAATGAAGACGATGTGGAGGTCACAATAAAGCTAAACTTGAGTTCCATTATAAAAAACAAAATGAAAGTGAAATTTTTATTAAATATGATAAATTGTATGAAAGATTAATATTAAATATATTAAAATGATCTATAGTGACATCCTTGGCCATAAAATTAAGTATGAATTTAAATTTCTTACAAAAAATGATAAAGTTATTATAAAATAAAATAATTTAAAATTTTAAATTGAAGTAATGTTATATAATTGAATCAAAGTGTTATATAGGTTACATAAGATGAAATTTAGATTTATAAAGTGTTATAACTAAATAAAATGGAAAACATTGATGAAATGAGATAAATTTTATTGAAAAGTTAATTTTCAGGATAGAATATAGATCAAGTGTAGTATCACCAACTATCATACCAAAATAAAAAAAAACAAGAAAATATTTAAAAAATATTAAATTGTTTTTTAATATGATAGGACCCATCAACATGATTCCATTTACATCTAATTGATCTTGAGCAACCCAAGTATTCAATTATCATAAATTGACAAAGTTAGTAAATAAATGTTATTAAAGTTTTTTTTTAATATTATGTAAATATATTTTAAAATTGAAAGAACATAAATTGATGCAATGTAATATAAGAAAATCAAAATGATGTAAAGGCGATAAAATAATAAATTTACAGTTTTTCAAAATAAAAAATTCAAAGAAAAAAATTTTAAGAAATTAAATAAATTATAAGAAAATGTTGTATTCTAAGATACAAAGAAGATCAAGTGTTACATCCTTGACCACTAAATCTGGTACAACTTTAAATGTCATGTAAAGCATGCCAAACCATAAGAAATTAAATTTCTTAAAAAAATTAAAATAAATATCTAATGGGATAAAGCTCATCGAGACAAGTGTAATAAAAATTTTTCTTGTTTTATGAGAAATCATATGGAATTACTTCAATTTAACATGATAAATGAGAGAAAATAAAAGTTACTTTTTTTAATGTTATATAAATATATAATAAAGCTAAAATAAGATTAATTAAGGCAACATAATATAAGCAAAACTAATTAGTGTAAAGGTCAAGGAGAGTAGAATTATATTTTAATTATAAAATAGCCAACAAAAAGTAGAACATTAAAAACAATAACATAAATTAATGAGGAAGTTGCATCCCAAGTACCAAATAAATTGAGTATAATAATATAGATCATAAAATATTGTAGGAATTAATATTCTAAAAAATTACTCTAAATCATAAAAAAAATAAAATATTTAAATATATATTGAATTCAATATCTAATTAAACAGAGCTCATTGGGTTGAGTCAAATAACATTTGTTTCATCTCACTTGGACTTTGTTTCAAATTACTAATAAAATAAATATTAAATGATAATAAATAATAACAAGTGACTTTTATACCATTAACAAGACATATAACAAATTTAAGCAAGATAAATTATGGTAATATAATATAAAAAATAAAAGCATTGCATTAGTCACATGATAATAGATTTGAAGTTTCATTGTAAAATAACAAGATTAAAGCAAAAACATTGAAGAAATAGGAGAAATTGTATGTGAAAATTGCATTCCAATTGCTAAAGAGATTGATTGAAATATTTTTAATGCTAAAATCATGTATTAATTAAAATATATTATAAAATGTGTGAAAATGACAGAAAATAAAATTCCTAAAAATATGAAAATGATCCTTTAAGTTGGTGTAGCTTGTCGAGAAGAGTCTAACGGTATTGTTATTTTGTCTCTATTAGACCTCATTTTGAATTACCATGACTTTTGAAGAAAATAGTGTTGATCTTTAAGATTAAGTAAATATATTACAAAGCTAATGTTAGATAAATTAAGACAATGTAATCATAAAAAAATAAAGCATTTTAAAGATAAAATAAGAAGAGATTTGATTTTACATAGCACTATAGCTAACTCAAAGCAAAAGCCTTCTACAAGTAAGATAAATTATACATTAAGGTTATAATATAAAATACTAATAGGTCAACTATGTCGTCGTGATCATTAAATATGATATGAATTGAAATATCTCATAAGTCATAAGCAAGAAATAGAAAATTAAAAATTTTAATAATAAAAATATAAAAAATATCATACGGCTTATTGAGATAAGTCAAACATGGTTTGTTTTGTCTACAATAGGCTGTGCTTAAAAACTAGTAAATTACAAAAGTAAATAAGTATTAATACTAACAACTTAATATTTGAATTTTTAAATAAATATATAAGGCTTCCTAAAAAATAAACTAATGCACTCTTATATTAGCTAATAAAAGTTATGTAAAGGTCACCTCATAAGAGATTTATAGTTCAAATCATCTAAGTAGATTAGGGTTAAGCTCCTCGATCGTTAAATATGTAAAAAATAAAAATATATCGTAAGGCATGACAAAACCCTATAGACTAAAAAATTTTTAAGTATGAAAATAATTATTAATTTGACAAAGCTAATAAATTTAGGTTTGATGACATTTGCATTTTCTCTTACACCATCGTTGGAATTTCTAAAAAGTAATAAAAAGACTTAGCTATATAAAAAATTAAATATTATTTTAAAGTTTTAACAAATAAAGAACAAAAATGATAAAAAATAGAAAAATAATATAACTAAATCAAAGAGATGCAAAGGTAATAGGATAATATAATTAGAGTTCTATAGTAATATAAATTTATCAATAAAAATCATTTAAGAAATAAGATAAATAATACGTGAATATGACATTCTAACATAGTACAAAGATTCCCTAAAAATATTATGGATCATAAAAATAGAATCAATTAAGGTGTCTCAATAACCATAAAAAATAAAAATATTTAGAAATAAAAAATGACTTTTCCATAATGCTTTTTTACATGAGTCACTTGTTTCATCTAAATTAAACCTTTCTTAGAGTTTTTAGGAATTAGAAAGTAAATTGTTATAAATATTAATAAATTATTCTCTTAGCATTCAAAAAATAATTATTAATGTTAAAATGAGATAAAATTAAAGTAACGTAATTACCACACAAGAGGAGATTTAGATTAACTTATTCATATAACCAAATAAATGAATATTTAAAAAAGTAAAACAAACTGGACAAAATGTTGCATTCCAAGATGCTGAGTGGAAATATAATTTCTTCAATCATCGAATCTAACCCAAATCAAAATATCTGATAAAATATATCAAAACCTTAGAAAATAAAATATTTTTAAAAATAAAAAACTGTGCTTCTTTAGATAGTTCTCATCGAGATTATTCCATCTAAATTAGTTTCATCTAAGTCAAAATTTGGTTTTAATTACCAATAATTTTTAAAAAAAAGTGCGTATGTAATAATAAAATATTATTTTAGTTTTCAAAGATCAATAAATAAAAATTAAACAATTTATTATAATAAAAAATTGATGCAAACATTGAATGAGAGGTGATTTAGATTTAAAAAGGAATAGAACCAAATCAAATGCAACACATTATCGGTGAAAGATGCTTTTTGAGATAACAAATATATTAAGTGTAACATGTATGAAATGTTTCACAAAACATGTGAAAGTACTTTAAAAAAAATTATTTAAAATTATAGAAATGAATTATTAATTTGACAGAGGTCATCATGACAAGTTCAATGATGTTTGTTTCATCTAAATCAGATGTCCTTTATGACTATCACAAATTATCAAATTAGATATGCACAACTAATAATAAATTATTTTAATAAATTTATATATATATATACATATATATATATATATATATATATATATATATATATATATATATATGTATATATATATGTATATGCAAAAAAGAGATTAGTTGAAACAAAAAGTTTAAGCAAATTGAGGTGATTTAAAGGAAGAATAATGAGAGATTTTGAGTAAGAGAGAAAAATAACCAAATCAACATGAAAAATTTTAAAACAATGAGATAAATTGTATAAAAATAGCTTTCCATGATAATAAAGAAATTTGAGTGAACTTATTGATCTACAAATAAGGATGAAGATTTCATGTGAAGCAAGCAAAAAAAAATTAAAAGTTTCCAAAATTAAACATGAATATTTATATGGATAAAGATCTAGAAGAGTCCAATGATCTTTCTTTTCCCCATTTAAACATCTGTTTTAATTTTTGAGAATTGCCAAATTAAATAGGCATAAATTAGAAAAAAAGTTTTATTTCATACTATGTACTACGTAATTATATATATACATATATATATATATATATATATATAACAAACTAAAAATAAGATAATTTTGAATAATATAATATAGCTAAATCAAGGCCTTGCAAAAATCTCATGGAAAGAGTTTTTAAGTTATATTATATTCTAACCAAGTCAAAGTAAAATATTTAAAGGAATGATGCAAGTTTTATGGAACAATACAAAAATATTAAGTTGACCAAATGTACCATCATCGATTTCCAAATAAGTTATATATGAAAACGATTTATAAAGCATGCCCAAAGCTTAGAATACAAAATATCCAAAAAATATAAAAACAAAATATTTGATTATACAAAATATCTGTTTATCCACATTGAAAAAAAATTTAGAATTACTGTGAATTAGTAATGCAAATTAGCAAAAAAAGAAAATTTTTAAAATATTAATTAAATATATATTGAAGTTAAAAATGAAGTAATGTAACATAAAAAATGAAGGAAATGCCTAAGTAACATGTTATTAGATATAGAGTAACATATTAAAATAACCCAATGACAGTAATAAATCATAAGGAGTAAAATAAAGTATAGAGATCGAGTATAACTTCCATGGCCATGAAATTAAGTATTAGCAAAAATATCTCATAAAGCATTCAAAATTCTCAAGAAAGTATTTAAAAAATATAGTAATAAATATTTAATTTTTTTGTACACATAAAAATGAGTATAAAAACATTTTTTTTTCATCTCAAAAATAACTCATTTGGATAGAGCTCACTAAGACAGGTTCTACCAAGTTTTTGTTGTCTTCATCAGATAGCATTAAAAATTTCTTTGAAGCTTCCAAATAAATATGAATAAATAATAAAATATTAGTTATTTAACATTAAGTAATTAAATATTAAAGTTAATTAAGGCTAAATTGAACGACTATAATAAAACAAATCATAACGATATAAAAACCATGCTAGAGAACAATGAGAGTTTGATAATAATATGAGAAAATCAATTTATAGGATATGATGGAATATGGTAATTTGTATGGCATTACTAAAAGCTAAAGTGCTAAATTATAATACCCTTGATCATCAAATCCTATACAAATAAAATGGTCATATAAAACATACAAAAATTAATGTAAATAAAAAAATTAAATATACAAAAAAATTTTGTAATTTGATAGCACCAATCAAGATTAGTCTAATGTTGTTTGCCTTATCTCAATGAAACTTCATTTAATTTTTTTAATTAAATGCAAAATTTAATAAAAAAACTAATAAATTATTATCTTAAAATATTTAAATAAATATTAATGATGAAGTAAAATAGAATTAAGAAATGTAATATAACTTAATCAGTGAGTGTAAATGTCATGGATTCAAAGGCACATAATAATACAAAGAAATTAGAGCAAGAAATTTCAAAAAATTTGATAACTTGTATAGGAAAGTTGAACTGCAAGACACTAAGGAGATTGACCATAGCATGCTCGATCATTAAATCATGTATGACTCCAACTATCATGTATATTAAGCAAAATCAAGAGAAAATAAAAAACATTTATGAGCATAAAAGCAATTACTTGACTCGAAAGAGCTTATCAACATGGGTCCAAGTATAATTATGTCATCTCATATGAACCTCATTTATAATTACTAGAAAATAAAAAAATTAAAAAAACATAAATAATATAAAACTATTATTTGATTATTAAATAAATATTTAGCAAAGTCAAAATTAGATAAATTAATGTAATATAATTTAACAAAATCATATTACATTCTGATCACGTGAGAAGAGAATTTTAGTTTCATAGTAATATTATAAAAGTAAATTGAAACCATTTTAAGAATGACATTGATTATATGGGAAGGTTGCATTGAAGGAACGATACCAAGGTGTAGAAGTGCACCATCCTCTATCATCATGTTAACTACAATTTGAAATGTCCAATAAAGCAAAAAAACTAAAAAAATTTAAAATTTTAAAATTAATATTTAATTTGATAATACTAAATGACTTAAATCAAATAGTATTTGTCTTATCACAATTAGACCTCGTTTTAAATAAATACAATTTATAAAATAAAATAAGTATAAATAATAATGAGGTATTACTTTAATTTAAAGAAAAAATATATAAAATTTTTAATAATAAAAGTAGAAGTAATATAATATAAAAAATAAAACTAATTCAAAAGGCACATAAGAAACAAAGTAAAAGTTCGAAATTAATATAACTAAATAAAATAAATAAGGAAATGAGTTAATTTATTAAGGAAAGTTGCCTTCCAAGATACTAAAGGGATTGAGTGTAACTCCCTTGACTATAAAATTTAGTAAGAATCCAAATGTCTCACAAAACGCAAAAATTTTATAGAATAAAAAATTAAAAAAATACAAAACAATATTAATTAGCAAAGCCCATTATGATGAGTTTATTGATGATTTGTTTCTTAATCAGACCTTGTCTAGAATTTCTTCAAAATACAAAAATTAAAAATGCATAATTAATAAAAGAAAGATAACTTTATATAAGACAATATGTATATTAAAGTTCAAATTAAATAATTGAAGTTTTGATATATAATAAATTTAAAATGATGTAAAGATTTCAAAAGAGGAGAATTAAAGTTTTATAGCAATATAACTAAATCAAAGGAGAAACTTTTGAGCAAATGAGATAAACTATGCTAGCAAATTAAATTTGTATGTACTAAAGAGATTGAGTATAATATCTTAAATCACGAAATGAGTCAAAAATTAAACTGTCATAAAACATGGTCAAACACTAGAAAATTAAACAAATTAAAATATAAAAATTAAAATTTAATCCTTTAAAACTTTGTGGAACTTGGCCAACACATTTATTATATATCAATTAGACCTTGTCTGACCTTGCTAATAATTATAAAAGCAAAAAAGCATAAATGACAATAAAATACTAATTAAATACTAAATAAATGTATATCAATGATGAAACAATATAAATTGAAGCAACGTAATAGAACACAAATAATAGACATTTAAGGGTCCCATAACGAAGATTTGGAGTTAAAATTAATTGTAAAGCTTGTCAAAATAGTAAAGAAAAAATATTTAAAAAACAAAAAAATATTAAGTAATTGGATAAATCTTTTCTAAAAAAAGTCAAATTACTTGTTAAAGCAAATATTATATTTCAAATAATAAAAATTGAAATAATGAATTACAACCAAATAAAAGTGATTTAAGGTGACCAGAGAAGTGGGATGGAGTTACATAACAATATGACCAAATAAAAGAAATAATTTAAAGACATAAGATTAGTCATATGGAATATTTTTATTTCAAAACACTAAGGAGATCAAACATAACATTCTTTTCATCAAATATTGTTCAAGTCAAGTTGATTTATAATGTTTGCAGAAACATTTTTGATTAAAATACTTAAAATTATAAAAATTATTTTTATATTTTGATAAAGGTGATTAAAAATAGTTTGATGATGTTTATTTTGTCTCCATTGAATGTTGTTTGGAATTAGTATGGAACACCAAAAAGAATTAGAATAAATAATAACAAAATTTTATTTTAATATTAAATAAAATAATATTAAATATTAAAGGAGAAAATTGAAGCAACGTAATGTAACAAAATAAAGGTAATGCAATGATTTCATAAGAGGAGATTTAGAGTTTCATTTTAATGTAACAAAATCAAAGAAAAAACATTTTAAAGAAATGAGGTATGTTACATTGTAAAGCTACATTCCTATATATTAGGAACAATGAGTGTAACATTCGAAAACATCTAATTAGGTAGAAATAAAACTCCCTCCTTGAACATCGCAAAAGCTTAATAGTAAAATATTTAAAAAAATTTGATTATGAATATCTAGTTCGATAGAACTTGTCAAGACTACTAAATTGACATTTGCTTCGTTTGTGCCAAAACCTATTTGGAATTACTATTAATTTCTTAAATAGAAATACAAAAATATTATTTTATTATTAAGTATATATATATTAAAATTTAAATAAAAAAATTCAAAATATTTAATGTAACGAAATCAAAATGATGTAAATTATAGTAAAATAACTAAATCAAAGACAAACAAATTGGACAAATAATATAAAATTATATAGTAAAGTTTCATTGGTAAATACAATGGTGATTGGGTACAATGCTGTTAATCATCAAGTCATGGACAAATTTAAATGATTCATAAAAGTTGAAAAAACTTTACAATAAAATTTTAAAAAAATTAAAAAAACAAAGAAAATTTTAATTGATAGAACTAATTAAGAAATTTCTAAGAAAATTTCTTTCATCTCAATTAGATTTTGTTTAGAATATTCACTAAATAGGAAACTTAATAAGCATAATTGCCAAAACAAATATTTTAATATTAGGATAATATTTGTTAAAGTTGATATGAGTTTAAGTAAAGGGATGTAACTTATCCAATTCTAAGTAATGTAAATGTCACTAAATAGTAGAATAATTTGTTAGGATTAGTTGTGTTCCAAAATACTAAGGTGATTTGGTATAATATTATAGATCCTAAAATTAGGAAAAAAATTAAAACATAATATAAAAAGTCAAAAAGTTAGAAAAAAAATTAAAAATTAAGAAATAAATATTCAATTTAATAGAGCTACTGAGATGAGCCGAACAATATTTGTTTCATCTCAAATCGACATAGCTTTGAATATCTATCAGTTCCAAAATAAATAAGTATTAAAAATTAAAAAAAACTTTAATATTAATCCTTTCTAGATTCTTTCTAGATTCATCATCACCTTGTCCCATCTTTAAAAAGTTATTTTGCTTCCCTCCTTCCCATTACACCATATATATCTATTACCAACAAATCTCAAGTCCATTATCTTAAGCTCCTACATAATCCCAAGAAATTCCTACTCACTAAGACCGCACTTAAACCTCTTTCCCACTTTTTTCATTCTATGACATGATGACATTAAAGCCCAAGCAACAAGCATTAGGCCTGCACCCTTACCCACATCTCTTAAGATATCCCACACAACTCTATGATTAGCAATGTCCTTGAAGGCATTAACTATGTAACACTTCCACATTTTTACAACACTAGCCCTTGCCTGCATTGTGACTACTTGAGGCAAAAGTTTCATGAAATAAAGATCCACCCTACTCATTCAAAGAACAACAAAGACTCCAGACAACCTAGCCAATGGTTATGCCACAAATTCATAGTCTCTGCCAACAAACAAATTAGCATCCTTCCAACTGGTACTATCCACCCAAGTCTCTATAAGCACAAGCACTATGACATTATGTAATCTAAATATCCATTGCAAATAGCCCGTTGATTTCTTATCCCTTATTCCTCTAACATTCCATAATGCAATCTTAATTATTAATTTTTGTATGAAAGGCTCTCCAAATCTTAGTTCTTTGCTATTTTGCCTAACTTGCCATTTATTCTAACAACCTCTTCCATCTATGGCAACAATTGAGAGAAAATAGCACTAACAAATTTGGAAAACACTTCCTTGTTGATGACCCAAGAAAAATTCTTCATGCCATCACCAAATCCAGTAGCTCCCAGCATATAGCAGATCATAGTGGCAAATACACCCAAGCATCTACAAATTTTGTATCTACCAATTAAAACTTTCTATTTTTATTACACTTTGGCTAGCATTTTTGTTTACTACATTCATCAAGCTCTGCTCCTGAATAGATCAACTACCTCATTACCTCTCAGCTTGTAATAGGATTGAGAGTTGAAAACACGTTCTAAACATTCTTAAAGATTTCCTTCAAGCAACATTTAATAATTAAGCAATCATTGGTGATTCCCTTGCAGATACCACCCAATCATACCCATAACTAACTCAAGCAATAGTAATGGTGAAATACCATGGCCACCTAACAAAAGAGCTTTTAGTATTCCCACCAGCCATGCATATCATTGGCAACATTTCAATACAACAACCCTTAGGCACCCACGTACTTACCATAACTACATTTAATGTTTGCACCAAACATAGATTTTAATTGATTGCACTCATACCCCATCCGACAGTAGTAGTAGTTGTGAAGCTTATTAATAAAAATTGCTTGCAAACATCTAAATAACAAAAATACCTACAGCTACCAAGATCAGTAATTCCCAACAACTTGCAATTCATAGTAGTATTCACCACCCAACATACACAGGTTTAGTAGTTGTTGTCTCTAACAATCAATATACCACCTTTAGCATTTTACACTTCATTGTAATTTATCCAACACCACCTCTTACAATAGCACCTAAAACACCAAAGTTCTCTATAACTTTTAAGTACACTTGTTCATAATTCTCTATAATTTTAGTTGTAGCCATTTATTTTTGTTTTCAATAAAGGTATGCACATCAACATCAAGGAATCCATTCTACAGTAGTTATTAAGCATAATAGCTTCATTACTTCTTGTACTACAACAAAATTGAATAGTTCATGAAGACTTCCACACATTGTTATATATTTCCTTACTATTATGCTTAATTGTTATGCAAACATTCATTATTTCCCTACTGTTCTGACCCAAGTGCACCCAAAATTCTTTAACCTAGCAACAAAGCTAAAGCCACTATAGTGTCAATGCAATCAAGCTCTTAGGTTTTGCCTAACCATGCATTTTGTTCAAAATTTTGCAACCAACATACTATACTCTAAAGGACTCCCCTCAGCACCATTAATTTTGAGACACAACATGATGTGGATGACACCCAGGCATACATCCATCCAATAGGTACCTATCTTCCTCATTAATATCATCATCATTAGAACTACCTTCGAGCAACACCATGATTCACCTGTGTTGCCCTGCTTCAAAACCTCTTGTTATTTTCTTTATGTCCCAACCCCGCATAAGTTAAGATGCTACCTAGCTATAGACTTTGGTGCCCAAACTCTCCTTAATGGTTCCCTACCTATTAATATAGAAATTCTTCTACTCTTGGTTTTATATTTCCTACATCTTGCATTACTTTTAGACCCACTGAGCTTCCATTGATTGTCAGAACCACCTCTTGTTTTTGGATTCCCTTGCTACCTAACAAAGGTAGCCTACCCTTCCTTAGTTGCTCCGACATCTAAGAGCCAAGGCCTTTCATTTCCTGCAAGTCATCCTTTCCCTTTTCTTGTTATTCTCGATTACAATGATTCACTATTTCATTAAAACTAGCTTTATCTACATCATTCCCTTCAGCTTTACTTCATAAATCAATAGCTACCTTGCCAATAGAGCACTCCGTGTTGTAATAGCAAATATGACCACACAAAAAGCACATTTGGGGAGGCCTTCATCTTCAAATGGTTGAGAAGTTCTCCCCAAGTATCTACTTAGTCACATACCTAACATTAGTGCTCTAAATAAATTGATCCTAACAAAAATTCTAGTACACAAAGAACTTTACAAGTCAACCATCCACCTATCAAGCATAATTAGGTCCCTGATGGCCTTTCCAATGCAAAAAATTTTTTTAGTGTCCCAATACAACAATAGGAGCATGGTAAATCTTACCCACAAAGGATGCACATAATGAACATAACATTTGGCCTAAAATCTAGGGTCATCAAATCTAGCCCAATAGCATGCCCCATTATCTGCCATGGTTCCCTAACCAACATAGCATTGCTATCCTTCAACGATTTAAATTGTAAACAATACCTGTTAGGTGATAGATCTAAAATTTTGAAGCTATTGAAATGGCTTCGTCTTCACTATAGTACTCTTGAGATGATAATAAAAGGGAGATTACTACCATATATCCTACCCACTAGATCATTTTTATGAAATTCCATATGCTTATTGTAGGCCAAGTCAGACATAAATAACTCATTTGTTAAAATCAACCTCCTTGGGAGCAGCTTCTTTCACATCAATATACTGAAACTTTACAATAGCACCAACTTGTAATAACATTTTTTCCTAAGGTAACACATCTTTGAAGAATACCTTTCTATAGTTTTCCTTCATCTCCATACCACGATAATCAACTTCCTACTACAACAAATTTTGCCCAGCTTTAATGAAAACTACAACCTTCTAATTCTAATTTGTGCTTCCACCCCTTGGTCTTCATCCTCCTTATGATCAAGTTGTTTCCAACCCTAATATCCCTTGTTGGAATTTTATTATTATCCAGTTATTAAGCCTCAACATTTCCACTATTTATTGCATATTTTTGGCCACTGATTCGAGATTTAAACAAGCCATTACTTCTACTTCTTTGATACTTGAATTAATCACAACGTCTTCCTCAAGAAAACAAAATTTTATGCCTAAATCATATATGATAGAATTTTTAGTTGTCACACCTTCATTTTGCTTAGCATTTATTCGCCCTTCTATATTAGAGACTATTAATACAATGTTTCTATTCCCTAATTCTATAGTGTAGCAACATTCTTCTGTAAGCAACTCATTTGGCATTAGAGATGAAGTTGCATAGCTTTTGCATTTCTTTTTATGTTTGTGTGCCTTGCTACCAACCAACATAGCCAAATACATTTTTGATTTATTCACCACAAATCGAGCAATTAACTAACCAATTAGCAAACACACATTACAATAGCACAGCCAGTTGCTACATCATTCACCCAGTAGAACACACATTACTAAAAGCAATAATTTCTCATAACAAATTAACACAACAACATAGAAAAACAAGACCAAAATAAATTTTTAGTTCATGGTAAAAGAAATTGAACTTCAAAGCAAGCAGTTATATGACAAAAAAAATTGAAATGAAGAGAAGGCATGCACGCGCAGTAGATATGCCCCTACTAAACACACGTTCACATGAGGACGGCATGTTGCAGGTCCCAACACACTTATGAACAACAATGATCCAACAATGATACTCCAAGCACACCCATGTGCATGCCAAAGCGTGGTATGTGGCAAATGCAGCCAACATCCCCACAACAACTGAGCAGAACCTACCACCAGCCTTTTTGTTGCTAAGAAATTTGAAACCTCCCACAACTTCAAAATTTCCTCCACTTCAAAATCTCCCACCACACCAAAGTCTTCGGGTTCCTTAATAATATATAAAATGGTCAAAGCCTGCAAGAAGTACACTATGGAGGATTAAACAAAAAGTCATAGTACAATGCATTAAAAGAGGCTTGCTAAGAGGCATACCCCAACCATAAATTAGAAAGGAGAGCACGATGTGCCACCTAATCAACAAAATTGTTGTCATGTTTGCATATGTGTGTATTTCTGGAAGCATTCATATCTTTAATATACTGAAAAACATTTCTATGCCTGCCACCATGAGAAGAATAATGAAGCAATCTATCAAACTCGAAGATTGCTAAGGTAGAGTTTGATTGGATTTCAATAGCATGAAAGTTGTTGAACTTGGTCTTGAGCAAAACACATAGCCCCCACAAATAGCATTAACCTCCATAGCAAGGCTTTCCTAAGAGTAGAAGAACTTGCTAGCAATAAGGAGTAGCTTACAAAATTTATCCCTGACCACCACACCCACCACAACAACATCTCCATGATTAGCTGCATCATAATTAATTTTGACCCATCTAATTGGAAGAGGAGCCCAAGATGAAGCTACCTTCAACTCGCGAGGATTGGAAGGACTTTTGCAAGACATGAATGGTTCATGGTTAAAGCATTCCAAGACAACAAAAGTATTAAGTTGTATCTTCCTAAAAAACATCATTCCTAATATTTTGATATGTATTTTCATATTTCTATTCATCCAAAGATTGTGAAGAGTAGTTGTAATAAGAGTAGGTAGATACATCTCCCCACAGTGAATAAAAAAGTTTACTTTTCATGCTATTATATAACTCATATCACATCAATATGTTGTTGTTGCTATAATGATTGATTACAATAACTACCTCCTTCATGCTTGGCACCTCCAATGATTCCTTTGCCCTCCAGCATTCACACATCGCATGCAACAGCATCTTAGCCAGACTGGGTAGCAGATATTTGATGAAGTTCTCTTCATCAACAAAGAAAAAGTTGGAATACAATTTGTGATTATTCTCGAAATGAAAAGCTTAACTTGACGCAGCACTGTGAGCTTCCAAATCCACCCATAGCTGTAGCCAGTAGCCTATGAGGAATTAACAACATGAAGAGATTCAGTATTAATCACACAGTTATAAAGACTAGAATTATTCACCTCTAAGCACTCAATTTGAACATGTAGAAACAAATCTTTGGTTGCATCCAATGCCCAAAGGAGGTTCAACACTCTATAAAGAAGATTATCAATAGCTAAAGTCCTTGGGTTCCTTGATAATATATAAAATAGTAGAAGCCTACAAGAGGTCCTCTATAGTGGATCAAACAAAAAGTCTAAGTACAAAATCACTAAAAGGGACTTGCGAAAGGGCATGCCCAAGCCCCAATAGAAATAAAAAAAGAGAGCATGATGTGTACCCAATTTGTAAGACCATTACCTTGTCAATATATGTGCATCAACCTGAAAGCATCCACATCTCTAATATACTTAAGGGCATCCATATACCTGTCACCTCATGTAGGATCAAGTAGTAGTTTTTCAACCTCTAGAATCATTAATTTAGAGTTCGGCTGAATTTCAATAGCGTGAAATTTCTTGAGCTTATACCTGATCAGACACATAGCCTCCAAGATGGCATTAACCTCCGTAGCAAGGCTTGCTTGAGAGCAAAAACACTAACCGACAACAAGAAGTAGCTTCCCAAGATGATTTCTAACCATGATCCCCACCCTTATGACCTCACTATGAATAGCTACAATCAAATTGGAGGAGCCCAAAATGAAGCTACATTAACCTTGCATATTGAAAGGACTCGTACAGGACATGGACGATTCCTAATTAAAATGCTCCAAAGCAGCCATCATATCCAATTGAATCTTCCTCTACAAACCAGCAATATTGTTGACATGTTCATTGTGTTTTCTCAAGTATTTGTTCATCCAAAAATGATTCACAATTTTTTGTCTCCATACTACTTCAAATCTCCTGCAGCATTAATACATTACTATTGCTACTTGGATTGATTGTAGCAATTTCCTCCTTCAAGCTTGGCACATCACAAAGCTCCCTCACCTTCCAATAATTACACAATAGATGCTATAATGTCTCTGCCTCCTTCCAACCCCCAAATGTAGCCTCCACACATTGTAATTCTCCCCTTCACCAATCATGTAATCGTTGGAATGTAGTTCTTGATTGATTTCCAAATGAATAGCTTCATTCTAAGTAGCACTTTGAGCTTCCAAATCTAGACATAGCTATTTGAACTAGCCTGTGAGGCTTCAACAACATCAAGAAATTTTGCATAAATCATCTTACAATTAACCGCTTGAATTATTCACCTTTAAGTTCTTGGTTTGCACTTGAAGAAGTAGGTCCTTATTGCCATCCAATGTCCAAGGAAGGTGTAGCACTCTATCAAGTAGAATATCATCAACCCATGCCTTTACTTTGCACACATACCACTCCCCATGCTTAAGGATAAGCTCCCACACTTTTTTCAGCCACTACCAATCCATTTTAATATACATTATCCACCACCTAATTGGAGATACACCAAGCTAATTATCTTCAACAAAGCACAAATCCATAACATTTCAAATTCTCCGCACAATGTTTGAAGCAGCCTATGGCATTTCATCTTGAATGAGCCTAAAATCATGTGAGGCTCCTTATCGAATGCCCTCCTTCTTCTCACACAAAAAGTAATTTCTTCTTATCACGTTGACCCACATACTATCCTCACTTTTCAAGATTCTTCTACATTACTTAATATTCAAGGCACGTTGCCAACTAGTGAGATCATGGATACCTAAGCCTTCCCTTTTGATAATGTGATAGTTCTCCAATCCACATAATGCATCGCATGGCTATTTCTTGCACCACACCATAAGTAGCTTCCAAATAGTTTTTCCAAATCATTTATTAGATCATTTGGCCAACATAATGATAAACATTAGTTATCACGGCCAAATTAATCATAACAATCATGTCTACCAAAGAAAGAGGTCTAATTCTCCATCTTGCAACCTACTCTTCCACTCCGTGGATGATAAAGTTGAGCTCTTTTTTCAACAAGCTCATTAAGATTGGAACCCACATGTAATTAAAGTTTTTCTGCCTTGTCCATATGAACTTTTCTAGGAACCATCTTTCTTCTTTCCAAGCATGCCCTTACTGAAGAAAACTCTAGATTAGTCGAGATTTACCTTCTGTTTGGAATGCTTATGGTACTCCTCCATAATCTTCTTAATAGTCCTAATAGTAACACACTTGATAGGAGCATACAATCTTACGTCATTAGAATACACCAATTTTGAAATAATTGGAGAAGCTATCCCACAATACTACCTTACTTTTATGTTCCATAACCAACCAACACAAGTATTCAGATGCAATGGTGATGAAATTGGGTCATAAGAGGCATCCTACCTTAAAACACTAGTGGCCTTAATCTATAGGAGTCTAACAAAATTTAATAACACACCAAACCTTATGGTCAAAGTACATTCATTTACCTACTTACATCATAGCAAAGGAAAACTTAAGAACTTCATCATATCAATCATAAACTACAACCTCACCTTATCATAAGCTTGCTTCATATCAACCTTCATTACCATAAGTCCCTCCGTAGATGTAGAAGAATACATATAGATTGCCATTTCTTAGAAAATAAAAATATTATTAGAGATAAATCTATCACACAAATGCACCTTATTGCTTAGCAATGGGCCTAGGTAATACTTTCATTAGTCATTCTAGTAAAATCTTAGTGACAATTTGATAGATAAAATTATATAGGCAAATTGGCAAAACTTATTCCAATCTATCTACACCTCATGCTTTCAGGATTAATGTAATAAGAGTTTCCTTTCAAAACTTTGGCATATGCTTGTCATGAAAAAATTGTAGCACAACTTTAAAAATATCACCATGTGTAATAGTCCTACAACCATGCAAAAATTCAACTATGATCCATTCTAGGTGTCTTATTCCTCCTAATTGATCTAACAATACTCCTGACCTCCTCCTTAGTAGCCTATATGATAAGCATAACAAGTTGTTCGTTATCAATGCTTTTGTGTGGTTGGAAGTGAAGTGGAGTGTAGTAGACATCATCACTACACAATTTTTTTAAAGTAGCTAATCAATAAGCATTTAATACATTTATAGAGTTAACAAAATCACCCTTGTCATCCTTCAAATGTGAAATATGTTTATCCCTCAACATAGATGTCACTATAGCACAGAAGAACCAAGTATTATAGTCTCCCAATTGAGCGCATTACACCTTAGTCCATTTCCATCATCATTGCTCCTTAAGTGTAGGGAACCTATGATATGAGAAAATAAGATGCCCAAGTTGGAAGTGTTCTTGGTCATTAAAACCTGCCTCAAATTTCTTAAGATGTTGTTCTTTAATATCCCTCTCAAATTCATCATTTTTACAAATGAGATTGCATATCTCAGTCTCACTCCACCTTCTCAAAGCAACTAAGGATCTACAAAATTTCATTATTAGACCCTTAATGAGATGATATGTTCCACCTTTTCTACACAACACCCATAGTCTGAAAGACAAGCAAACACTTTCAAATTGATTTCTTCTTTGAGTGGTCATATCCTACTACCTATGCATCTCAATGAGAAAAAGGGTGTTTGTTCAGCTCATGCATGGCAAATGAGACAGTAGTTTTTTGAAAAAAATTTAATCCCCTTAAGATTTATCAACACCTTATCAAGCCTCTAAAAAATCTAACACTTCCCATTTTTTTATTACACAACATATACTTATTGCCAACAAATCTCAAATCCATCAACTAAAGCTTCTACATAAACTTAGAAAATTCTTGCTCACCCACACCACACTTGAACCTCTTTCTCTCTTTTTTCCTCCTACAACATTACAACAAGTCCTTTGGTTCCTTGATAATATATAATTAGCTGAAGCCTACAAAAAATATTTTATGGAAGATAAAAAAAAATTTGAATATAATAGATTCAAAAGAGGCTTGGGAAGGGGCATACCCCAGTCTCAATAATAATCAAAAAAGAGAGAATAGTGTGCTTCTCAATGAGTAGGACCTCGTTGGATAAAGGTGGATAAGTTAAGTCCAATGAAATTTGATTCAACATGATAGCATGCCATTTTTAATGATTATTAACCAAAATAAATATGCATATTAATGTTAAATTGTTATTTTAATTTCAAGTAAATAAATATAAAAATTTAGGTGAGATAAATTGAGGTGATGTAATATGACCAAATCAAAGTGATGCAAACCTAAAACTAGAGGAGAATTAGAGTATCATATTAGTTAACCGATTTAAAGAAACAATGTTGTAGAAATTAGAGAAATTGTTTTGGAAAGTTATATTCCCACATACTAAAGAGATCAAATACATCATTATTGCTACTCAAATAAGTTAGCAATCAAAATATTTGATAAAATATGCCCAAATTCTTTAAAATAAAATATTTGAAAATAAAAAAGTGAATATTTAATTAGATAGAGATCATAGATACAAGTGTTGTGATATTTGTTTTACCTTAATTAGATCTCATTTGTAATTACTATTAATTATCAAAATAAATTGACCCAAAAAATAACATTTATTTTAATAATAAATAAATTGATATTGAAGTTGAATGAGAGAGATTAAATCATTTGAGTAGAACTCAATAAAAGTAATGTAAAGTCACATAAGAGAAGATATAAAGTTGCATAGTAATAAAAACAAACCAAAGTGAAAAATTTGATGCAATGAGATAAATTTTATAGGCTTATTACATTCCATGATATAAAGAAGACAATGTGTACATGCCCAACCTGAAAATATGGTATCAATCAAAATATCTTATAAAGCATTGAAGAAGTATGAAATACACTATTATGAAATAAACAAATTAAAATTTAAATGGATACATCTCATTGAGACTTGGCCAATGACATTTGTTCCATCTCAATTGGACCTTGTTTCGGATTACTACGAAGTACTGAAAAAAAACACTAATAATAACAAATTATTATTTCAATATTTAATAAAAATATATAAAAATAAAATTGAGGTGAAATTTTTAAAAATAAAAAAGTAATATTTAAATGTATAGAGCTCATTGAAAGGTGTCCAACAATACTTCTTTCATGAATGATTCTTTAAAAATAAAAGTCATGCATATATCTCACGAGAAGTGATTTAGAGTCACATATTTAAATAAACAAATAAAATAAAAATTTTGAGGAAATGAGATTAATTAATTAAGTAGAAAATTTACATTATAAGATACTAAAGAGATTGAGTGCGACATCCTTGATATTCAATGAGGCATGAATCAAAATGTCTCATAAAGAATGTAAAAATTATAGAAAACAAAACATTTATAAATATTTGAAATAAATATTTTATTGGATTAAATCAACAAGACTCCAATGATGCTAGTTTCATCTCAATCATACCTTTTTTAAAATTAGTATGAATCTCAAAACTAAATTAGCATAAATAGTAACAAATTATTAATTCAACATTAAGTAAATATATAAAAAATAGAATGACATAAATTGAAATAACTTCAAAAAAATAAATGAAGGAATTATAAATATCTAATAAGAGGAGAATTGGAGTTTCATAACAATATACATAAATCAAAGCAAATAGTTTGAAGAAATGATCCATATTGTAACAGAAAGTTTAATTTCAAGATGCTGAGGAGACTGACAGTGACATTGCCAGTAATGAAATAATGTATGAATCTAAATGTCTAGTGAAGCATTAGGATGCCATAGATAATAAAAAAATGAAAATATTAATAAATATTTACTAAATTGGAAAAACACATTAAGTTGAGTCTAATCACATTTGTTTCTCTTTGTTTGAATTTCATATGGTATTACTTAGAATTATGAAAGAAAATTAGTACAAATAATTAGTTTAATATTAAGTAAATATATACTAAACCTTAATTAAGAAACATTGAAGAAGTCTAACATACAAAAATCAATCTGACATAAACTTTGAATGAAAGGAGAAATAGAGTTTGACTATAATACAATTATATCAAAAAAAACATTTGAAAAAACTAGTTAAATTTCAAGGGAAAGTTACATCCTAAGAGATTAAGAAGATCAATTACAGCTTCCGTGATTATCAAATCAGCTAAGATTAAAACTTATTGATAAAACATTTAAAAATACAAAAATAAAGATCGATCTTTATTGAAATTTCAATGAATTAAAAACTAAATCAGCATAAATAATGCAATTTTTTTAAAATATTAATTAAATAAATATTTAAGTTAAAATGTGATAGATTAACGTAAAGAAATTTAAGCAATAAATATATATTTAATGGTCACATTAGTGTAGATTTAGACTTACATATTAGTATAAAAAAATTAAAGCATAAAATTTAAGGAAATTTTTCCAATTTTTTGAGAAAGTTTCATTCAAAAGTTTGAAAAATATCGACTATAACATCCTCCCACATGAAAAAAGTATGAATAAAAATTTCTCATAAAATAAACCAAAATCATATTTCTTAAAAAAATTTAACAAATTTAAAAATGAATATTAAAATTAATGGATCTCATTAAGATAAGTCTGACAAATCATGTCTTGACTCAATCAAACATTGTTTATAATTGTTGTAAATTCTAAACAAAAAGAGGACAAAAGATAAGAATTATTATATTAGTATAAAGTAAATATATATCAAGGAAAAAAATAGAAGTACTGTAAAAAAACAAAATCAAAGCATTATAAAGGACAAATGAGATAAGATTTAGAGTCACTTATTAATATAACAAAATTAAAAAGAAAATTTGAGCAAATAAGATATATTATTTGAGAAAGTTACATTTTAAGATACCAAGGAGATCATCCATAAGAGTTATATGTATGAGAATTAGAGTTTTCTAAAGCTATAAACAAATCAAATAGAAAAACTTGAAATGCGATAACCTAAATGAGATAGTTATATTTCAAGATACTAGGGAGATCAAGTGTAGCATTGTTGATTATTGAACAAGGTAAGGATCACAACATGTCAAAATATATCGACACAATAGAAAAAAAATTAAATCATTTTTTAAATATGCATTTATTTGGAATGAGCTCATCTAGATGGCGACAATAATGTTTATTTCATCTCATTTGGACATAATTTTAAATAACTATGAAATAATAAAAACATAAGCATAAATAATATAAAATTATTATTTTAATATTAAGTAAAAATACAAATATATATATACCAATTAGAATAATTGAACAAATATCATTTGGCAAAATTAAAACAAACTCATAATCACAAATGTGGAGATATAGACTTTTATGCTTGCATTACGAAATCAAAGAGAAACAACTAAAACATTAGATAACATGTAGAGGAAATTTGTATTCGTAGAAATAAGGAGATTGAGTGTAAGACTCTTGACCATAAAATCAAATATGAATCAAACTTTCTCATAAAAATAGGATAGAATAACAAAAAGTATTTAAAATTATATTAACAAATTTTTATTTGGATAGAGCACATCCAGTCGACTTCCACAACATTGCTTTCATCTAAAAATGATGTTGTTTAGAATAACTATGAATTAATAGTTTAAATAATCAATTATAATAATAAATGATTATTTCAATATTAAGTAAATGTAAGTTAAAGTTAAAATTTGATAAAATGAAGCAATCTAAAATAAATTAACCTTATTAATAGTTACCATAAATTTTCAAATTCAAAATCCATAAATAGTAATAAATAAGTATTTAATACTAAGTAAATGTATGTTAATGCTTAAATGACGTAAATTGAAGCAATGTGATATGGCTAAATTAAAGCAATGTATAGATTAAATAAGAGGATAATTGGAGTTTCTTTGCATTATAATAAAATAAAATTGAAAATGTTGAACAAATGGCATTACTTGTGTTGGAAATTTGCACTATAAGATATTGAGGAGGTTGAGTACAACATCCTCAATTAATTACATAAGTATGAAAAATGTCTCATAAAGTGTGCCAAAACTAGTAAATTAAAATTTTTAAAAATATAAGATTGATTATTTTATATGATTGAGCTTATCAAGATGGATCTAATGATATTTGTTTTCACTTGATTTGATCAGATTTGTGATTATATATAATTATGGAAGAAAATAAACAAAAAAAATCTTAACTTAATATTTCAATATTAAGAAAATATATACCAGAGCTAAAATGTGTTAAATTAAAGCAATGTAATACAACAAAATAAGAATGAAACATTTAAAAAATCCTATAAATAGTAATGGGAAGTTGTAATAGAGAATACTAAGAAAATATTTTTTAATATCCTTGATTATTAATTTAACTACAAATGAGACTCTCAAAAAGCACACCTAAAAATAAGAAAATAAAATACCAAAAATTATGAAAATTAATATTTATTGGGATACACCATGTTGAGTTTAGTTGAATGACATTTATTCTTACTTGAATAGGCCTCTTTTGAAGTAACGGTGAATTAACAATGTAAAGAATAAAAAGATTAATTAATTACCTAATTAATTTTAAACAACTATATAATAAAACTAAAATATGATAAATTGAACAATTATATTATCACAAAATATAAGGGATGTAACGGTCACATACGAGGAGATTTAGAGTTGGATAGTTATATAAAAAAATCAAATACAAAACTTTGGAGAAATGAGATAAATTGTACTAGAAAGTTGCTTTCCAAGATAATTGGTATATTGATTGTAACATCCTCTAATATCTAAAAGGGTATAAATGGAAAATACTTATATGAAGAACTAAAATTTTACAAAATATAATATTTGAAATTATAAAAAATAAATATGTAATTAAGTAAAGGTCATCTAGATGAATCTAATAATATTTGTTTCATCTTGATTAAACATCTATTAAAATTATTACAAATTAATAAAGAAAATAAACACGTAATAAAAAAATATATTATTCTTCAATAAATCAAATATATATAAAAGCTTAAATGAGACAAATTTAACAAATATAGCAAAAAAATTAAAGCATTGCAAAGGTTAGATAATATGAGATTTAGTGTGATGCGGCAATATAGTTAATTAAAAATGAAAAATTATTAAAATAGAAAAAAAACTAGATAAGAATTTTCCATTCCTAATTACTAAGAAGTTTGAGTTAAGAAACCCAAATAATAAAATCAAGTTCCACTTAAAATATTACAAAAAATCAAAAACTAAAAAAATAAAGTTTCTAAAAATGTAAAAATAAAAAATCAATTTGATAAAGCGTATTGAGTTGAGTCCAATGCATTTAATTCCTCTATATTTGAGCCTGATTAGAACTACTATGGATTAGGAAAATGAGAAAAATAAATAATAATAAATCATTTTTTAATATTAATAAAAAAATTTTAATGTTAAAATGAGATAAGTTATAAAAATGTTATATATCCAAATAAATATTTATAATGGTTACATGATCATATATTTATAACTAAATAATAACTTAACTAAATTAATGGAAAAAATTTTAAGAAGTAATGTAAATTGTTTGAGAAAGTTGCATTCCAAGATAATGCATAAAATATTTAAACATATAGAAACAAAAAATTTAATAATATGTTGCTCATCAAGGTAAGCCTAATAACATTTGTTCCCCTTGATCTAACCTCATTTTGAATGCCCTCAAATTAAAAAAGAAAATAAGCATAAAAATTAATAAAATTTTGCATTAATATGAAGTAATTGTATATTAAATTTAAAAAGAGATTAATTGTAGTAATGTAATACAACAAAATCAAGACAATTTAGTGGTCTCTAAGGAGCTGAATTTGTGTTACACAATTATATAAAGTAATCGAAGCAAAAAATCGAGAAAATATGATAAGTTGTATCGAAAAATTTTATTCTATTATGCTAAGAAGATCAACGATAACGTCCTCCATCATCAAACTATGTAACAATCAAAATGACCCTTAAAGTATGCAAAAAAACCTATTTTAAAATTACAAGAATTAATATTTAATTAGATTAAGCATATGGAGATGAGTCTAATGATATTTTTGCTTTATGAATTTGACAACATTTGAATATAAGTTTAATTACAAAATTTAATAGCCATAAAATAGTAAATTTTTTTTTATATTAAAAAATTATATTAAAGCTTAAATTAGATAAATTATAGTCATGCAATATAACTAAATGAATTCTATGTAATTTTCATACTATATGCAGATTTGAGCTACATAGTGATATAACCAAATAAAAAAATATTTTAAGAAATTAGATAAATTACATGGGTAAGTCGAATTCAAAGAAGCTTAAGAAAAATATTTTAAGAAATTAGATAAATTACATGTTCATAAAATAAGGTAGATGTAAACATCCCTTATAAAGCAATCTATGACCAAAGAAATAAAACATTTTTTCGGTAATGGTCATTAAGTTGAGTCCAACAATCTTTCTTTCAAGTTGATCAACTCATTTAGAATTACTACAAATTGGAATATTCAACAAGAATAAATTATGAAAGTAATTATTTGAGTAAAAAGTAAATATATATTAAAGATGAAGTGAGATAAATTGGAACAATGTAATTTCATGAAATCAATGTATTGTAAGGCTTGCACGAATGGAAATTTAGATCTACATATTAATAAAAAAAATAAAAGGAAAAAATTGAGAAAATGGGAAAAATTGTATGAAAAGTTGCATTCGAAGACACAAAGGGATCGAGTGAAAACTATTTGATAAACAAATCACTCATTAATCAAAATTTTTATCAAACTGTGCTAAAACATTAGAAAACAAAATATTTAAAATTTAAAATTAAATATTTAAAGAGATAAATTTTTAATAGATAAGTCCAACAATGTTTCTTCTATTTGATCAAACATTGTTTGGATTTTTTATGAATTGCCAATCTAAATAAGCATAATTAATGATAAATTATTATATTCATATTAACCAAATACTTATTAAAGCATAAATTAGACAAATAAAGCAATGTAATATAGCTAAATAATTGCAAAGTAAAGGTCAAATAAAAGGAGATTTAGAGTTACATAGTAATATAACTAAATCAAACAGAAAAACTTTTAAAATGACATCAATTATATTAAAATATTTCATTTTAAGATACTAAAAAGAAATGACTCATAAAGTGTGGTAAAACCTTAGAAAATAAAATATTTAGAAATATAGAAATGATTATTAAATTTGATAAAGGTTGTAAAGTCGTGTCGAATCTATATTTCATCTTAATTAGGCCACATTTTGAATTTCTCCAAATGACAAAATTAAATAAGAATAGAAAATATGTCATTATTTTAATATTAAGAAAATATATATTAAAAAATCAGATATATTGAAGAATTATAGCACAACCAAATTGAAGCAAAGTAAAAATAACAAAAGGGGATATTTAGAGTTATAAAAAATAATAGCCAAATAAAAAAATTAAAATTTGAAGAAATAAAATAAATGGTACGTGCAAGTTGCATTCCATGATTTTGAGGAGTCAGTATGTAACATTTAGAATAGTTAAACTAATAGCAAATTGACATATCTCATAAAGCATTTTTAAAATTAAAGAAAAAATTTTAAAAAAAATAGATATCTAGTTTGATAAAGCTCATAAAATCAAGTGTAACGATGTTTGTTTCACCTTACTTAGACCTTATTTGTAATTACTATGAATTATTAAAGTAATTGATATAGATAATATCATGTAATTACTTTTACATTATATAAATTTGTACCAAAAGTTAAATAAGTAATATACTACAATCAAATCAAAATGTTGAAAGGGTCACACGAAAGCAGAGTTAAAGTTTACAACATAACGAAAAAAAAGAGAAATATTTAATGACTTTAGGTAAATTATAAGTGAAAGTTGCTTTACAAGATGCAAATGTTAACTTTAATATCTTCAACCATCAAATGAAGTTCTAATTAAAATTTCTCTTAAAAGGTGCCAAAACTCAAAAAAATAAAATATATAAAAATCTAAAAGTGAATCTTTAATTGTGTAGATCTCTTTAGAATAAGTCCATGACATTTGTTTTGTTTCACTATACCTTTGTTAGCATTATTATCAATCACCAATGTAAATGAAATTAAATAATAAGAAAACCTTTTTCAATATAAAGTACATATATTTTAAAATTGAGATAAGATAAATTCAACATGTTATGCAACAAAATCTTAGTTAAAACTCATTAAGACAAGTGTAATGACATTTCTTTCATGTCAATTAAACCTCCATTTGAATTACTTAACATAGTAAAAGTAACCCTGAATAATAGTAAATTATTTTCTTAACATTAAGTAAAAATTAATTTAAGTTGAAATATGATAAATTATAAAAATATAATATAAGAAATCAAAGAAATGTAAAGGTGAATAAGAGAACACTTAGAATTATATACAGGTGTATGAAAGTTAAGATGAAAAATTAGAAGAGATGAGATAACTTTTATAGGAAAAATACATTCCAATGTACTAATATGATCAAGTTTAACATCCTCAATCATCAGAATCTAGTAGAAATCAAATTTTTTCTAGTAAATATTGCAACCCTAAAAAATAAAATACTTAAAATATAAAAATGAATTTTTATTTGAATAATTCTGATTAAGAATTGTTAAATGATAATTATTTCATCTTGTCATACCACACAATTAAAGAGATCAAGTATAATATCATCAATCATCAGATAAGGTAAAAAGGAAAAAAATGTCACATAAGAAGGAATTTGATTTTCATAGTAATCTATCCAAAAGAAAGTGAAACATTAGAATTAATAAGATAATTTGTATGGGAAATGTTCATTCAAAGATATTAAGAAGATAGAGTGTAATATCTTCTCTTACCAAACTTGAAAAAAATTAAAATGTCCAACAAAGCATGCCTAAGCCCAAGTCAAATAAAATATTTAAAATAATAAAAAATGATTATTTAATTAGAAGGGCTTGTTGAGACAAGTCCAAAAGTTAATGTTTTATCTTGATCAGACAAAGTTTGAAGTTTCTATAATTTATCGAACTAAACGAATGTAATTAATAAGATATTATTATTTCAATAATGAGAAAATTTATACCATAATGGAAATGAGATAAAGTGAATAACGTAACTTAGCCAAAACAAAAAATATTTATAGAAATTAGATGAATAATTCTAGAAAGTTATAACCATAAATATTAATGAGATTAAGTGTACTATCCTTAATTATTAATTCAAGTAAACATCAAATTAACTAGTAAAGTAAGCTAAAATGATAGAAAATTAATATTTAAAACAATTAAAATAAATATGTAATCAGACAGAGCTCATCAAGATAAGTGTAATGACTTTTGTTTTGGTTTTATTTGAACAGTTCTAACTTGAGAGTACATTTACAATTGCATAGCAATATAACAACGCAAAAATAATTTAAATAAGTGTGATAAATTGAAAAGAAAAGTAAAATTCCAAAATTCAAAAGAGATTGAGTGAAAGATCCTTGATTGCAAAATAAGGTACAAATTAAAATGACTTGTAAAGGGTGACCAAATACATGGAAATAAAATATTTAAAATTATTAAAAAAATTTAATTATTTAGAACTCATAAATTTGAATCCAATTACAATTGTTTAATCTTGATCGGCCATCTATTGGAATTACTATCAATTATAAAAATATGCTATAAATAGTAACAATATTTTATTATTTTAGTATTAATTAAATGTTAGTTAAAGATTGATGAGACAAACTAAAGAAATATACTATGAAAAGATTGAAGCAATGTAAACATCATAAGAGTGGGATTTAGATTTGTATTCTAATATATATAAATAAAAAATAAATATTTAAGGAAATAAGAAAAATTACATTGGAGAGCTACATCCCAAATTACAAAGAAAATTAAGTGTAACATCTCCAACTAGCAATTGAGAAAAGAAACAAAATATCTCATAAATTATTGTAAAACTAAAGAAAATAAAATAGTTTAAAAAATATAAAAACATTCATTTGCATAGTTATTGTCGTGATTAGTTAAAGGAGTTTTGTTTTATCCAAGCAAGAGCTCGATAAAAGTTTTTATAAATCATAATAGTGAATAAGCATATATAACTGTAAATTATATCCATTAATATTAAAAAATTAAATATTAGATTTAAATTGAGATAAGTTGAAGAAAAGTATTATAAATAAACAAAAGTGATGTAAAGTTCACTTGAAAAGTGATTTATAGTGAAATTGTAACATAACCAAATCAAAGTGAAAATGTTTAATTGATGAGATAAATTTCATAAAAAAGTTACAATTCAAATTAGTGAGGAGATTGACTGTAACATCAATTATTGCCAAATTAAGTATAAATCAAAAAGTCTCATAAGATACAATAGATCTAAATGAAACAAATATTTAAAAATAAAAAAGAATAATTAATTAAGTAGAGCTCTTTGAGGTGTGACCTATGATGTTTCTTTCAACTCAATTGGATCTTACTTATAATTACTACAAATTAATAAAGAAAATAAAAATAAATCATAAACTAATTATTGTTTTAATATTAAGTAAATATATTTTAATGTTCAAACAAGATAAATTGAATTCATGTAATACAAAAAAATCAAGATGATGTAAAGGTCACGTAATAGAAGATTTAGAGTTAGATAGTAATATAACCAAATCAAAAGAAAAAATGGATAAAATGAGATAAACTATTTAGAAAAATTTCATTAAAAAATACTAAAGTTGTTGCATGTAGTATCCTTGGTCATTAATTTAGCTAAGGATCTAAATGCCTCTGAAAGCACACCAAAACAAAAGAAAATAAAATTTTCAAAAATATAAAATAAAACACTTAGTTGGATCAAATTTGTGGAGATTGGTCAAATGACAATTCATTCATTTAAATTGGGCATCCTTTGGATTAGCTACGAATTACAAACGAAAATAAATAATAATAAATTATAAATTTGATTCTATGTAAATATATATTAAACTTAAAATTAGATAAATTATAACAATATAATATATCAAAAAATTGCAAAGTCAAGCTCACACAAGAGGAGACTTAGAGTTAAATAATATGAAATCAAAGCAAAAACTTTGAAGAAATTAGAAAAATAATTTGTTATAGTTGTATTTTAAGATACTAAACAATTATAATTGTTTTGCTAGTCAAGTTAGTTGTTTCTAAATATAAATATCTAATTAGATAGTGCTTACTAAGATAAGTCGAATGACATTTGTATTGTCCACATTAGAATAAATAATAATAAATTATTATTTTAATATTAAGTAAATGTATTTTAAAAGAAATATTTGGTAAGTATAAATAATGTAATACAACAAAATCCAAGTGATGTAAATATGCTAGGAACGAGATTTAGAGTAATATAATAATATAATACAAACAAAGAAAAAAATTTGCAAAAATGAGTTAAATTGTACGGAAAAGAACGGCCTTGAATGCTAAGAAAATGGAGTGAAAATGATCGATCGTCAAATTAGATGAGTCAAAAAATCTTTTAAAGAGGGAAAAATCACAAATACTAAAATATTTAAAAATATAAAAAATAAATATATTGTTCAATGGAGCTCATGGAGAAGAGTCCAAAGTCTTTTTTATATCAATTATATGTCACTTAGATTTACTATGAATTACAAATATAAACAGTCATAAATAATATTAAAATTTCTTTTATTATTATGTTAATATATGTTTAACCGCATGGAACTTAACTAGATAAGACCAATGGCATTTGTTTGGTCCCGATTAGACATCTGCTATAATTATTATGAATTAATAAAGCAAGGAAGTATAAATAAAAATAAATTATTATCTTAATAATTTGTAAAATGTATAATAAAGTTGAAATAAAATAAAATTAAGCAAAATAAGATAATCAATTTTGTGTGAAAACTGGTCACATGTGTGTAATGTTGGAGTTTTATGTTAATATACAAAACTAATAGTGAAAATTTTAATTAAATGATATTAATTATAATGGAAGCTATATTCCAATATACAATAGAGATTTATTATAACATCCTTGATCATCAAATCAAGGTTAAAAAAATATCTTGTATAGTGTGCAAAAATTATAATCATAATTTTTTTTAAATTTTAAAAATATATATTTAATTAGAGATTGCTCATTAAAATAAGAGCAATGATACATCATATAGTTCCATTAAATGTCCTTTGGAATTCCTTAACATACAAAAATAAATAAGTATAAATAATTATAAATTATTTTACTAATAATAAATAAATATATTTTCACCTAAAAATGTGATTATTTAATTTGATATAATATGACCAAATCAAAGTGATGTGAAGGTCACAAGGGAGGAGAGTTAAAGTACCATAGCATTGTGATGAAATAAGAGAAAACAATTTGAAGAAATGAAATCAATTATTTAGAAAAGTTGTACAGCAAGATTTCAGGAAAATCGAGTGCGACATCCATGATAATCAAATTAGCTGCAAATTTAAATCCATCATAAAGCATGCCAAACCATAAAAATTATAATATTTAAAAAATAAAAAATGAATATTTACCTAACTACAGCTCATGCAGATAAATCAAATGATATATGTTTAAAGAAAATCAAACCTCATTTATAATTATTACAAATTATAATATTAACTATCTCCAATAATAATAAGTTATTATTTTAATACTATATAAGTAATTGTTAAAGCTAAAATGAGGTGAATTAAAGAAATTTAATATATCCAAATATAAATTATGTATAGGTTATAGAGATGAGATTTATGTTATAATGTAAAATAACTAAATCAAAGAAAAAATTTAAAGAAAGAGACAAATTATGAGGCGAAGATGCAATCCATGATACTATGAAAATCAAATGTAATATCCTTGATCATCAAATCAAGTGCAAATTAAAATATCTTATAAAGCTTAGAAAAACTATGCAAAAGGATTCTTAAAATATAAAATTGAATATTTATTTTGGCAGAGATTAGGAGATGAGATTAATGAAATTTTATTCATATCGATTAAATCTCATTTAAAATTATTTTGAGTTATAAAAATAAATAAACATGAATAAAAGGTAATTACTATTATAATTTTAAGTAAAAATTAATAAAAGATAAAATGATATACATTGATGCAAAAAAGATACAAAAATTGAAAACATTTTGCACAAAATTGATCTTTTTTAGACAAGTCCAACATTGTTTTCATTAAGACAATTGATCTTTCTTTAGTTATTATTAATTAAAAAAACTGAATAAGCATAAAGAATATTAAATTATTTTTGTAATATTAAGAAAATAAAAAATTTTGAGTAAAAATTAGATAAATTGAAGAATTATGATATAACTAAATGAGATGAAATTTAGAAAAACAATGTAATATAACCATATTATGGAAAAAAATACAAAAAATAAGATAAATTATTTCAAAAATTTCAGTTAACAAATACTTAAAAAATCTAATGTAATATCCTCATTCACAAAATTAGGACAAATCAAAACACCTTGTACTTGGTGTTGAAAACCTAAAAAATAAAATATTCACAAAATAAAAAAATTAATATTAAATTTAAAGTTGTTCATCAAAAAAAGTCCAATGATGTTTCATTCATATTGATCAAACCTTTGTTAGAATTAATACAAATTAGCAAAGTAAATATGCATTAATAATAACACAGTAAAATTTTGATATTAAAGAAATACATATATAAAGCTAAAATGAGATAAATTTGAGTATTATAATATAACTTAGTCAATGTGATGTAAAGGTTATCTGAGATGAGAATTATAAGAACATAATATTATAAAATTAAAAAAAATGAAAAGTTGAGATAAATTATATTAGAAAGCTAATTCTAAGGTACTAACAAGAATTGGTGTAACATCGTAAATCATGTAATTGTAGCATTCAAATTTGTCACAAATATGGATGACTCATAAAGTTTGAAAAAACCTAAACATATTTAAAAAAATATCAAAATGAATATTTAATTTTGCAGAGCTTGATGATATTTGGGTAATGACGTTTGTTTTATTCTAATCAAAACTCATTTGGATTTATCAGGAATTACAAAAAAATAAAGATAAATAATAATAAATAATTAGTTTTATTTTAAGTAATCATATATCAAAGCATGTATTAGATAACTTAAAGCAATGAAATTCAATAAAAGCAAAACAAAGAAAGAGTCACATGACAAGAGATTAAGAGTTCAATAGTATCATAGGCAAATTAATGTGAACAACTTGAAAAAATTAGATAAATTGTATGGAAAAAGTTGTTTTCTAAGATATTAAATATATTAAGTGTAAAATCCATGACCTCAGATTATGTATGAAATACAAGTTCTCATAAAATGTAACAAAACCATTGAAAAAAATTTAAAATATGATGAAGTATATTTAATTTGCAGAAGCTCATAAAGACAAGTCTAAGGACATTTTCTTATTCTTCATTAGGTATCAATTGGAATTACTCCCAATAAATAAATAAAATAAAATAAAATAATTCTAAATTTTTATTTTAATATTAAGTAGATGTACATCAAAGTTAAAATAAGATACATTAAAGGAATGTAATATAACCAAATGAAAGTAATATGAGGATAAAAAAGAAGAGATTTAGTCAGTCTTATTTAAATAACCAAATGGAAGAAAAACATTTGAAGAAATTAGATAAAGTATATGAGGAAATTATATTTAAAGATATTAATTAGAATGAGTGTAACATCAACTATCATCAAATCAGGCACAAATTAAAATCTTTTAGCATGAAATCAAACATTAAAAATTATAATAATTAAAAATATAACATATAATATTTAATTATGAAAAGTTTGTAATATGAGTTCAATGATCTTTCTTTCCTCTTAATTAGAACTTGTTTTGGGTTAATATTAATTAAATAATAAATAATCTTAAATAATAATTTTTTTAATATTATGAAGACATATTGAAACTAAAATGTGATCAATTGAAATAATAAAATATAACAAATTAAAGTAAAAGTAGAGGTCACAAGGGATAAGAATAAGAGGTTCATAAAAATGTAGCTAAAGCAACACAAAAAAATTTATAAAAACTACATTAATTATATGGAAATGTTAAGTTCCAAAATAATAAAGAGATTGAGTATAACACCCTCGATGTCGAATTAGTCACAACTCAAACTGTCTGTCTAAGGATGCGAAAACCCTACAAATAAATTTTTAGAGTATTAAAATGAATGTTTAATTAGATTGAGCTTATTAAGATGAGTGCAATAAAAATTATTTTATCTTAACTAGGCATTAATTTTATGTAAATATATGTCAAATCTAAAAATAAAAGAAATTAAAGCAATATAATATAACAAAATCAACGTGAAGTAAAGCCCACACGAGTTGAGACTTGAACATTCATAGTAATATAAATAGCTCAAAGCAAAAAAATTTGAATAAATGAGGTAAGTTTTACAAGGATGTTGCATTCAAATATAATAAGAAAATCGAGTGTAGTATCCCTGATTAACAAATAAGGTTTCCATCAAACTGCCCCAAAAAGTATGTTAAAGCCCATGTCTAGTTGAACATTTAAAAGTACAAAAAAATTAATTAGATTGTGCTTTTCAAGGTTAGTCGAATGACCATTTATTATCTCGATCAATGCTCATTTAAAATTACAATGAATTACAAAATTAAGCATACAAAATAATAATAAATTAAATTTTTTATATTGAGTATATATATATAATAAAGCTAAAATGAGTTAAATTGAATTAATGTCATGTGCCCAAATCTATATAATGAAAAGGTCATATAAATGAAGAATTGGAGTCTTATATTAATTAACTAATTCAAAGCAAAAACTTTGATAAAATGAGATTCCTTTTGGAGAAAAGTTGTATTCCAGGATAGTAATGAGATTGAGTTTGAGATTCTCTATCATCAAATGAGGTATGATTCAAATTTTCTAATACTGTGTGTTAAATCCTTAGAAACTTAGTATTTGAAATCATATAAAAAAGAATAATTAATTGGATAGAGCACAACAACAATAATCTAGTTACATTGTCTTGATTGGGCATCATTTGGAGTTATTTAAAATTAAAAGAATAAATAAGAATAATGTTGACTATCTCTAGTTTTTTTAATAACAAATTAGAAGATTTTCGGGAAGCAATATGGATATAGGTACTATCTAATATTAAAAAAATATATTCGAAAATGGAAATTAGTTCAACTAAATCAAAGTAATAAAATAAAATCAAAACAAAATAAAATCCTCAAAAGAAGAAAATTAGCATTTTATAGTAATATGCTAAGAAAAAGAGAAAATGTTGAACACATGACAAAAATTGTATAAGAAAGTTGCATTCAAACATAATGAAGAAATTGACTGAAATATCAAATAAGGTGCAAATCAAAATATTGTATAAAGTGTGTGAAAACCTTAGTCATATAGAATATTTGTAGTAATAAAAATGAATATTTAATATGACGGAGTTCCTCGTGATGAGTTCAATGACAATTTTCATCTAGGCCACACATCATTTTTAATACTGCAAATTACAAAATTAACTAACTATTAATAATGATAAATTATTAACTTAATATTATTTAAATAAATACTAGGAGTAAAATGAGGAGAATTTAAGCTATTTAACACAACCAAATCAAATAAATTTAAAGAAAATATAACAGAAGATTTAGACTTATAAGATAGTATAAGCACATCAAAGAACAAAATTCAAAAAAATCACATAAATTTCATAAGTAGAATTCCAAGATGCCAAGCTAATCGAGTGCGAGTTCCTCAATTATTAGATCTAGCACAATTCAAAGTCTCTCATGAATAGTATAAAAAACTTAAGGAAGAAAATATTTAAAAAATATTAAAATAATTAATCGATTGGAGCACTTCAAGACACATCTAATGATCTGGGTTTCCGTCTCGCTCGGTCGTCACTTTGAGTACTAAAAATTATTAATTAAAAAAAGCATACATAATAATATGTTTTAATATTAAGTAATTTCATATAAAAACTAAAATAAGATAAACTGATGTAATATATAATTTCCAAATGAAAGTGAGGTAAGAATCTAAATGTCATGCAAATCATGCAAAAATATTTGAAAATAAAATATTTAAAATTAAAATATAAGTAAAATATTTAATAATAAAATATTTAAAAATATAAAAATATGTGTTTAATTAAATAAAACACATCTAAAGTTGTCAAATGGATTTTCTTTCTTCAAAATCAAACGTCATTTAGAATAACTACGAGATATACAAGTAAATCTACAAAAACAAGTATAAGATATTATTTTAATATTATGTGAATATATATCAAATGTAAAATGAGATAAAATAAAATAATGATAGAAAAAATCAAAGTAGTTTAATTGTCACCTTGGAGGACATTTATTGTCACGTAGCACTACAAATCAAAAACCAAATATTTGAACAAATGTACACTTATAAAAGGAAGTCCTAGTATAAGAAACTTACAGTATAAGAAACTAAAGATATTTACTGTAAAAGTCTTGATTGTAAATCCAATTACAAATAAAAATACTACTTAAACCATGACTAAACTAAAGAAGAGAAAATTTGAAAACATTTAAAAAATTATATTTAAAAGGAAAGAGGTTGTCATAATGACTCAAATACCATTGTTTTTTCTTGAAAAAACGTTATTTGAAATTACTATTAATTACAAAATTAAATAAGCTTAACAATATTGATTTCTTGTTTTCATAATAAGTAAATTTTTCTTAATATAAAAATGAGATGAATTAAAATAATTTAAAATTATAAAATCAAAGAAATGTAAAGGTAAAATGAGTGGAGATATAGAGTTACATAGTAATATAAGTAATTAAAAGAAAAAAAATTGTAAAAAAAGTGATAAATTATTCAAGAATATTACATTCTAAGATACTATAATGAAGTGCAATGTCCTACATCATGAAATCATGCACAAATAAAAATAACTTCTAAATGATATTAAAATTTAAGAAAATAAATATTTATGAATATAAAATGCATATTTAATTGATTAAGCTTATCAAGATGAGTCCATCAAATTTTTTTTGTCTAGATCACACCTAATTTAAATTACTATGATTTACTAAACCAAAGTGATCTAAAGTTTATATGAAATAGAATCAGATTTTTCTTATAATATTACCAAATAAAAAGAAATGAGAACAAAAGTGATTAATTGTGCAAGAAAGTTAAAATTTTAACACATTAATGTATTTGAGTGCAACATCCATGATAGTGAAATAAATTATGAATGAAAATATCTTATAAATCTTGTAGAAAACCCAAAAAAATATTTAAAAATATAAAAATAAATGTTTAAAAGGATAGAGCCCGTGAGGTCGAGTCCAACGACAATTATTTTGCCTTTATTTGGTCAGCTTAGAATATCATGATTCACCAAAGAAAGTAAGAGTAATTAATAATAAATTATCATTTTAATATTAAGTAATTTTATAGCAAAGTAGAATTGAGATAATTTGATAGAATGCAAAAAAATAAAATCAGAGTGACAAATTTAATGAAATTAGACATATTGTAAGTGAATGTTGCAATCCAAGATTATAGAGTGATGGAGTGTAATACCCTCAATTATCAAATTAGGTATAAATCAAAATAACTAATAAAATATAAAAAAAAAACTAGAAATAAAAATAACAAGTATATAAAAATTTATATTTAATTATATCGATGACATTATAATGGTTTATTTTAGTTATATTACACATATGAGTTTATCTTATTTTTTGCTTTAAAATTATTTACTTCAAATTAAAATGATAATTGTTTATTATAAATACTTCATTAGTTTGACAATTCATAGTAATCCAAGATGAGTTTTGATCAATATGAACTAAGTGCCATTATTGTTATCTCAATGAGTTCTTTAAAATTAAATATTTAAGTTTATATTTTTAAATATTTTTAATATATGATTTTGGCTTGCTTTACATGAAATTTTGATTTGCGACTAATTTGTTGATTAAAGATATGACACTTGATCTGCTTTGTATATTGGAGTATAATTTTTCCGTAAAAGTTATCTCATCTCATCAATTTTTTTGCTTTAATTTGATCATATTACTATTTAACTCTAAATCTCTTCTAGTGTGACCTTTGCATTACTTTGATTAGGAAATATTATATTGCTTTAATTTATATAGTTTTTACATTAGTATATATATATATATATATATACTAATATTGATTTACTAATCAAATTTTATTTTTTCATTTTTATACTGATAGTTAATAGTAATTTTCTATCATTTTCTAACTTTTAAATTAGTATAATTACGTTCCATTATTTTAATTTTTCTCATTTTAGCTTCATTCTATTTCTTCTTCAAATTAAAATGATAGTTTATTAATAGTTTTGCTTATTTAGTTTTGTAATTTGTAGTTATTAAGAACAAGGTCTTATCAAGGCAAAACAAATCTTTTTAGACATATCACAATGACCTCTATCTCGTTTGATATTAATTTAAAAATTTTTAAAAATATTTTTTAGTATTTTTCCATGCTTTAATAGACATCTCAATTCAAATTGAACTAAACTATTGACAATGTCACACCGAATGTCCTTAGCATCTTTGATTAAAAATTTATCATGCAATTAGTGCCATTTCTAAAATATTTTCAGTTTACTTTTTATGTATTACTATGACAAAATAACTCTAACTCTTTGGTGAACTTAAAATAATGATATTTTTATACTATATTGAAGAAATTTATCTCACTGCATCATTGTTAAATTTTGTTTTTTTGTGGTAACTATATGCAAGGTTCGAGTGAATGACACAAATTTTGCTGGAATCATCTTCACTCACACCACCAAATTAGGTAGTTATTTTTATATTCTTATTTTTTATTTTATAAAGATTTGGCTTACTTTATAAAACATTTGGTTTCATACTTGATTTGATGATTAAGAATATTATTCTTGATCTACTCTACATCTTAGACAATAACCTTCCCATAAATTTACTTAATTTTCATAAGTACTTTTCTTTAACGTCCTTGTGTTCTCCTATTTGAATTTTAGGTTCCATTGATTATCTTACATTACATTATTTAATTTATTTTATTTGTTTTAACACCAATTTTATACTTTAAAATAATAATTTATTTTTTTTACTAAACTAATTAATCCACAATAAAACAAAATGTGTTCTGATTGAGACAAAATTATCAATGTTCGACTCAACTAGATTTGTGCTATCAAATTAAATATTCAAATTTTATATTTTAATTTCTTTATTTTTGATGTTTTTAGCATGTTTTAATAGACATTTTGGTTCTTACATTATTAGATCATTGAGTTTGTTACACTTAAACTCCTTACTGTCATGGAATGCCTTGTAGTTTGCTATATTTCTACAACTGTTTTGCATTAGTTTTGTTATATTATTAACAAACTCTTGTTCTCCTCAAGTGTGGCCTTATGTTGCTATGATTTGGTTATATTAATATGCTTCAATTTCATCTCATTTTTCCAATAACATATGATTTCTTATATTAAAATAATAATTTATTATTATTTAAGTTTATTTAATTAGAAAACTCATAATAATTCAAAAAAAATTTTGTTGAAAAAAAATAAACATCATTGCACTTGTTTTATTGTGCTCTAAACAAATAAGATATATTAAAGTTCAAATAAATGTTAGAGAAATTTTCTTGATGAGGTCAATCAAATTAAATACTACTTTGTATATTTTTCAAAAAATTTTTTAGAATTTTTTATACATTTTGAGACATTTTGATTGATACTTGATTTGATGATCGAGGAAGTTATATTTGATTATTATAGCATCTATAATTGCAACTTAATAATATATTTTATCCCATTTGTTAAAACTTTTGGATTTGGTTAATGTGTAATAATATAAAAATCTTAATATTCTTGCATGTTATCTTTAAATCACTATTATAAGTTTTTATTAGATTTCTTTAATTTATTTCATTTTAGCTTCATCATTTATTTATAAAATATTTCGATAATAATTTATTATCGTTATTCTTTTTCTTTTATAATTTGTATTAATTCTAAATGACCACTGATCAAGGTGAAGTAAGCATCGTTTGACTCATCTTGATGAGCATTATCTATTTTCATAATAATTTTTAAATTTCTAAATATTTTATTTTCTAGAGTACTTGAATGCTTTACTATCATCTTCAGTATTACTAAATTTGATGACTAGGTATATTACATATGATCTTCTTAGTCTCTTGGAATGCAACTTCCTAAAATTTATTACTTTAATTTGGTTATACACTCTCTAACTCTAAACCATATATCATTTCACTTATACATTTTTTTTATTTTGTTATGTTGCATTGCTTCAATTTAGCTTATTTGATTGTTAATATTTATTTATTTGATATTAAAATAAAAGCCATTATTATTTATACTTATTTTCATTAGTAATTCATAGTAATTCCAAAACTTGTTTGATTAAGATGACACAGATGTCACTAGACACTTCTAAATAAGCTCTATACAATTAAATATTAATTTTGTATACTTTTAGATTTTATATGTTCTAAGATTTTTGTATTCTTTATCAGTTATTATTTGTACATGATTTAGTCAACAAGGTGTCTATACTCAATCTTCTTAATATATTGGTATTCAACTATCCCATAAGATTAATATAATTTCAATAAATATTTTGCAATAATTTGGTGAGATTACTATATAACACAAACTTATTTTATTTTACCTTTGCAATTATTTGATTTGGTTATATTGAATTCATTCAATTTATTTCATTTTTACACACACCCACACACAAAAACACACACACACACACACAGAGATATATATATATACAATTAAAAAATAATTTATTATTATTTTTTCTTATTTAATTAAATAATTCTTGGCAATTTCAAGTGGCATCTCATTGGGAAAACAAACATCACTTGACTGCTATAGAAAGTAATTTTTCATATAACTTATTCCATTTCTTCAAATGTGTCACTTTAATTTGGTTATATTACTTTGTTACATGAAATCTCTCATTATGTGGTCTTTACATCACTTTGATTGAATCACATTTTACTATTTGAACTTATCTTATTTTAGTATAAACATATATTTATTTAACTTAAAAAAACATTATTGTTAATTATACATACTTTTGTTAATTTAAATAGTTACAAATGAAATTGGATTGGGATGAAACAAATATTATTGGACTCATCTCCATGACCTCTATCCAATTAACTAAAAAATTATATATTTTAAAGCAATTTATTTTAGAGTATTTTTGTATGTTTTAGAAGACATTTTGATTTGTATCTAATTTTACAGTAAAGAATGTCAAACATAATTTATTTAGCATTTCGAAAGACAACTTTTAGCGTTATTTTTCTCATTTGATTTGGTTCTATTTTTTCTTAACTCTAAATCTACACTTTTATAGCATTTCTATTTCATTTTTATTGTATTACATTATTTTTATTTGTTATTTTAAGTTTAAGTTATATTTACTTGATATTAAAATGATAATTTATTATTATTTACATAAATTTATTTTGAAAATTCATAAATAATCCAATTCATGTCCAATCAAGATGAAACAAATTTATTTGTAATGATCCTAATAAGGTCTATCAAGTTCAATTTTTTATATTTTAAAACATTTTATTTTTTAGGGTTTTGGTACACTATGTTAGACATTTTGATTTGTGTCATATTTAAAGATTAAGGTTGTTGTTCTCAATCACCCTAGTTTCTTGTAATGCAACTTTCTCATATGATTTATGTCACTTCAAATTTGTCATTGTGATAATGTTATATTAAAATGTTAATCTAAATCTCCTCTCATCTGATAATTATATCATCTTTATTTTGTTATATTATTTTTCTTAATTTGTCATGTTTTAGCTTTAATTTATATTTTCTTAATGCTTAGATAATAATTTATTTTTGTTTATAATCACTTTATAATTAGTAGAAATTCTAAGGGATGTCATATTGAGATGAAACAAGCAAATCTCCTCTATAAGCCCCATATCAATATTCATTTTCTATTTTTAAATGTTTTAATTTTTAGAGCTTTTTACACTTCTTAAGAAACTTCATTTAATTTTAATATGATGATTAAATGCACTATGCTTGATCTCCTTAATATACTGAATGCAACTTTCATATACAATTTATCTTATTTTTTTAATCTTTTTGTTTTGATAATGTTTATTACTATGAAACTCTAATTGTCCTACCATGTTATCGTTAAATTGCTTTCATTTGATTATATTGCATTATTTCAATTTGTTTAATTTTAGTTTCTAAATATCTTTACTTAATATTAAATTAAATATCATTATTTGTGATGATAGCTTTTTAGTAAAACATAAACAATTAATAGCAAAGTTTGATAAAGACAGCACAAATGTCATTAGAATTGTATGGCTTAGCTATATCAAATTAAATATTTATTTTCATATTTTTATATTTTGTATTTTTGAGTTTTTTATCATTCTTTATGTGTTATTACTATGTAACTCCTTAGAATATTGGAATGTAACATATTTGTACAATTGATCAAATTTCATCAAATTTTTTGAATTCATTTGGTTATATTACTATGTAACTCTAAATCTCTTCTTGTGTAACCTTTACAACACTTTTAATTTACTGTAATACTTTGATTTATTTTTTCACATTTAAGTTGTAATGAATATCAACCTAATTTAAAAATAATAATTTAGTAATATTTATGCTTATTTTCATTATCAAATCATAGTATTTTCACATGTTACCCAATTAAGAAGAAAATAACATTGTGTGAACTGTGTCGTTGACCATTGTTAACCTAAACATTCTTTTCTCTATCTCTTAGAATTTTATTTTGTATGGTTTTTAAATTCCTTGGGAGAATGTTTTAATCTTACTTTTTATTGATAATCAAAGTTATTGCATTAGATTCCTTTAGTATCTTCGAATGTATCGTTCCTATTAATTTTATCTCAATTCATCAATTATGTTTTTTAATTTTGTTATATTACTATGTAACTCTAAATCTCATCACATGTGAGTTTTACGCTTCTATTTCGGTAGTGTTATATTACTCCAATTTATCTCTTTTCAATTTTAATTTATATTTTCTTAATAATAAAATCATAGTTTATTATTGTTTATGCATATTTAATATTGCAATTAACATTAATTTAGATTGAAGCATTCTCAAGAAGCAACAAATGCTATTGAACTGACCTCGATATGCTCTATGCAATTTATTATTAATTTGTACTTATTTAAATTTTATATTTTCTATAATTTTTGTATGTTCTACATTCTATATTTTCTCGTCTCCTATGATTTAGAGCGTGCCTCATTATTTTATTTTGAATCATTTTATTTTATTAAATTTTAGATTTTTGTATATTTGCTAAATATTAAAATAATAACTTATAATTTTTTATATTTATTTTCTTAGTAGTTTAAAATAATTCCAACTAAGTTTCAATGGCAATGAAACAAATGTCATTTGGCTCATCTCGACAACTTTCCTACAATTAAATATTTAATTTTATACATATTTAAATATTTAATATTTTAGTGACTTGGAAAATTTTACGAGACATTTTAATTTATGTCCAATTTGATAATCAAGACTATTGCACTCCGTCTCTTTAATATCTTGAAATATAAAATTCCAATACAATTTTTCTTAGTTCTTTCAATGTTTTTTAATTTAGATATATTACGATGAAGCTCTAACTATCCACTCTTGTGACCTTTACTTCACTTAGCTTTAGTTATATTAGATTTGCTCAATTGATCTCACTTTTGCTTCGCTATCTATTTACTAATTTTTTATGATATTTTAACTTCTTAATTCATACTAATTCAAAAAGATGTCTAATAAAAACAAAACAAATGCCATTTTGCTCATCCTAAGAAGATCTCTCCACTTAAGTAATCAATTTGATATATTTTTTATATTTTAATTTTAAGTGTTTGCCATGTTTTATGTGTTATTTTGATAGGTACCTAATTTAAATATCAATGATGTTTCAATAGATTTTAATAGCACACTTTAATGGTACTTTCTTATACAAGTTATCACATTTTATTAAACTTTTTTCCTTCGATTTGTTATATTAAAGTGCAACTCAAAATCTTTTCTTATTTTGCCTTTACATTGATTTGACTTTGTATATTATATTCTTTCAACAACTCCCATTTCACCTTTAATTTATGTTTACTTAAAATTTAAATAATAATTTTCTTTTATTTTTTGCTAATTTTGATTACCTTAGAAGAGGTCTAATCAAGATGAAATTGACTTCATTATGCATATCTTGATGAACTTTATCCAATTAACTTTTTTGTTTTATAAATATTTTGATATTTTATTTTCGGGTGTGTGGTGTAAATTACTCTACAATTTTATTAATAGTGTGCTTTGACAAGTGAGGATCCTACAAGTGATCCATTTAATGACTCAGAATAATACTTTGCCATATAGTATATGTAATTATTCAAATTTTTTGTTATGATTTAGTTATAATATTTTGTAATTATAAATCTGATCTCATGTGATATGTACAATATTTTTATTTAGTTATATTACAGTGCTTCAATTTAACTTATTTTAGCTCTAAATATCTTTAATTAAAGTAAAATAATGGTTATTTATTTTTTTATTCCTATTTATATTGATAATTCATGATAATTCCTAATGTGGTGTTATTAAGAAAAAAACAAATGTCTTTGGAATTTCCTTAAAGAGATCTATGCAATTAAATATTTATTTTAAAATTTTAAATAATTTTCTATCTATGACATTTTCATACTTTATGAGATATTTTTTTCTTCATGATTGAATGGTCAAGAATATTACACTAAATCTCCTTAATAATTTGGAATGCAAATTTGCCTTTAAATATATCTAATTTGTAAACTTTTCCATTTTGATTTTGTTATATTACAATGAAACTCTAATTCTTCTCTCATGTGACCTTCACATCACATTGATTTGGTTGTATTAAATTTCTTTACTTTATCTCATTTCAACAATTTTATATATTTACTCATTTTTTGAAAAATATTTACTATAATTTATGCTTATTTATTCTAGTAACATTTAGGAATTCCAAGCGAGATCAACTTGAGATAATATACATCATTGCACTCATCTTAACATGCTCTAAATAATTTAATGTTCGTTTCTGAATTTTTTAATATTTTATTTTTTATATATCTGGTCTATTTTATGAGACATTTGAATTCATAGCTAATTTTCTTATCTTGGATGTTATAGTTAGTTAGCTTTACAAGTTTTTTGTTTGTACTTGATTTTGCTTTAGAGGAAGTTACCTTACAAACTTTAGATTCTTGAATTGTTATTTTCTTATACAATATATCTTATTTCTACAACTTTTTCACTTCGATTTGGTTATATTGCTATGCCACACAACATGTTCTCCAAGGTTAACTTTACATCATTTTTATTTAATCATATTATAATTTATCTATTTGCCTCTTTTCAACTTTAATATATATTTCCTTAATATTAAAATAATATTTTGTTATTCTTATTCATATTTACCTAGGTAATTTGCACTATATGATCTTTAAAATACTTAGTCTTACTCTCCAAACATGGTACTTTTTCCTTCTCTTATAATCATATGGATATGATCAATGTCTGTGGTAGCTATTCTATCAAGTTTTACTTGAATGTACTCTCTACTTTCGATAGCAATGTGAATGTACCCTAGTGTGATTATTAGAATGTTTTTTTCCTATTCACAACTTAATTTTTTTATGGCAAATCACATCACCTTATGTATGGTAGTTAAGCTTTACAGTTTCAATTCACCACAAAATGTAACCAAAGTTAATGATCACATAACTATTTTTCTTATATCTTAACAAAGTTGTACTTGTATAAAAATGATTTACTATTTTATCCTTTTCACACTTACATTCCAAGTGCTATTTTGATATGATTATATTGTACATTTGATTAAAATCATGATGTCCAAATTTTGTAATCAAGACTTTATACTACTTTCTTAAATAATCACATCATATAATTTGACTTTCATATTGCATGATAACACATAACAGCAATGGTCTAACTTTTTTACTAGAATTTTATAAGCATTTAATAGAATGAATAAAATGGGAATAATATACATTGGCTATAAATTTTATAGGTGTAACAATATGGATGTGTTCTTATGTAATTAGATTGGCATCATTATATGCTCTTCTTCTATGTACATATAGACCATCTTTTTGAAAACATTTTTTGGTGAATAGATTTTCTAATTTTTTTGACAAGATGGAACATTCAATGGCAACAGACTAGGATAAGCATCACATGGATGCTCGACATAAGGCAAGAAAAAAAATGAAAGGTTTTTATTCATACAAAAAAAAGAGATTTAGAAAGTTCGATGAAAGAAAAACAAAGATGAAATCCAAATGAATTTATTAGGTTGACACTTTTCTTACTAAACCTAATAGTTGCTGGAAATCAATCCATCTTTGCAAATAGGCCCAAAAATGTTGATGATATGATAGAATTGACAAAAGTGCTGGTACATATTAATAGAATTTCTAGTTTGGTTTTTTGAAGCCTAATCACAAGAAAGTAGACTTTTTAGAGGGTCAAAGAATGATTTAGGGAACTAGTGAGACACGAGGCACAAAAGAAGGATAGCCTCTAATATACGCACTTACTTAATAGTAGGCTATGGACTCATCAATGTCATTACTCATATGATTTTATTTATTTATGTATGAAATTGCATAGGAGAACGTTAGTGGTGATAAAGGCCAATTGCATTTTCCTTTGATGGTGAGGCTGCCCTTTATGGAAATTCTATCTAGTCTTTGAGTTAGAGGTGATAATGCTGTTCTCAATCATTTTTAGATGAACTTATTTAATCATTCTTATCGAATTTAAAATCATGTTAGGCATGGAATTCATGACCCAATGTGGGATGTTGAACAATTGCTAGGAGGCAAAGGTGCACATCAAGATGAACATTTTAGGTGAACATCTATAATTTTTAGTTAACTACTACACTATGATATTACCAACTGTTTACAATTTAGTTTTATTTTATAAAGGCTATCTTGGTTGGTCATAATTCATATTCGATTCCTTATGACAAAAATTCTATTGAATACCCTTCCAGCAAGGGATTATCCCAACATTTTCTATAAGACTTTCTTGGCCTACCACTAGTATGATTGTTAGAGTTTTCTATTGATTTGATGAATGGAGCCACTCTTATTACAAAGGCATCGTATTGATGTTATGAGTCCAATGTTTGTTTCATCTTGATGAAACTTAATTTTAAATGACTATGATTTACCAAAGCAAATTGGTATAATTAATAATAAATTATTGTTTAAATACTAGACAATTATATGTTTGAGCTAAAATGAGATTAATTAGTCTAATTCTATGTAACAAAATTAAGGCAAATTGAAGGTCACAGGAGAGGAGAGTTAGATCTTTATCAAAATATATCAAAATCAAATACAAAAAGTTGAAGTGAGTTAAATTTTTTGCTAAATTAGCATTCTAAGATGCTAAAAAGATCGAGCGTAATATCCTCGATGATCAACTCAAGTACAAAACGAAATTTCTAGTCAATGGTGCAAACAAATGCAAAATAAAGTATTTTAAAATATAAAAAAAATTAATAAGATTAAAGTTGTTTTCAAGAGTCTAAAGATGTTTATTTCATGTTTAATAAACCTCATTTGGAATTATGATAACTTACAAAAAAATAAACAACCATAACTAATAATAAATATTATTTCAATAAAAATAAATACATTTAAAACTTTAAATGATATAAAATAAACACAAAAATATAAAAAAATCAAAGCATAGGTGAATTAGGGTTTATAGTAATATAAACATATGAATTGAAAATAGTTAAAGAAAAGTAATCAATTAGATTAAAAAGTTCTATTAAAATGCTATGGAGATTGACTATAACATCTTCGATATTTATATCAAGTGCAAATCAACTTTTCTTATAAAAAGCACCAAAATACAAGAAAATAAAATGTTAAAAATATAAAAATAAATATTTAATTCTATAGATTTAATTGAGACATGTTAATGTTCTTCATTTTACCTCCATCACTCCTCATTTTGAACTACTATAAATTTAAAAATAATTAAACATAAATATCGATAAATTATTACAATAATGTTAAGTAAATATATATTGAATCTAAATATTGGTAAATTTAAGCATATATTGCAACCAAATCAAAAGAACTTTAATGCTAATACTAGAGGAGAATTGGGGTTTAAAAGTAATAAAATCAAATCATAGTAAAACTTTAAGTTCTGTGATATATTATATAGAAGCATTGTATTCCAAGATGCTATAAGGATCAACTATAATCTTCTTAATCATCAAATCATTAAAATCAAAGTTGCATTCCAAATGAGGTTTGATTGAGACATAACCAACATCAATTAACCTTTCTTAACAAACTTTTTCAAATTAAAAAATAATTTTTATTTACAAATAAATTTTAGTGTTTTTTCATGCTTTTCGATTCATTATTATTTGTACATGATTTGAAGATCAGGGATATTTCCCATGAATTTCATAATATATTGGAATATGACTTTCCTGTTCAATTTATCTTATTTCCTTAATTTTTTGCTTTGTTTTGGTTATATTTTGATGCAACTAAAATTCTTATTTATTATGACAATAACAACCTTTGATTTGGCTATGTTACATTACTTCAATTTATCTTACTTTAGTTTAATATATAGTTTCTTAGTATTAAAGAAATAATTTATTCTTATTTATGCTTATCTACTTTTGTAATTTGTAGTTATTAAAAATGAGTTAAGTTGTAAAAGAAATAAACATTATTAGATAGATCTTGATCAGCTTTATCAAATTAAAAATTTATTTCTATATTTTTAAGTAATTTATTTACAAGAACTTTCGCATGCATCGTGGGACATTTCTATTTGTACAAAATTTGTGAAGAATGGTACTACACATGATCTCCACGAACTCTTTGAATGCAATTTTCTGAAAAAAATTATTTTATCTCAAAAATTTTCTTTCTTTAATTTTGTTATTTTCTTAGTATCAGTAAATCTGTTCTCACTTGACAATTAAATCACTTCGATTTGCTTATACCGCATTGTTCCATTTTATCAAAATTTAGCTTTAAAATAATATTTTTTAAATATTATAAAAATAATATTTTATTATTTATTCTTATTTATTTTAGTAATTGATAGATATTCAAATCAAGATCAAATTGTGAGGAAACAAGCATCATTGGACACATGTTGATGAGCTCTATTAAATTAAATGTTTATTTTTAAATATTTTAAAATTTTAATTTTCTCAGGTGTTAACATTCAAAAATATTTCAAACTTTTTTCTAATTTTGTGATCACTAAAATTCACTTGATCTACTTAGTATCTTGGAATTCATCTTTGTTTTGATAATTTATCTTTTTTTTCAAATATTTTCCTTTGATTTATTTATATTACTATAAAACTTTAATTATCATTTTCTATGACATTTATATCACTTAGAATTTGATACATTATATCACTTTTATTTATTTTATTTCAAATATAATAAATATTTTGTTTTATTAAATTATTTTTTTGATATTTATTCTTTTAGTTAGCTAAAATTCTTTATAAAATCTAATTGAGATGAGATAAATATTGTTTTAATTTTCTCAATAAATTCTATCAAATTAATTTTTTTTTTATCTTTCTAATATTTTACTATTAGGTTTTATCAACCTTTTTATGTCATTTAAATTCATACATGACTTGGTAATCAGAATTGTTATGCTAATTTTCCTTAGTATCTATCAATGAAATGTTACTATAGAAATTGCCATTTTTTTAAATGTTTCTTTCATTTTATTTTTTTAATATGATTTACATTCTGTTGATTTTGTTACACTATATTATTTCCATTTAACTTATTTTAGATTTAATATATGTAAACTTATTACTAAAATAATAATTTAATATTATTTATTTTGGTAATTTCTAGTAATTCTAAATGAGGTGTAATGTGAACAAAACATATGTCATTGGATTAATTTTGATGAGTTCTATCAAATTATGTATTCTTTTTCAAAAGATTTTTAATATTTTATTACTTTTAATTTTCTCATGTTTTGTGAGTCATTTAGAATTGTACTCGATTTGAAGATTGATGAAGTTATACTCGTTGTCCATATTTTAAGCAAAGTGGTTTTAATACATAATTTAACTCATTTCTTTAAATTTTTTTCCTTGATTTTGTTATATTATGATAAAAATCTATATCTTCTCTCATATCACCTTTATATCACTTTAATTTTGGTTATCATACATTATTTTAATTTATCTCTCCTTAGTTTTGATATATTAATTATTAATTTTAGGTTAATATTTTATTATTATTTATTATTTTTTTAAGTTCATAATAATTTGAAAAATGATTCAATGAGGATGAAAAGAAATATTTTTTTATAATTTTAAATATTTTATTTAAAAAGTTTTTAACATGCTTTTTAGGATGACTTGATTTATACAACATTTTATGATAGAGTTTTCTACACTTGATCTCTTTACTCATGGAGTGTAACATTATCAACTAATTCATCTTATTTCATTAGGTTTTTTGTTCAATTTGATTATATTATAATGTAACTCCAAACCTCCTCTCTAATGATTTTTACATCACTTTGATTTGATTACAAGAAATTATTTTAATTTTTCTCATTTTAGTGAAATTAATTTTTTAATATTAAAATATTAAGTTATTTTTATATATGCTTTTTACTATGTTGGCTTAAAATTATTATAATGAAGTCTAAAATGAGATGAAAAAAATGTCATTTATGTTTCGTTAAAGAGCTTTATCTACTTAAATAAAATTTTTATATTTTTAAACAGTTTTTCTTTTAGATGTTGGCTTGCTTTACATGGTATTTCAATTCATACATGATTTAATGATTGACGCTATTACACTAAATCCCATTACTATTTTGGTATGTAACTTTCAAACATAATTTGTCTCATTTCTTCAATTTTTTTGTTTTGAAGTTTGTATTTCATTATAATTCTAAAACATTTGTTGCATGATCCAAATATGTCTACATTTTTGTTATATTAAATTTCTTCTATTTAACTAATTTAACCTTTAATCATATTAATTTAATATCTAATTAAAATTATATTATTATTTATGATTATTAGCTTTAGTAATTTGGAGTAATTCTAAAAAAGATCTCGTCAATATAAAATGAATGTCATGGATTTTTATTATCGGGCTCTATATGATTAAATTTTCATTTTTATATTATTAAATTTTTTTATATGGTATTTGCACTATATATGAGATATTTATTCCAAACTGATTTATTGATTGAAGATGTTATGCTCGATCACCTCAGTATCTTTGAATGTAACTTTCTTATACAATTTACCTTATTTATTCAAATGTTTTTCTCTGATTTTTTTATATAATTATGAAACTCTAATCCTTGTCCTTTAAGGCCAATACATCATTTTGATTTCATAATATTATGTTACCTTGATTCATCTAATTTCAAATTTAATATATCTTTTCATAATATTAAAAACTAATTTTTTTTATTAACTAGCCTTTTAAAATTTTAGCATTAGCAAGAAATTCAAAACGCGTTCTGATTGATGAAAAAGGTCATTAAAGTCATCCAAATGTGCTCAACCAACTAAATATTAATTTTTTTTATTTTAAATATCTTATTCTTTAGGCTTTTGACATTCTTTGTTAGACAAATCGACTTGTTCCTTATTTAATAATCAAAGAGTCAATGCTTGAACGCTTTAGTATCTTGGAATGCAATTTTTCACAACAAGTTATCTCATTTCTTCTACTTTTTTATTTTAATATACTCTTATGCAACTTAAAATTTTCTTTAAAATAACCTTTAAATTAGTATAATTTGGTACCATTATAGTTTTTAAATTTTTCTCATTTTAGCTTTAATATATGTTTTATTCATATTAAATTTATAATTTAATTCTCGTTTTGCTTATTGAATTTTCTAAATTGCAGTTATTAAGAACTATGTCTGATAAAGGCAAAACAAATCTTTTTAGATAGTTCACTATATGTTCTATCCCATTAAGTATTAATTTTAAAATTTTAAAATTTGTTTTAGAAGTTTTGCATGCTTTATTTGACATCTTAATCCTTGCTCAACTTAACAATTGATAATGTCACACTTATTACCATTATTGTCTTTGATTAAAAATTTACCATATAGTTAGTGTCATTTCTAAAATACTTTCATTCTACGTTTTATGTATTACCATGAAAAAATATCTCTCCTCTCAGGTAAACTTAAAATCACTACAATTTCTTTATATTATATTGCAGAAATTTATTTCGTTTCAACTTTGTTAAATTTTTTTTATTTTTTTGTATTAACTATATGCAGGGTTAGAGTGAGATGATAAAAACTTTTGTTGGAATCATCTTGACTAGCATTACCAAATTAGGTAATGTTTTTACTATTTCTATTTTTTTATTTTATTAAGATTTGACTTACTTAATAAGACATTTGGATTCACACTTGTTTTGCCAAGATGAGATGCCACTTGAAATAATTTATTTATTTTTTGTTCATTAAATTTGTTAATCAATAATTAAACAAAATGAGTTCTGATTGAGAAAAAAAACATTGTTGGACTCATCTAGATGAGTGTTATAAAATTAAATATTCAAGTTTATCTTTTAATTACTTTATTTTCCATGTTTTTAGCATGTTTTAAGAGACATTTTGATTCGTATATTATTATATAGTTAACGATGTCACACTTAAACTCCTTAGTATCTTACAATGCCATGTTGTTCGCCATATTTCTACAAATGTTTTGCATTAATTTTGTTATATTATTGACAAAGTCTCATTCTCCTCAAGTGTGGGTTTATGTCGATATCATTTTTTTATATTTTAATGCTTTAGTTTCACCTCATTTTCCTCTAATATTTGATTTCTTATATTAAAATAATAATAAATTATTATTTATGGTTATTTATTTAGAAAACTCATGGTAATTCGAAACATTTTTGCTGCAAAAAAATACACATCATTGTACATATTTTAATGAGCTCCAAACAAATGGGATATATTAAAGATGAAATAAATGTCATAGAAATTTTTTTGATGTGGTCAACCCAATTCAATAATACTTTGTATATTTTTAGAAATTTCATTTATAATTTTTTATGCTTTTCGTGATATTTTGATTCATACTTGATTTTATGATCGAATATGTTACAATTGAATATCTTAGGATCTAAGGATGCAACTTCATAATAAATTTAATCCCATTTTTTAAAATTTTTAGCTTAGGTTATCTTGTAATAACATAAAAATTTTAGTATTCATGCATGTTATCTTTTTTGATATGGTTTTATTAGATTCCTTTGATTTATTTTCTTTTAGCATCATCATATATTTACAGAATATTTAATTCATAATTTATTTATTTTTTTAATATTTATAGTAATTCTAAATAACCACTTATCGAGTTAAAAAAAGCATCTTTTGAATCATCCTTTTGAGCTTTATCTAGTTTCATATTAATTTTTAAATTTCTAAATATTTTATTTTCTAGTGTATTTGCATGCATTTGTGTCATTTTGAGTCTTACTAGATTTGATGATTAGATATAATGCATGTGATCTCATTAGTGTCTTCGAATGCAATTTTCATGTATAATTTATTTCAATATTAAAATTTATTGCTTTAGTTTGGTTATACTACTATCTAACTCTAAACCTTATATCATTTCACTTATACATTGCTTTGATTTTGTTATGTTACATTGCTTAAATTTAGCTCATTTCAACGTTATCATTTATTTACATAAAATTAAAAATAAAAAGTTTCTATTATTTATGCCTATTTTCATTATTAATTCATAGTAATTCTAAATCTTGTTTGATTAAGATGACAAAGATGTCATTGGACTCATCTAAATAAGCTCTATATAATTAAATATCCATTTTTATACTTTTAGATATTTCATATTCAAGGGTTTTGGCATGATTTACAAGTCATTTTTATTTGCACATGATTTAGTGATCGAGGAGGCTACACCTAATCTCCTTAATATTTTTGTATTCGACTATCCCACTAAATTAATATCATTTCTTTAAATTTTTTGCATTGATTTAGTTAGGTTACTACATAACACAAACTTATTTCCTATGACCTTTACAATGATTTGATTTTGTTATTAATATTCCTTAAATTTATTTCATTTTTATACATACACACACACATACCCACACCCACACACACAAATATAATATGTATACAATATTAAAAAAATTATTTATTATTATTTTTTCTAATTTAATTCAATAATTCTTGGTAGTTCTAAGTGGCATCTCATCTTGGCAAAACAAACATCACTGGACTGCTATAGAAAGTAATTTTTCATATAATTTATTTAATTTCTTCGTATGCCTCACTTTAATTTTGTTATATTACTATGTTACATTAAATCTCTCATTGTGTAGTCTTTACATCACTTTGATTCAATTACATTTCGTTGTTTCAACTTATCTTATTTTGGCATTAATGTATATTTATTTAAGTTTAAAAAAATTTATTGTTAATTATGCATACTTTTGGTAATTTCCATAGTTACAAATGAGGTTCGATTGGGATGAAACAAATATTGTTGGACTCATCTCCATGACCTCTATCCAATAAATGAAAAGTTTTATTTTTTAAAACAATGTATTTAAGTGTATTTTTGTATGTTTTCAAAAACATTTAGATTTGTACCTAATTTAATAATCAAGAATGTCGTACTCAATTTATATGGCATTTTCGAAAATGACTTTCACTATTGTTTTTCTCATTTGATTTGGTTATATTTCTTCTTAACATTAATTCTACACTTGTATAACATTTAAATTTCATTGTTATTGGATTACATTGTTTCAATTTGTGTCATTTTAACTTTAAGTTATATTTACCTAATATTAAAATAATCATTTATTATTATTTAGTCTAATTTTTTTTTAGAAATTCATAATAATCCCAAATAAAATTAAATCAAGGTTAAATAAATTTATTTGTAATCATCCTAATGAGGACTATAAAGTTTTTTTTATATTTTAAAAAAATCAATTTTCTAGGTTTTTGGAACACTATATTAGACATTTTGATTCATGTCATATTTAAAGATTGAGGCCGTTAGACTCAATCTCCCTAGTATCATGTAGTGCAACTTTCTCATATGATTTATGTTACTTGAAATTTTTCATTGTGATAAGGTTATATTAAAATGTTACTCTAAATCTCCTTTTATCTGATAATTACATTATTTTTATTTTGTTATACTATCTTGCTTAAATTTGTTACATTTCTGCTTTAATTTATATTTTTTAAATGTTTAGATAATAATTATTTATTTTTTATAATCACTTTATAATTTGTAGAAATTCCAAATGAGGTCCTAATGAGACAAAACAAGCAACTGGCCTCAACAAGCTCCATATCAAAATTGATTTTCTATTTTTAAAAATTTTATTTTTTAGGGTTTTTTACACTTCTTAAGAAACTTCAATTAATTTTGATTTGATGATTGAATGTACTATGCTTGATCTCCTTAGTATCTTCAATGTGACTTTCACGTACAATTTATCTCATTTTTTCAATTTTTTTATTTTGATTATGTTTTACTACTATGAAACTCTAGTTGTCTTATTATGTTACCATTGCATCGTCGTAATTTTGTTATGTTGTATTATTTAAATTTTTCTAATTTTAGCTTTTTAATATATTTACTTAATATTAAATCAAATATCATTATTTATGATTATAGTTTTTTAGTGAAACATAGAAATTCCCAACAAAGCCTGATAAAGAAAACGTAATTGTCATAATACTTGTATGGTTTAGTTTTATCAAACTAAATATTTATTTTCATATTTTTATATATTTTATTTTTTAGTGCTTTATCATGCTTTATGAGCCATTTTAATTTCTTTCATATTTAATGATCACGGAGGTTAACCTTAATCTCCTAAGGGGATTTAAACTCTAAATCTCTTCTCACATGACCTTTGAATTGCTATAAATTAGTAATTATAATATTACATCCATTTATCTGATTTTGGTATCATTAAATATCAATTTGAGGATTAAAACCAAAACTTACTATTATTATATGCTTATTTGCATTATTAATTTTTTGTATCTCTAAATGTGGTCTAATGGAGATGAAAAAAATATTGTTGGAGTTATCCTAATGAATATTTTTTTAATTTTTTAATTTTATATTGTTTTAGGAATTATTTTTTTATTGTTTTTTGCACCTTATGAGATATTTTAATTTTTATCAAATTTAATGATCAATGATGAACTGCTTGGAAAACCTAGTACCATATATTATAATTTTTAATGAAATTTATCTTCTTTCTAATTAAGATCACTTTGAATTTCTTATAGTAATATGTAACTAAAACTCTCCTCTAGTTTGACCTTTACATTGCTTCATTTTTGATAGATTACATTGCCCTAATTTATTTAAATTCTATGTGTTTTATATATTTACTTAGTATCAAATAAAAAATTTATTCTTAATTATTTTTATTTACTTTAAAAATTTATAGTAATTCTAAATGATGTCCAATCTAGACAAAAGAAAATCATTGAACATGTCTCAATGAGCTCCATGGTATTAAAAAATCATTTCCATATTCCTAGGAATTTTATTTTCTACCACTTTGGTACAACTTATAAAATTTTTTTTATTTATACCTAATTTCATGAACAAGAATATAACATTTAATCTCTATAATATTTGAAAGGAATGCTTCTCATAGAATTTATCCGATATCTTCAAATTGTACACTTTAATTTTGTTAGTTGTAATTAAACTCAAATCTTTTTTTGTGTGACCTATATATTACTTTTATTTGTTATATTATATTTTCTTAATTTATGTCATTTAAGCTTTAAAATTAATATGCCTAATGATATCATAATGATTTAGTATTCTTTGTTCTTATATACTTATGTAATTCGTAGTAATTTTAATTGAGGTAGAATTAAGACAAACTCAATGTCGATAGATTCATCTTGATGAGGAGTATTCAATTAGATATTCAATTAAATATATATTTAAATTTTTTAATTTTTTAGTGATTTGGAATGTTTTAAAACATTTTAATTTTTATTTGGTTTGATGATTGATGTAGTTATATTTCATTTCTTTAGTATCGTTGGAAGCAAATTTCACATACAATTTTTTCTTATTTTTTCTAATTTTTGCTTTCTTTTGGCTATATTATAGTTAAATTATAATTCTATGTGACCTTTATATTCCTTAGCTTTTCTTATATTATAGTTGTTCAATCGATCACAATTCAGATGTATTATATATTTACATAATATTAAAAAACATACTTTTGCTTGTGCTTATTTATTATGGTAATTTTGAATAATTTAAAATTAGGTTCAATGGAATCGAAATAAACTTTATTATGCTCATCATGTTCGCTCTATCCAATTCAATATTAAATTTTTTAAGATATTTTATTTTCTAAGATTTGGCATGCTTTACACTCAACCTTCTTTATATCCTAGAATGCAACCTTAGCTCATAAATTTTTCAATTTCTTCATGTTTTTTAGTTTGGTTTGAATTTATTCTAATGTACCATTACATCATTTATTGTGTGGCCTCCATAAGATTTTGATTTCGTTTTGCTATATTGCATCTCTTAATCTCTTTTCAGCATTAATATAAGTTTACATAATATTAAAATAAAAAATTATTGACATTGATGCTGATTAACTTTGGTAATTTATAAAACTTCAAGAGTTTCTTTGATCAAGACAAAATAGTCATAGTTGGAATCGTCTCCATGAACTCTATCAAATTAAAATTCTTTTTAATATTTTAAAATATTTTAGTTTTAGTATTTTTGCATACTTTATCGGTCTTTTCAATTTAGTCTTTATTTTACAATTGAGGATGCTACATTTGACCTCCTTAATATCTTGGAATGTAACTTCCTCATAAGGTTTATATAGTTTCATCGAATCTTTCCCTTTGGTTATAAAAGTATATAAATCTAAATTTTGTCTCATTTGACATATACATCACTTTGAACTAATTATATAATATTACTTTAATTCATCTTGTTATAATTATAATATATGTTTACTAGATATTAAATTGTTAATTTTCTCTTTCTATATGCTAACATACTTTTGTTATCTATAGTAATTTCCAATGAAGTATTATTGTGATGACAAACATCATTAAATGAGCTTGAAAGGCTTTATGGCTATGATATGAATTATGATACATTTCAATTTGTGCCCAGTTTCATCGATATTGTCACACTTGATCCCCTTAGTCTTCTAAATGTATCTTACATGTTCAATTTATGGTATTTATTGAAATTGTTTTGTTTAATTTGATTACATTACAAAGAAACTTTATTTATCCCCACTTTTGTCCTTTACATTCGCTCAATTTATCTTTCTTTAGCTTATTATATGTTCAATTAATATTAAGATAGAAATTTATTAATATTTAAGATGATTTACTTTACATACATGAAGTGACTACAAATAGTATGAGCCTTAGACGAAACAAACATTGTTGTAATCTCTTAGATATGATATATAAAATGAAATATTCATTTTATATCAAAAAATATATTATTTTCTATATATTTGGTATATTTTACAATATGATTCAAATCTTATTTGATTAGATGGTTAAGGATGTTACTTTATATCTCACTGGTATTTTAAAAAATACATTTTTCATGCAAATCAATTTATTTCTTCAAATTGTTTACTTTGAATTAGTTATGTTGCAATAAAACAATTATTCAAACCTCTTATTACCTTTACATTATTGTTATTTGATTTTTTTAAGTTTCTTTAATTTATCTCATTTATGCTTAAATATATAATCAGATAACATTATATTATTAATGTATTACTACTTATATTTATTTACTTTTTGTAATTTGAATCAACTCTAAATAAGGACCAATCGAGACTAACAATCATAATTTGACTCATGTTGAAGAGCTCTATCTAATTAAATATTTATTTTTAATGTTTTAAATAATTTTTTTAATGGTATTGTTATGCTTAACAAGTTATCACAAATGATACAAGATTTCATTAATGAGGATGTTACTCTAACTCTCTTTAGTATGCTTCAATTCTATATTCCAATATAATTTATGCTATTTCTTCAAATTATTTTCTTTAATTTTGATATATTACTACTAAACTCAAAATCCTTTATTTTTTTGCCTTTAAATCAGTAAAATTTAGTTATTTTATTTTACTTCAATTATTCTCATTTTATCTCTAATACATAATTACAAAACAATAACACCAAAAGTTGTTATTATTTAAGTCTATTTATTTTGTTAATTCAAAATAAATCTAGTCTTCCACCATGTGTCCTTACATCAGTTTGATTTTAATTTCTTACATTACTTCAATTTGCCTTATTTCACCTTTAATATATATTTACTTGATATAATAATAATAATTTGTTATTATTTGTGCCAATTTGCTTGGGTTATTCTCGATAATTTTAAACAAGGCGTGATCGAGATATAGCAAACGTCAATTAGGATTATCTTGAGTAGCTCTATCTAATTAAATATTCATCTTTATGTTATCAAAGTCTTTATCTTCTAACCTTTTAACATATCTTACAATACATTCTAATCAAAGGTGGTCTTGCAATGAAAGATGTAACACTTCATCTCCATGGTGTCATGGAATTTAGCTTTCATTTTTTAATTTGCATCATTTCCTAAGATGTTTTAATTAAATTTTGTTGTCTTACTTTAATATGTATATATACACTAAATATTTAAAAACTAATTTAATTTATTTTTTCTTTATTTTGTTTTGTAATTCCCCATAACTCTATGAAATGTCTGATTGAGATGAATTAAGAATAATTGGACTCCTCTACATTATCTTTATCTTTTAAGATATATATTTTTAAATGTTTATGACTTTGGCATGCTTTGTATGGTATTTTAATTTGTGCCTAATTTGGAAATTGACAATATTACTTAAGATCACAATGGTATCCTGTAATAAACTTGTTTCAAATTATTTGTCTCATTTTTTTCAAATTTGTCACTTTTATTTGGTTACATTACCATGCCACTTGGAATCCCTCATAGTGTGGCCTTTATATCGCTTTGATGTAGTCTATTACATTCATTCAATTTATCTTTTTTTTAATTTTAATATATATTTATTTATTATTATAATGATAGTTTTTTACTACTAAATATTTACTTTTTTATCTTGTGCTAATTTCAAACAAGGCCTCATCAGAATGAAATGAACATTGTTGTCTTAACTCTATGACATCCATCAAATTCAATAATCTTTTTTGTATCTTAAAATAACTTAATTTCTAATGTTTTGGTGTGTTTTATGAGAAATTTTGATGCATATCAAATCTAATGAATGTTACACTCAACACCTTTTGTATCTCACAATGCATCTTTCTTGCATAATTTATCTTATTATGTAGCACTGAATCTCATCTTATGTGAACTTTATTTTTAATTTTTTTTGCTAATATTACATTGCTTCAATTTATCACATTTCACCTTTAATTTGTATTTACTTAATATTTTAACATTCATTTATTATTCTTTATCCTCATTTGTTTTTGTAATTCATAGTGTTACAATTGAGGTTCAATTGAGACAAAAAAATTTGTTAGACTTGTCTTGATGAGTAGTATGTCATTAAATATTTGTTTTTATTTTTTAAAATATTTCTTTCTATTGGTTTGACATGCTTCATAAGTCATTTTAGATTTTTCCTTAGTATCTTGGTATGCAGCTTTCTATTATAAAATTTAATTCATTTCTCCAAATTTTTTTTATTTGGTTTATGTAACTTTAAATCTCCTTACATATGAAATTTACATGACTTTAATTTTTCTCACATTATATTTCCTAAATTTATCTCTTTTAAGCTTTAATAAATATATGTGTAATGCTAAAAAAATATTTTTTATGTTTATTTTGTTTGAAAGTTGCAATTATTTGAATTAGGCCAAATTTGGAGAAAGTTATATCATCTACCTTATCTCAATACAATGTCTTTAATTAAATAATCTTTTTTTGCACTTGTTTAGATTTTGTTTTTATATAGCTTAGGCTTACATTATGAGACAATTCAATTTGAACCATATTTAATGATAAGCATATTATTGAAGATCTTTTTAAATTCTAGAGTGTAACATTTTTGTACAATTTATTAAATTTCATAAAAAAGTTTTGTTTCATTTTGTTATATTACTATGTAACTCTAAATCTCTTCTTGTGTAACTTTTACAACACTTATTTTGTTGTAACATTTTTACATATTTTTTCTCATTTAAGTTTTAATGAATGTCAACCAAATTTAAAAATAATAATTTAGTATTATTTATACTTATTTACTTTGTCAAATCATAGAACTTTCACATGCTACCCAATTAAGAAGAAAATAACGTTGTCTGAGTTGTGTCGATGACCCTTATCAACATAAACTTTCTTTTCTCTATTTCTTAGTATTTTATTTTGTAATGTTTTGACATTCTTTGGGAGAATGTTTTAATCTTACACTTTCTAATAATCAAAGTTGTTACACTAGATTTCTTTAGTACCTTTGAATCAAACATGCCTATAAAATTTATCTCATTTCATAAATTATTTCTTTTAATTTTGTCATATTACTATGTAACCCTAAATCTAATCACATGTGACCTTTATGCTTCTATTTTGGTTGTGTTATATTACTTGAATTTATCTCTTTTCAACTTTAATTTATATTTAATTAATACTAAAATAATAATTTATTGTTGTTTATGCTTATTTAATGTTGTAATTCAGCTTAATTTCGAATGAGGTCTTTTCAAGAAGCAACAAATGCCAATGGATTGACTCGATATGCTCTTTCCAGTTTAACATTAATTTGTATTTATTTAAATATATTTATTTTTCATAGTTTTTTCATTTTCCATTTTCTATATTTGATAATAACTGTTATTACAATTGATCTACCTAGCATCTTTTATTACAACTTTCTTATATAATTTATTTTATTTCTATGAATGTTTTGCTTTGTTTTATTTATAATACTATGAAACTATAACTCTCCTCTAATGTGTTTTTAATCATGCTTTATAGTTTTATATTACATCACTTTATTTTATTTAATTTTATTACTTTTTAATATTTACTTAATATTAAAATAATAAATTATTATTATGTATATTTATTTTCTTATTAAATTAAAAATAATTAAAAACTTAGTTTTGATTGAGATGAAACAAATGTTAGTGGCTCGTCTTGATAAGTTCTCTTCAATTAAACATTCAATCCTATACAAATTTAAATATTTTATATTTTGGTGACTTGGAAAAGTTTATGAGACATTTTAACTTATACCTTATTTGATAATCAAGGCTATTACACTCCATCTCTTTAATATCTTGGAATGTACATTCCCCCTGCAATTTTTCTTAATTCTTTCAGTATTTTTTAGCTTTGATATATTACAATAAAACTCTAATTATTCTCTCTTTTAACCTTTACATCACTTATCTTTTGTTATGTTACAATTTCTCAATTTATCTTAACTCACCTTCACTATATATTTATTAAATTTTTATGATTATTTAAGTTGGTAATTTAGACTAATTCAAAGAGATGTCTGATTAAAAAAACAAATGTCACTTGACTCATCTTAAGAAGATCTATCCAATTAAGCAATCAATTTGATATATTTTTTTATATTTTATTTTTAAGGGTTTGTTATGTTTTATTCATTATTTTTATATGCACCTAATTTAACAATCAATGATGCTACAATAGATCTTATTAGCGCCGTTTAATGGTCCTTTCTCATACAAGTTATCTCATTTTGTTAAACATTTTTCGTTTGATTATGTTATATTATAATGCAACTCTAAATCTTTTATTATTTTGCCTTTACATTGCTTTGACTTTGTATATTATATTATTTCAACAATTCTAAATCACCTTTAATTTATATTTATTTAAAATTTAAACAACAATTTATTTATTTTCTTATTTGAATTGCTAATTTGGATTACCTTAAAAAAGGTCTAATCAAGATGAAACAAACTTCTTTAGGGAAGTCTTGATAAGCTCTATCCAATTAAATCTTTTGTTTAATAAATATTTAGATATTTTATTTTCTGGTGTGTGATATTGATTACTTGACAATTTTATTGATTACCTACTTTGACGAGTGAGGATTCTACCCATGATCCCATTAGTTTCTTAGAATACAACTTTCCCATATAATTTATGTAATTTCTTCAAGTTTTTTTTGTTATGATTTAGTTATAATACTACATAATTATAAATCTGATCTCATGTGACCTATACATCATTTTTATTTGGTTATTTTATAATGCTTCAATTTAACTCATTTTAGCTCAAAATAGCTTTAAAAAAATAGAAATAATAATTTATTTATTTTTATCCTATTTACAATAATAATTCAAGGTAATTCCAAACATGGTATGATCAAGATGAAACAAATGTTTTTGGAATTCCCTCGAAGAGTTCTATGCAATTAAATATTTTCTTTAAAATTTTAAATAATTTTCTATCTATGACATTTTCATACTTTATGCGATATTTCGTTTTCTTCATAATTGAATGGTAGAGAATATCACACTAAACCTCCTTAATAATTTGGAATGCAACTTTGCCTTAAAATATATCTAGTTTGTAAACGTTTTCATTTTGATTTCATTATATTACAATGAAACTCTAATTTTTCTCTCATGTGACCTTTACATTACTTTGATTTTGTTGTATTAAAATTCTTTAGTTTATCTCATTTCAACATTTTTATATATTTACTCATTTATGAATAATAATTTATTATTATTTATGATTATTTTATTTTGTAATTTTTAGAAATTCTAAACGGGATCTACTTGAGATAGTACATACATTATTGCACTCACCTTAACATGCTCCATATAATTTAATGTTCATTTCTAAATTTTGCAATATTTTATTTTTTATATATCTTGTATGTTTTATGAGACATTTTAATTTGTAGCTAATTTTATTATCTAGGATGTTATAGTTAGTTAGCTTTGCAAGTATTTCAATTTGTACTTGATTTAGCTTTTGAGGAAGTATCCTTACATTCTTTAGGTTCATGAAATGTTATTTTTCTACACTATACATCTTATTTCTCCAACTTTTTCCACTTACTTAGATCCAAATCCAATTGTTTGATCTCATAGTCATCATCATCAAATGTTCAAAAATTCATCATCTTTTCAAAATTGTATATACTTAAATTTAGTCATTTGGTCATGCAATTCTCAAGATCGAATGGTTGACGATCCCCTTTTCTTTCTAAAATTTGTAGAATTTAATTTTGTAATATTATTATTCATTTTTATGACATAATGGTCCATATTAAAATCACTCTTGTATTTCTCAATTACATTGATTCAATCACATAAATTTGAGATTTAATCATCTACAATAGAAATGGCTAAGTGGTTGCCATTTACCTAGATCGAATTACACAATTTTTAATTTAATGAGATAGATTAAAATCCATCGTGTGGCTCTCATTTTAATTAATTTATCTTTGGATCAAACAATCTTAATGATGCTTGATGGATTGCATTGATAATTTTAAGAGCACCACTAAGCAACCCAACCCACTATTTAATGTAAACAACTATTTCTAAATTGTTATTGAATTCAAGCTATTCTACCCATAGCGACCAATTAGGATGTTGTGTAACTTCTTTTAGTCATTGAAATATTTCTATAAATATTATATTTGTTGAATATAAAAAATTTGCAAAACAATATAAAAAAAATTCTAGCCACATAATTTAAGCCTTATCAACTTATTCTAACTATTATTTCCATTTGTTGTGTTGAACAATCTTCTAGCTCCAACACTCCTTTTTTTCATACAAGTAAAAGAAAAATACATTTGTTCTTCATTGTATATTTCATCAAGCATATGATCGATATATGCATCAAAATCAATTGTCTAGTTATAATTTTTCTTTTTCTACAAGTTTCATTTCTTTGATGGATTGCTATAGCCCATTTATTTTATTTCATTTTTGTGAGCATCATATCTTTTGAAAGTCTTAAAATAAGTATTTTGTTTTTTCATAGCCTCTATTTAAGGAAGGTTGTAGGTTTGAATATGGATTGAATTAGCAAGGATTATTGTACATTTTTACAATTTTCAATTTAGTTGTTTTATATTTTTTTTATAATTTAAAATAAAATTAATATAATTTTTTCAAAAAGTAAAATTTACATGAAAATGTTTAACAAATATTTTTTTTGAGGTTAGAAGACAACATAAAATTGTTATTGGAAAATACTTTTTTAAAAATACCTTTTCATCAAGCACAATATTTCTCATATCAATTCTGTCTTCTTGATAAACCAAGTTTCAATTGGTATTAAAGTTAGAGCCATTCTAAGTTGACTAAAATGTTCATGGAGAACAATTACTTAAACTAATACTTGAACAAGTTTTGGTAGATGTGCTTTTAAAATGAAAATGTAGTATGTCAATCTCACAAGAGGGGTGTGAATTATGAGCTATTATTTTTTCTAATTATATCTTTTTCTCAAAAATAATTTTTTATTCATAAAAAAATTTGATTGTAAATATATATGTATATGCTATCTTTAATAAGATAAAGAAAAAATAAAAATAAAAATTATAATAAGACACTATAACTTTTAAGTAATTATGTTGAAATTAAACCTACATCCACCCCCAATGGAGGTCAAGCAAAACACCACTTATAAAAGGATAAAACTTAAAGTTTTTATTTATTTCACGTCCAACCGACTAGCTTTTATAAGTTGAACTATGACTCATATTTTTTTAAACTTAATCCAAACTTGACTTTTTACATAAAAAAAAACTCGAGCTTTTGCAAACGTTGGCTAGCCTAAGCCAAGAAGAAAAATAAAACAAGATGAAAATATAGTGATAGATTTGTGTAGCTTCCAATAGCTGTTGGTTTACGAAACAAAACACAACAAGCTTAAATTTAAGAAGCGAAATAAGATTTTATAAGTTTTAATAGCAAAGCATAGCTAGAAAAATTTTAAAATTTGAGAAGGAGAAGTCGTAGTTACTACCAATAGAATTTACATCAGTAGAATATTGATTAGTTTTTTGTTGAGATCTCGAAGATTGATTCTTATTCATTAGTTATTCCATTTAAACTTCTTCCTTATTTATAGAAGAAAACTTTTATTATAGTTGATATAAAGGGTAGAAATGTTATATGAAAATCTATAACCAAAAATCTTAAAAAGCTTTTACAAATATGTTAAAATAGTTTTTTCAAAATGGCTAATGTAAGAGCTAAATAATTAGCCAATAGGTGACATGGACTAGGGCCATTGGATCTGATCAAATATAATACAAACCATCAAATTAAATGGTGAATAAGTGGATGAGTTATGGACAATTAAATCAAAAAAAATTTGATTTAGGCAATCCAATCATTTTAGATGTGGTCTGGAACATTCGATTCAATATAGATAAACCTAAAGTAGATCATAATCCGAAGATTCAAATTGGATAATTAAGAGCCACATGAATAAATGATAAGACCAAAAGAGTTTGACATCTAATAAGTTAGGATGAAGTTGTGGCAATCAGATGTGGGGATAATTCTTATAAATTTGACATATTCTTTAGTCACCAATTAATAAAGCGGAGGTGAGCTCCACCATGTGATCACGATTTGGACATAAACTATCACGAGGGATTTTGTCACAAGGTGTTGGCATGGAATAGTATTTAGAATATATAAGCTTTGATATGGGATTAAGATTCAAACATGATTGAGGCTGGCTTCCCCCTTGTCCTCTTGTATACCTGGCTCAAGTGCTTCCCAGCTTGATCCAATGCCTTACCCAATCCAGTTCAAGAATTCACGGTCAGCTAGAATGACTTTGAACTGATTTAGTTCTCACTATTTCTTGATTTGAGGCTTGTGAGTTCCCCCTTAGGTTGGCTTGCCCTAAGAACTTTGCTCTGGGACACAAACAAGGATGTAGCTAATTTGTTTATAATTTAAATTATGAAAAAATTAACATAATTAAATTTTTTAATTTAATTGTAGTTTAACAAACAAACTAACATGTAATTAAACAAGGAAAACATCTAACCAAGAAAATTATTATAGGATTAAAAAATAAAACCTTTTTTCGGCTAAATCAATGATATGATTGAATAATTTGATACTTGAATGTGATTTGAAATTAAAATGAAATGAGACTATGATAAAATCAAAAAGTTAATAGTCTATAATAAAAAAACCTTTTTAAATTTAATGAACATATATTTAATCCATGCAGCTTGTTGAACCCTCCAACGTACTTTAAGTATCGCGAGCTCACAATTTTCAAATGAACATTGCTTAATATTTACATGTGATCTTATTTTGAACTAAACTAGTCAACTAAATAAACTACTTAATATTTAAGACTTGACTCATCAAAGCCAAGGATGACCTAAAAGCATCCTTTAGTAAGCTCCAATCTTTTGTGGTCATTATAATCTCTATTCAAATATTAATACTACCACTCACTTGAAGTTAGTAAGTAGGGAAATCCACACTTAAAAAAATTCATAGGGTGTATTAGAACAAAGAAAATTTAAAAAAATGGATGCAAACAAAAAACAAAGAATTTAATTAAATGATAATTTATAAATATTTTAATTTATATTATGAATTTTGTTAAGGCTAATGGAATTATGATTTTAGAAATTACTTTTGAAATTTACCTCAAGTTAACAGTAACATAAAAAGATACATCTTTTTATTTAAGAAATTAAAATTGATACGATTCCATATGATTAAGAGTTGTTGAAAATGCTTTCTAATGAATCTATTAAAAGAATGCTTACTGGGTTGATTAACATTATTAATGAACTTGTTAGTTTGGAAAAGTAAATATCTATGAAAGAACATGTAAAAAGGATCCTTAGAATTTGGCCAAAAGACTATCAACCTTTGAGCACAAAACTTCAAGATTCCTACAAACATTTCTACTATAACAATGGACTACTTTATTGGTGAGCTCATGGCTAATGAGCTAGAGATGGAGAGGAGAAAAGAGGAGAAACACTTGATATAGGAAAACAAATTAATGAACAAAGAGTAAACAATAGCATTAAAAAGAGTAAAATACCTTAGAAGATAGCATAGCTATAAATTTTTGGTGATTTTTCTAAAAATTTGTGTTCAAAGAAGATAATACAAAATAAAGGTCCAAAAAAATAGTGACAAGAAAAGAGAAGATCTTTTGCCATGAATGTGACAAACTAAGATATATCAAACCAACATGTCCTATGGAGTTAGATTGTAATTAAAATGGGGAGAATGCAATGAAGAAGAGTATGAACTAGAAGAAGAAATCATTTAACAAAGCTTGATGTGACTTTGAAGAGACTAACACAAGTCAAAAAGAAAGAGAAGAATGCAGTGCTTTTTTTAGTTGTGGCTTAAGAGGATGAAGAAGAAATAAGAACATCATTAATTGAAGCAGAGGTAAGTTGCAATAATGAAGGATTACATTAATAATTAATTTGTGTGTAATTATATGAAGCTTTATGTAAGCAATATAAAAAACTAAAAGAAAATAAAAGTGATTATTTAAGTTTTTGTGAAAATATTAGAAATAAGGCTAACACATATTTATTGAACGTGCAAAAGGCTAATGATGGATTAGAATAGAAAAATAAAGGGAAAGAATCATTAGTTAAAGAATTAATGATCTTAAATCCTTGAAATATATATGTTAATTATTAAATTAAAAACTTATTAGTTCAAATATTTTTGTTTCAAATGCTAGAATATTTCACATTCATTAGGATAAAGGAAATGCCAATATTTTACATGGTTACAATAACAGTTATACATGTCATTATAGCAGCAAAACGACTATGCAACATATGTAGGTATTATTAAAGCTCATATTTAATCTAAATTGCCTAAATTTTCTTGGTATTTAAGGAAAAAAATAGTTCATCCACTCAAAAATGTACTTGACATAAAAATGTTTGGCTTCGTAAGTCTAACAATTAACTTATGGTTATAGGAATTTTTTCTATTGAAAGATGAGTAAGACGTGATTCTTGGAAAGCTGATACTTGAGATATATGACTGAAACAATAATTTGTTAAATTGATAAGGAGCCTATGTTGAAGGAAAGTTAGTAAATAGTGAGAACTCAAATAAATATATCAAATGAGTAAGTATTATAGGAAATTGTGTATTTTTTATTACTAAAGTTTATTAGTTTAATGTTTAAGGTATGATTTCAAAAATATGAGTGAATAGTGTGCTAACAATTTTAGAATTTTGTTTTATTCCATTAAATATAAAATTTGTAAAGATGCAAATCTATTAGTTATTATAACTAAAAGAAATACAACTTATTTACATGATTTGAAAATAGAATAATTGTGTGATATGTTATCGATTTTAATTTATGGCACAGAAGACTTTATCATGCTAGCACACACCTTAAGAAAAATAATTAAATATAACTTAACACATTGTTTAACTAAATTGTCTTTTGTAGATAATTATGTATACCTTTTTAACTTTCTCAAATAAATGGTTTGGACATATACAACACATGAGTGTAGGACATAAGAAATATGGACTATTTGTGTTAGATGACTATTTTAGGTATACATAAATAATTTTCTTACAAAAATAGAGTAAAAAAAATCTGTAGACAATTTTATATCTTCATAACTAAATTGGAAAAGGACCTTGGTCACAATTTAGTAGCAATTAGAAGCAATAATGAAGGTGAATTTGGAAGTGAGAAAATTATTGATTATTTTAATAATAATAAATTTCACTAACATTTTCTATATTTTGGATGAATGTTAGATACTTAGCTCATATATTTTGAAAATTTATCAGCTTTGATGGAGGAGTATGATCCCTTATAGTTTGAATTAAATGTGAATAAGTTGATCCAACACTACAAAACATTGCTTTACTATTACTGAGAATAGATCAATCTAAGCATGTGGTATTACAATCCTTGTAGCCCTTCTGTAGAACTTTTCCTTTTCATTCCTTATCCATGTAAATAAATTCCAAATGAATGAGGGTGCTCTTATGAACCATTGACTAATGTAAACAATGAGTTCATTCATTATTTCTCACCTAATATTGAATGGACTCCTGTATTAATCATGTGTACCTATTACATTAAAGTATACTATTTCTATCCATGGATTTTTAATTTCCTTAATAATTTGAGCCACCATGTACCAAAGTGTTCTTCACTTACCACTTGAATTCAGTATGCACATAAGTATTATAAGAACCATTTTGTCTCCATGGATTATAAATGATCAAGTGAACTTACTGCACATCTTTATTTTTTTTTTTTTGACAATGGATGCTTTTAATTCATAATACCTAAATCTCGTTGGATTTATTCCCAATGTAATGTTAAAATTCTAATGTATTAGATATAATGTGCAATCAACTATTGTCAATCATAGGTTCCATGAGAACAATAAAAAATATTTTAGTTTTGTGTAGAAGAATAAATTAATTTCCTTAGCTCTGATTTGTTGTACCTCTTATATTAAAAGCTACGATGTTATCCAATAAAAGTTATTTGTTATGAAATTTAAGAAATTTAGGCACTTCTATGAATCCTACTTAAACTATGCTACTTATTTGACAATTTGTAATATTTCTCTTTGGTAGGCCATTCATTTAAGCTAATCATTACTAAAATCTTAAAGTTAATGTAAGTCATTTTGTTGGTATGCTTTATCATAAGATGCTACTAAATCAAAAACCAACCATAGTTGTTTATTATACCTTTGGGTTTTTTCTTAAACGAAATCTAATTGTTAATAACTTGGTTCAAAAATTGATGTTGTTCCATGATAATTCATTTGGAAAATTGGTTTTCCTAAGAATGTTCTAATTATACTACTAACTGTAATAGCTAAACCAATTATAACTTCTTATACACCTTCCTTACTAAGAACAATTTCTTAGTGCCTTAATATTTTCTCAAAACACATCCTTATCTAAAATGAAACTGTAAGAATGTAGTTATTTTTCTTTTAGAATGTTTCCTAATTCATAAATTTTGGTTTAATGAGATTTTATTCATTCACATTTGTCGGTACGTATTTTTGCTTGCATATTTTGTGGCATATTATTTTTTTACATTGAAGAAAGGTGTGACCTTGGGCATAGAAGTTGATTTAATAATAAAGTTATCATATTGAATTCATTGCCATAATCTATTTGAGTCTCCAAATTTTTGGTTATCTAGATTCTACACACATCTTGTTTATGCTTATTCTATTTAGGTTTATAGTAGATATAATCACTTGTATAGGATTTTTTTTCAACACAAGCTAATGAGTATAGAGCTACCTCATTGAAAGATTCAAATGAAACCTAAATTAGAGGTAATCTTAATTCAAATAACATTCACATGAAACCTATGATGCCGTTTAAATATTGTTTTCTCAAAGTCACTGATGCTCCGTGCTTGATGAAGTTAACATCTTAAATAATCAACCAAATGTAATTATTACATGTCAATTTTCATCAAAGGATACCTTTTAGTCGCTAAAAATTTTGATTTGCTTAAATGCCACTATACATATTTGGCAAAATGTGTGAGCATTTCCTCATTAATTCAAGTATGAAAGGTGTGTCAATTTTTTCAATTTCTTCTTCATTGAAAATAATTTTTGGTACACCATTAAAGACTCACATTCATTAATTTGAACAAGTGAAAGTTAGTCTCTTCGCAGATAACTTCAACAATTGAATGGTTTAGGGAGGCGAGGCCCGCTAAACCTGTAATAAAAGGCATTCTGGCTTAGTATAATTACAATACAGTGGAGTGTAGGAACACACCTATAGGTGTCCCAATAACTGCTTTAGATTGCAATTAAGATTATTCATCGATACTATCACTGTCTATCCATCAAAACCAATGACCATTTGACTTTTGGTTATTTATTATTGTCTCTCATGTATTCAATAGAATCATAAAAAATATTATTTGGGATATGCAATATTAAGTTATCATTCTTTAATAATGAAAAAATTGTGTGCATCATAATTGAAAATAATTTGTCACTATGAAATGATAATAATTATTATCTAACCTTCTTACAAGACAACTTGTCACTAGATGATACACTAATTCTTTGAATTCCATAACAAATCTATGTACAACAATTGGTTGAGATTTAAAATTTAAGATTGGTTAAATACATGTGAATCAAGATTACTATCAATTCAAAATATATATATATATATATATATATGTATATATATTTTAAGGATTTAGAATTCTTGTTCATCTAAATTCCTTATCCAACTTATTTATATTCAAATTGGGTTCATCATTATAAATTTAGTGTGGCTTACTTCCTTGTGAAGCCAAATTTATTGAATAATTGAGTTATTTTGATCATAAAATCTGGTAGTGTTTTGCTAAGTTTAAATGTTTAACACTCCATTAGTTAATATTTTCTACTCATATAGAATAGTTCCCAAATAAAATAGCTCAAGATGCTAATTTTAATGAGAAATTGGGTATGTCATTCTAAATCAAACAAAGTTAATTTTAGTCTCTATAGTTGCTTATAATGTTGAGAGACTTACATGATTTCCTAAAGCTTTATATTTATTACTCCAAAAAAACATTGTATTCACTAGAGGTAGTACTGTGTGGTGAGTGTGAAGCTTTTAAGTTCACATCAAAAACAATTTCACCTATGAAATCAAGCATATTTGCATGGAACTAAACAAATGGTTTTCCTCAAAGAGTAATGTAATACTGTTTTATTTTGTCTATAGAAATAATTTCGAGTTACAATTGATGTTACATATGTAAAGCATACAAATTGTCGGTGATGATAAGGCATTTTCATTTATAAAATTTGATAATGTCAATGTTAACAAGACTTTGTGATGATGCATGCATATGCATATATGATGTATAAACTAAAATATTTTGTTCAAACAATAGAATTAATAAAAATGAAAAAATAGAAAATATTTTTATAATGGAAATAAAAATTTTTATTTTTATGAAACTTATTTTCTAATATCAAATAATTTAAAATTGAATCAAGGTCTAAGTAACATTGTCATAGTAATTCTTTTTTACATGTAATTCACTAGTGAAAGAAATATTTTAATAATCATCAGATGTTAACGATTCATATTTTCTTAAATTTACCATATATCATTTCAAGGCAATCAATCTTTTTTTCATGCAATGTACAACATTTCTTTTCAAATAATCATCAAACGTTCTATATTATTTTATATTCCATATAGTCAAAAATAATTTGGTTTGAAAAAAGTTTTTAATTTTTTATCATAAAGAAAAAAACAAACAAATCATGAAATTTATTTGCAAAATAATATAAAATTAAATAAATGTTCCAGCATTAGACTTTAAATTAAGATTTTTTTTTATTTTGTAATGCTATTTCATATATTTTTTAATAACTTCTAGATAATAAAAATAATTATATAAAATTAGAAGATGATGGTTTAATGATAAAGTAAAAATTATTGAAAGTTTATTCAACAAACCATTCTTTAATACCAACTTGTTATAAAATGTTATGCTAAAACCTATTTTTGTTAATCAATAATTGAACAGTTTTTATGTTCGTGGAATATATCCATATAAAGGCATACCCAAAGGTGCTACTAGTTTAAAATCGAAAATCTTACTATTATTGGACAAGTAAAATTTTTCCCATAAGCTTAGAACATGCATTGATCATTAACATAAGTAATGTTAACCTAAAGAAAAAATGGTTTTAATAACAAATATCCAAAATAGTCAAGCTTGTGGTGAAGTGCCAAGCTACACAAGTGGAGGTTTTAGAATGCTAAATAAGAAAATATCATATTCATTAAGACAGATTAGAAATTTGAATTATATGATTAATTTCCCAAAATTGAAATGAAATGATTAAGAGCTTTCTTTGAGATTTGATGCTCTTATGAATGCTAGATAATATTTTAGGATCTCCTTTTTTGAGCTTTTCACTCTCCTTCTTAGGTTACCTTTGAAATCACGTTGTTATATTGAATATACACAACATGTTTCTATTAAATAAGCTCGATGGTAGCACTTTGTAATTTTATTCAAATTATATTACTTATAATATAGTGAGCATCTCTATTTATAGGATATGTTTAAGGCATAATGATAATTTTTTAGGCTAGAATATGAAGTGATATTATTAGAAAAATGTTGAACATATTTTAGAATTCTAAAGTACATTTTTATAATTCCAAAATTCATCACAAATTATAAAAATAATAAATGAATTCAACCATAAATATTCTTAGAAATGAAGCAAAACAAAATTTGCATAAGAAGCTCAAAAATTGGCATGTACATTTTGAGTATCGATCTAGTGTGTTGCAAGGAGGTTGCTTATGCGATCAATGCAATACAAGTAGAGAGAAACAATTGCACCTCAAGTCTAATATGCGGGTCAGCACGAGCTAACAAGTCCACATTTGCTGATCGGTCAAGAAATTTCAAGGACTACAGATCCACAATAGTCAGTCTGTGTTGAGCAGATGAATGAGTTTGAAGAGTCAAGACGAGTCTAGTAGGACACTTGAATTAACACAAGTACTAGTACAGGCGAAAGATGACAGTGAGCAAAACCAAAAAGAAACCCAACACTCAATTTTAAGCCTTTTTAAAGTCATTTTGAAATTTTTCTTACAAATAGAGTTATCATACTACTATAAGGTTATACTGGATAGCATTTAAAGTTAGAAGTATCTAAAATTCTACCAATCAATCTCCAAATGATTCAAAAACTATAAATGGAAATAACCTAAAAATTTGATAAAAGGAAATTAAAAAGTGCAATAAACAAGGGTCAGTTGTAATTAGCTCTCATAATATGAATTATATTAGAGACTAACTAAAAGATGGGATGCCAAACTAGAATGGCTGTCTAGGTACGACAAGTATCCAATGGAACCTTTGTGTGATGTGCAAAATGCTGCTATGTCACAACATTACTAAAGTATTTTAAATGTAAGAACATAACTACTCAATAAGATTTTTAAAGCATGAACTACAACCTATCGGATAATTCTAAAGCAAAAATAATTCTACAATATTCTCTTCAAAGAAGAAATAATGTCTAATTTTTTCACATATGATTTTTGGCATGATATGAATGTAAATATCGAAAGCTTATATAGTTTTTTTTTAAGCTATGTTGATGATATAAATGTTCCCCATAGCTTTCTCAATAATGCAATTCCTGGCTTTATTGGTGTGGCAATAAGAAAATGAAGAATTTAGATTTTCAAACTTTTAAGAAATTAGATGTTATGTAATTTCACTAGTGGTTGATTAAATTGATCATAAGTTATATATTTATTTTTATATTTGTTATAAGTGATTGAAAAATCCGAAGATCATTTAATCTACTTTTCCATCATTACAACATATTAAAGTCATAATAGTTATAATTTATTGCTTAAAATGAACTATTATTTTTATCAAGACTTCTAATGGATGTGGTTCATATGCTAATCGGTAACCATTCAATTATTTGTAGTGTCTCATTGAAGTATTAGTAATATTAATTCAATATATTGGTTTAAATGAGTTCAATGCATAAAGGTAAATATAGTGAGCATGATTAATTCCATATAAGTTATGCATTGAAATTGTATAGCACACATAAGCGTGCCACGATAGGTCTTCGTCTGAGGAACTATCATATCGTATGATGAGAACCATATTGACAAGCATTTTGTCAAAAGATTAACAAAGGTATAAACCAAGCTAATTAAGGAACTGAATTACAAAAACTAAGATAATGTGCCTCAATGAATAAGTTTGAATTAGTGTATTATCGAGACTAAATTGTTTGACAGAAATCAAAGAGGTTTTCGAGAAATCCAAATGGTTTGTGCAATGCCACATATTTAGTTGAGTATAATCTTACTCTAAAGTATGTTATCATGCAGTACATTGATGGATTTTATGACTGTAGGATGTAAGAAAAACAAATTAGAGTCAATATATTTGTCTAATCCTTTGCAATTAGTGATCTTCATTGGAAATGTTATATTAGGTTGATTAAGAAATCATAATGCACATGCTAAGAAATTGCTCCCAACTGGAGTAATCCAAAGTAAGTATTGATGCATTATTAAAATGTTTTGAACCAATCTAAAAGATCTATGTTGCTTGGCCTACTTAGCAATGATTGTTTTGCTACGAAGTAAGACATAATTCAATACCATGATGAACTCCATAACCAAACATATCAAAATAATGGATTAGTGTCATCATATTTGATTAGTCAATAATGAACGAATTTGTACATTTGAAAGCCATTATAAAGGTGCAAAGAATCCAAAGAAAGTTTTTAATGATTCCAAATAAATAGAGAATCAAATGTATTGTCTAGTTTTGTCTGTCACACTTAACTGGTGCAATTGAACAAGTCATTACATAAGGTTGATTTCAAGGATGTCTTGTCCATTACATCAAGAAGTACTAGATAATGAGGATGTAGAAAAATGTTTTGCACTTAAAACCTATTAATAATTACATTAGCTATTCTCATTCTTTGCATATCTTATTCCTAAAAAACAACATTAAATTTGAAAAATAGCTTCTTAATTCCCAAATATTCTATCGTATTAATAGTACCAAAAAAAACTTTTGTAATAGTAATATGTCATGTAATAAATTTACTTTAGCAAAAGTACTTAAAATTTTATGAACCTTTCTTTTGAATCTTTGCTATGATCAAGTTCAATTTGATGGGAATATATTGGAATTGTTTGGATTGGTATTGTCATTTATATCAAAAAAATCATGATCATAGATATAAGAAGAATAGTTATCATTTGCTAAAATTAAGAGATTATATAGGCATTGATTACCCTCCTATGAAACGAGCCAACTAAAATAGGTTCATCCCTTTTTCCTATAATTTGTTTAACTTGACATTAGTTATGTCAATAAAAGTAGTTTATCAAAATTTATTTCTTAAGCTAAACTAAAAGATATATGATAAACTCTAGTGATTTTCCATGACGTTAGTTCATTATTTTTAGCCTCAAATGCTAAGTAAGATCCATAACAACAAATCCAAGTTAGCTATAATGATCTTGTTAATGCTTTCCATACATTTGGTTATGGAGGCATTAGTTGAAAGACTTTCCTTATGATCACTAAATGATATATGAACACCTCTCCTCGTCGAGCTTTATTCAAGCTTTGCAAACTTTTGGAATTTGTTATGAGTTTAGAACCTCAAATGGAAACGAATACAAGCTTTTTAAACCTACTAATTGCTTAGTACATTTCCTTCTAAGAATTTTTGTTATGATTTATCTACTTTGCAAAGAAACTGGTCCATTCAATTTCGTTGGAATATGATACAGCAAGTCATTCCAATCCTTTTTTGAATCATTACAGAGATTGATTAATTGTTTGATCCTATAATGATGTTTTTATAAGCCCAGATTATCACATAAATTTAAACAAAATCGTATTTCAATTTCTTTAACTTTTATGTTATTTAGATTCCATATAAATTGAGAGTGCTTTTATAGCCCTACCAAGTAGACTCCAATCACACAAACAATACCAATAGGGCCTTGGTTATTTCTATTTAGTCCACTAGAATTTAATTTCTATAAATCCACTACTAAGGGAGTCCATTGAACAACTTTTTATTTTACTATTTGAGGATCTATTCAACTTCTTTTCATGATTAAGAAACAATTTGAAATTCATAAGTGTTATGTCCAACTTTATCAAGAAAATTACAAGGAAAATTTACTGAATAAATTCCTTTAAATTTTTATCTTGCACATATTACAACATACGAGAGATGGTAGAACAATAAATTCTCATTCGCTATTGAGTTTATGTGACTACATTTCCGTACTTGTACAAGCATTTCATGAATCAAGACATTGGTTTTGTTTAATGCCAAGATTCATTACGAAGGGATTCGATAAGATTCATTTGAGAGTCCCTATAAGCACAAAAAGGCTATTTGTTTATAAATTGAAACTCCACATCCTCAAGTTGTTATCAAAAGGTAATTAGTTATTTAGGAGTGTCCATATTAGTAGAGATATTTTGGAAAGTTGATAATTTTTCAACATTTTTTGTGACTAATGAATAAGGTAATTAATTAATTCTAAACTTATCTATTTTTTTCCAAGTATCACAAAATACAAAATAGTGAGATGATTGATTATATTTGATTCCAAGTGATTGATCATGCTCCACAAAATTGTCTATAAAGTATCTTACCTCTTAAGTATCTAAAATATATGATGTTTGAGGTACAGACCTTTTAAAAAAGCTTTACATTATATACAAACATAATATCCTTCAATTTCTTTACTAGTAATCCATATTTTTCATTGGGGAACCTAACCTTGTTCTAACTAGCCAAATGGTGCTTTCTCACCAAATCATTATTACCCTAAAGAAAAATATTTATCACATTTTTGATAAAATTAATAATATTATTGAGAATATAAGGTATAATTTTATTTACAAAGTGCTATTGACTATAGGACATGACTAAAAAGTACTACCTCGCCTTGAGAGAAATTTCTTTTTTGCATAATTTATTAATCTAGTGTTCGAAGTGGACCTGTTATTTCTTACCTTTCAATATTGTGCTTTTGAGTTAAGGGATTGGAAGATAGTATCTTTTTTGAAGCATGTTCTCCTTGTTAATGTTCTCCTACTTGTGTTTCATGTTTGCACATCTAATAAAGATCTTTTGCACATTAATCTACAAACTTGATGCTCCTTGTTGATTAGATTAGAATAACTTGATATTTTTTATTAAGTGTTTATCACTTCTTAAGAAACGTAAAAGGCAATCTACATAGCACAAAGAGGACTTTGGTTAAGAACCACTTGGATTGGCCTAGTGCTTCGGTTTACCTTGTATATGTTGTTTGTTTAAACCTCTTCTTTGCTCTTTAGCTACAATGTGGAGAAGTAATGGGGATAGAGGGTAACCATGGTTTAGCCAATGGGAAGTTAGATGGCACCATTTTTTTTCTCGTTAATAATGACAAACAAACAACTTATGTTATAGATACTCTTGACTAAATTAATAAATTAACTATTGATGTTAAACTTCTCTAGTACATCTTTCCCCCATGATATGTTATTGAACACATTCTTAATGTCTATTGTAATAATAAAGCTATTAGCTTTGATCTACTCACTTAAGTTATGAAGTTGCTCTTATGAAAGTATGATTTCTTACATTGATAAGATATTTTTAGTGATTTAATCTTAATAGAGATGATTGCTCCATTAAGATGATGGTGGATAGAAAATTGTATAGGGTAACTTCCAACAACATAGTATATTCTTGAGAAACTATAAATCCAAAATGTCATAAAGTCTTTGAAAGATATATTGCAAATACTCTACAAAAAGAAAGTTTAATTAGTACTACCACAATCTTTTGGTGATGGGCTACAAATAAGAAAATCATTGACAACATCATAAATGTCAACTTGAAATCTTGACCAACAATGCTTTTAAGAAAACATTAATCTACAAGCTCGTAAAGAATCCATAAAAAAATATTTTTTCATATTTTTTCCTTATTAACTAGCTTAATTAGCATCATATTTCGTTTTAGTGAAGTGAAGCATCATAAATCAAAGCATTTCTCATTTTTTCTTAGTAGAGAATAGTAAGAAGTCATTCAATTGACAATGTATTTGGAAATTAAATCCTTCTCTAAGGCCCAACTCCCACTTGGTCCTTTAATTCTTTTCATATTTTCATTCATTTGCTTATTATTGAACATTCTATGGATGACATTTGTCTTTTTTTGCCATTTTTATGCTACATACTACCGACCTTTTAACTCTTATCCATTTGATACAGTCACATCAGTACATCACGTAGAGCTTGAACTTCAAGATAACTAGTCCTATTCAAACTTGGAGTTCTTTGAGGAATGGTTATTATATTTCTCATTAATCTCCATTTTTATTATCATTGTATTGATCAATTAGAATATAACCTTTTTTAATGTATATTTCAACTTATTTTTATCAGTTAATGAATTTATCTACATTTATAATTTTGTTTAAATGTTTTAAAGAACAATCAAAAACTTTTTAGAGGTTTTCAACTTTTATTCAGCATAGAACTTCCCTTCAACCATCTCACAAGTGCATCAATAGAACATTTGCTTGAAGATTGATTAAAAAAGGGATTAAAATTTAGTTTTTGGCTTTTTTGGCTATCATCCACCTCTTCGAACCGTCCTTAACACCACCACTAGTGTTGACTCATTAACTCGTGCTAACACTCTTCGATACACATTAACCCCAACGCAGACCCAAAGTGTCAATGACTTTTTATCGATGCTATTTGCCAAAATTTAAAGGCAAAGTGATTCACTGATCCACGTGTGTTGCATCATGTCTTGCCTATTACCTCTCTTTTCTCATTTACTACTGATCAAAATGCATGTGTCTGCTTAAGAACTAATTACAATAATTAATTTTGTAGCTTTTCAATAAGTTTTTTAATTTTTTTAAAAAATTCTTGTTATCTATTTTGTAATTTTTTGTGGCTTTTGGATTCTAAAATGACCTATAGAATTCTAAAAAAGTACCCCATAGTATTCTTAAATGCCTTATCAATACATCTCGTCCATTTTAGCGACCATGGTTCATTCATCTTAAGCTTTGTTAGTTCTAGCCAGATAACTTATTTATAGCTCTTTGAAGTTATTCCTTCTCTACAACATGGTATTTTTCTTCTTCAATCTTCAAAAATATATTACCAAATTATCTTTCATTTCATTCATTAAGGTGGGCTTTAGCAAACTTTAGCATATAAATTTTGACTTATATTCTTGACCTAGAAATTGGATGGCTCAAATTCCGAGCAACAACTTGGGAGAATTATATACCTTCAATCAAAGTGCTTTGGAGTTTAAGTTATCTAGGATTAGATTTAATTGTTGTTGGAGAAATGACTAGTAATAGGGAATGGTATAACAAGAACTTATTCATAAGTTTAGTCATTATTTTAGGAAGGTTTTGAGAAATTCTTGATTCTTTAGGGTTCAATCCCCATGAATGAGCCTTATATTTCTATACCTTAGCAAAGATATTTGAGTCTCCTTTCTATTTAGGGAAGACAAATTGATCTCCACTAACAATATTATATCCCTCTGAATATCTATTCTATTAATAAAGGAATTGTTGGCATACATAAAAAGATAACACATCATTTACGTATCACCACATGAACAAAGTGTTGTTCACTTTCAATTTTTAACATTATTAGGTACTACAACATCTACATCTATACTTGGTTAGAAATATTGCTTCACAATAGTAAAAATTTAGTCTCTTGCAAAGGATTTCTATTTATCTATTACTTGAAATGCATTCCATCATTGAAGTTATCTTAATTTTCTATAATCTGAACATGTTTTTAAGGCATCAAGCTACTAAAGAACTAACTACACCATTAATTTTGAAAAGTATGACATTATTAATTAAATTCTAATGTCTACATTTTGAGATACATGAAAGGTTCTTTTGGTCCTTTTTAGGCAAATTACTTTTTTGACATTTCATTTAGTGTCTTTTCTTATTAACATGTCACTATTAGTTAGTATGAAGCCATTAAAGTTTATCTTAAAAAGCTTGAGTCTTTGCTTTTTCCTAAAGATCTTTATTTGAGCTTTTGAGAGATTGAATATTTACTTATTGTTTAAGCTGCCTGTACTTCCTAAGTTTCAAATTAGATTGGTATTGTTTACTCTTACTTTATAGTTGCTAATTGAAATTGATCAAACTATCATTGAATAGATGATTAATAATATAATTAGGTTTTTTTATTATGTGTTGATGTTTTGTGATGTAGTGGGGTACTGATATTGTTTTATGCATTTATGGGTACCAAAGTTTCAAGTTTCACATTACTTATTATAGCACAAATTGGAAGTGTCTCAACTTCTCCATTTCATACATAGAATGGTTTGGAATTTTTTTCTTGCTTTCATTAGACCATTGAGAATCCTTGTCTATAGTAACTTTGATAAAATTTGGGAAAATTTTCATTACTTAATTTTTTTAATAAGGCACTGTTGCACCCAATCTATCTAGAGATTCTAATATCTAAATGATGATTTTTAGAATGTTTTATCAAAACACAGAGTAGAGCACAAAGAGCCTTGTTAATTTTATTATTATAGTAGTACTTTTAATGACTTTCTAACTATTAACATGATAGAGAATAAGGCCTACTTTTTGACCAAGTTGATTGGATGGTGCTCCAATGAGATCCACGCTATTGCTTTCAAGGGTTTAGTGTTGTGCTGAAAAGTTATAAAGATTTGATGACCCTCACTTGAAAGACTACAATTTTTTGAATGTTTACATTCAAAATGAAATGTTTTCCAATTCTAGTGAAACTCTTAGGAGCACATGCTTACCTCTTCATGATAGATTCAAAGTTGCCAATTATTCTGAATTCATGCTCTATGAAATTCCATTTTGGCACATCCAACTAAAAATGTTACCTATTAAAGTGCATTTTATGGGAGTAACCTTTTTAGACAGATCATCATCAACAAACATGTCCTTCTCTTTACACTTTCAAAATGATATTAGCTTTATTATAATTGGCAAGGATCAAAAACTTTACCAAATTAACTATAAAACAAGGCCCACAAGGCTAATGTGCATGAGATATACCCCAAAATGGAAAGGAAAATACTTACAAGAGAATGCCCTGAAAATCATGTTCAAAGTGTCATCTTGCTTAAAGAAAACTTTAAAAGTTCTATCACCTCTCTAATGCTTTGGTGATTGTTTGTGAAGTTCTTTTGGAACTTGTTCCAAAAAGCACCTTTTTAAAATAAAAAAAATCAAGAATGCTTAAAATAATGCAATTAATCCTCATGAACGATTTATTTAAAATTTTATTAAACAGAAACTTTTACTCAAAATTGTTCTTTTTCTTTGTTTGTTTTATAAGTTTGGTCACATGCCCTTAATGCCATTAACTCTTCATTTCAAATTTCAACTTGTTTGCTTAGGCTTCATTAATTTCCTTCCTTTCAATTTACTCCTCATAGTTTATTTGAGTTTTGTACATTCATCTTAAGCAAATTAGCTCCTTGCATCATGTTAAGAGTGTTTCAACAAGAGAGTCAGTGAATTATTGAAAAACAAATTATTTGTTTCACATAAAAAAATTTAAAAAAGTTTTTAAAAACATTTATAATAAGCTTACAAAAAAAATACAACAATAATTTTGTGAAAATTATAATTTTGGTCTAAAAAATGTTAATTTCTATTTAACAATAAATGTTTATGGAAATAGTGAAATAGGAAGGTCAACAAAAATTTTAAAATAAACTTAAGCATTGTTAGAAGATTCAACCTAAAATCAAACCTATATCCATTCCCAAAAAAATAAGGCATAAAAAAGTTATGTATATAACTTTTTTACCAAAAAATAGGTGTGCTAAACTATTAGAATTGTTAAATAGAAAATAATAGGCCATAATTGCCTTATAATGAAGTAAGATTTGCAGAAAGAGGAAAGGAAAGTAGCTATTAAAATCTGTAAAAGGTAATTCCTACACTTGAGAAATGCTCAACGAAGCACAAGAATTTTAATTTAATAAAATAAAAAAAGAAAAGTGAGGGCTTTGTTATTTTCAAGAAAGAATATCAAGTTTCTGAAGAAGGACATAGCGTATAAAGGTAAAGATGAGCAATAGCTACTATTGGCTTAAATGTCATCTCTTCATATGTTTCTTTAGAATTTTTTAAAAATTTAATTAATTTATTTTACTCAATAATTACTTAATTTATAAATATTTTCTAATGGCTAAAAGTATTTACCAAATTAACCATTTGATATTTTTAATTAAGAGATATTTTTTAATTAAAAACTTAATATTATTTTATTAAAATTTGTAATAACTAGTAAATATTTGTTAAAATAGTCATTGCATAGGAGCTACATGACAAAAAGAATCTTGGAATGCTTGGTTGTGAAAATTACACAATTGGTTAGTTAGAAATAAACTAGAGTAGTTTAGATATTTGGATTTCGTATGAACTGTTAAATCAGTGTTATGATCTAAAGGCTATATTTGGATTTCATTAAATAGTGTGATTAGTTAGTACAACTATTGCTTAAAAAAGATGACTATGGCAATGATCATGTAATTGTAAAATTGCATGATTAGACAACCCACATCACTACTGCAATTTACAATTTAGTAGTGACGAAAAAGCTTTAAATTTATCTCCTATAGGATCCATTTGATATTTTCTTCCTTATAAGACATTTTGTTTGCTTTTAAACAAGTTTGATTTCAGCGTTAGTGCCACTAAGTTTATTCATGATATAGTCATAACACTTTGAGTAACATGATTAATTTATTTATGGGTGTAAGGAGTAGAGCCATGATACAAGATAATTCCATCTTGTTTATGAGTGATGCCTCGATTCAATTATTGTAGCGAACAAGTTCAACATTAATGCTCTATCGGTTCTTTTTTTAAGTTGATTAATTTGAATTTCAATTTAATTTTTATAGCTTTCATAGATTTTTTAAATAAAGCTTATATTCTAAAAAAATACTTAAAATTTAATTTAAAATGTCTCTTTTCGGCTTATCACTCAAAGGGTTCAATATTTACCACTAATCTTTGTTCAAGGTCAACAACACAAAATCATACTTTTAGAAGTTCTTAAGATCTCTTTAAAAGTAATCTTCATCAAGTATCGAGAAAAAATATATTCAAGATTTATGATTATGTTAAAATCTCACATAATAAGGTCATTATCATCAAAATCTCTTTGGTCCTCAACAGGGACATTGGAATAATGGCATTGACAATTTTCGAATACACTGAAGCTAAACCTTTAAATGTAAAAATAAACTTCCTATGTATATATTCAATCAATCATATAACTAATTTTTTTAATAAAAAAGGATTCAGTTGTACACACATAATACACACAGACACATGCATATCATTTTTTCTTAGCCTAACCCTCAAATGATTTTACACTATGAAACATAATTTTTTAAAAACTCCATGAGTGTAACAAAATTCCAAAAAATCACATTGTCATATTGTATTTGCAAGTTCAACCAAAAATATTACCATGCTAAGAATTTAATAATTTTTCCCATTCATAAGGGGAAAACATGAATAAGATATCTACAAATATTATAAAACCACTTAAATCTACTCTAATATAAGGAAGTATTGTGAATAACTACAAAAGTCTTATAGAAGAAATAACTAGTAAGCACTAGTCTAATAAGACAATCTAGAACAGTTTGAAAACGAATAAAATATAATTGATGAGAAATAAGTATCAAATATAATATTATTTATGATGGAATAATTAAAATGAATTACCCAACTAATTCACAAGCTCTCATAATCTCTAGCACAATTCCAACTCAAATTTTAACAACTTGATCTTGTTATAATGGGGAGAACAAGGTAGATCAATATGGAATCCTTGACCCATACAATAAGAGTGTTATGCACTAATACAAAATATGAATGTAGCAATGGAATAAAAATTATGAATGAACGACATTAATTTCTAACTAAAAAAATGATATAATTATCTATAAACTAATTCAATATATATTTCCTTACATTATAACTAATTTCCTATGCATAGGAATCATGATAAGCCTAACACTTTTTTACAAAATGCAATGAAGCATTTGACATGGAAATGATAATCGTATAGGAATCAATGTCGGATTCTAAGAGTCTTTAAGAACCACAAGTGGTCCCTTATGGAACAAAGCACACCATTGGATTTCCTATGGGACTAAAGGTGTAATTGTTTTCTTCTAGGGAGATTCATATAATGACTTCAAATAACTTCTAGAGGTTCTTATCATGAAATGTGATATTCCAACTATAAGCTTAACTATTCCAATTTTACTAATAGTAAGCCAAGGAAGTGTGTATTTGTGTGTGCATGTGCATGCACGTACACCTATGTGTATGTAGGAATATGTGTGTAGTAGTTTTGTGTGTGCGTGTGTGTCTGTGTGTGAGTGTTTGTGTTGTGTGTGTGTGTGTGAATCTAGGCACAGTGTTTGTATAGTTGTAGGTGTGTTTATGTGTGCTTATGTTCTTCTGTGTATGTGATTATGCATGTGTGCTCACACATGTCTATATGCGTGCATCTTCTATGTGTGTATGGTGTCTTTGTGTGCGCATGTTTATGAGTGTGTGAGCCTATACATGCATGTGTGTGTGCATGCACGTGTTTATGTGCATGTTTGTGCATATGCATGCATGGTTGTTTTTGTGTATGCGTGTGCTTATATACCTGCATGTACATATGCTTTCATGTGTGTGTGTGTGTGTTTGCATATGTTTATGCACGTGTCCATATGTATGAGTGTGTGTGTGTGTGTGCATCTATGAGTTTGTGTGCAGATGAGTGTGTTTGTGTGTGTGTGCATGCATGTATATCTGTGTCCTTATGCATGTGTGTGCATGTGCACTGGTGTTTGGGTGCTTATGCACTAGTTTTTGTGTGTGTGTGCATACACATGTGTGTCAATGTCTATGTGTGCATCCATGTTTGGGTGCACATGTTGGTAAGGGTGTGTGTCTCTATGCGTGTTTGTGCACTTGTATGCACATTTGTGAACATATGTATGTACATGTGAGTGTGTGTATACATGTGCATATACTTATATGCATTTGTGTGTGCGTGGGTGTGTGTGTATTTGTTGTGTGCATACGTGTGTATATATGTGAGAATGTATGTTTGTATGTGTGTATGCACATGTGTGTGTGCATGTGCCTGTCTGCATGTGAGTGTGTGCAAGAATATAAGTAAGTGCATGTGCTTATGACTGTGTGTGTGCATGCATGCGTACCAATGTGTTAGCATATATTTGTGCATATGTGTGAATGTGTATGCACGTGAGTGTGTGTACATAGGTGCATGTCTATATGTGCATGCATATGTGTGCATGCATGTTTGCACGTGAGTGTACTTGTGAGAGTGTCTATATTCTTATGTGTGCATGTGTGCAAGTGTTTATGCATCTGTGTTTGCTTGTGTATGCATGTACGTGTGTGTGCATATGTGTGTTTGTGTGCATGTGTATATGTGCATTATGTGTGTTTGTTTTTGTGTGTACACACTTGTGTGCATGCATTCTTGTGTGTGAGTGTGCATGTGCATGTTTGTGTGTGTACATATGCATGTGTGTGTGTGTGGTCATGTGTGTGTGTCCATATGTCCATTTGTGTGTTTGTTCATGCATGTGTGTGGACATGTTTGCATGTGTTTGTGTGGGTTTGTGTGTAGATACCTTCATGTGTATGTGTGTTTATGTGTATACAAGTGTTTGTGTATGGTTGTGTGTAGCTGTGTGTGATTGTGTGTGTGTGGGTGTGTTTGCATAGGTGTTTGTAGTTGTGTGCATTTTTGTATGTGTGTATGCTTGTATGAGAATGTATAAGTGTGGGTGTACATGCAAGCATTTGTGCATGCATGTGTTTGTGTGTGCATGTGTGTATATGATCATGTGTATTTTTGTGTTTGTTTGAGACTCTATGTGCATGTATGCATGTGCATGTGAATGTCTATGAATGTGCATGGATGTGTGAATGCATGTGTGCTTGTATATTTGTATATGTGTGTTTATTTGTGTGTGTGTATGTGTGTTTGTGTATGTGGATGTGTGCATGTGTGTATGCATTTGTGCATGCATTTGGGCATGTGTGTGTGTATGTGTGTTGCGTACTTGTGTGTGAGGGCACTTGCATGGTGTGTGTGTGTGTGGGCATGAATGTGTGGGTGCATGTGTGTGTAGGTTTTTGTGTGCATGTGTGTGTGTGTGTGCCTATATGAATGTGTTTGTAGGTGTGTGTGTGTTCATGTGAATAGGAATGTGTGTGCGGGTGCATTTGTACATGAGTGTGCACGTGTATGTGAATGTTTGTGCATGCATGAATGTCGGCATACATGTGTTTTTCGTGTGTAAGTGTGGGTGCATGTATGTGTGTGTGCATCTATACATGTGTGTGTGTGTGCATGTGTGTGCATGTATGTGTGTACAAACATATGTACATGTTTCGATATGTGAATATGTGTGTGCATGTGTGTGTGCTTGATTATGCTTTTGGGTGTGCATGTATGTTTGAGTGTGTGATTGTGAGTGTTCACATGTGTGTATGCACATGTGTGCACATATGTGTGTGCTTTTTTGTTTACATGTGTTTGTGCTTTTGTGTTTCCATGTGTGTTTCTATGAGTGTATGTTTGTGTTTGTCCAAGTGCATCTATTTGTGTTGGTATGCATGTTTGTTCATCGGTGCACTTGTGTGTATAAGTGTGCATGGGTGCATATGCACGTCTGTGCATGCATGTGTGTGTCTGTTTGTATGTGTCCATCTATATATGCATGTTTGTGTGTACAAGTGTGTGGGTGTGTGTGCATGTGCATGCATGTGTATGTAGGTGTGCTTGTGTAAATGTGTTCATGTGTGCAAACATAAATGTGTACGTATGTGCGTATGTCATGCATGTGCATGCATTTGTGCTTGTGTGTACGTGTGTTCGTGTAGTCATTTTTGTGAGTGCATATGTGTCTCCACCAAATGTTTATGCATGTTCGTGTAAGTGTGTGTGTGTGTGTGTGTATGTTCTTGTACGTGTATTTGCATGTGCATCTGTATCTATTTGCATGTACTTGGGCATGTTTGTGTGTATTTTTTTATGTTTGCATGTGTATATGTTTGTGCATGTTTGTGTGTGTGCTTGTGTGGGTATGTGGGTACATGCATGCATTCTTATGTGCATGCATTCATGTGTACATGTGTGTGTAGGCATGTGCTTGCATGTGTGTGTGTGCATGCATGTGTGTGAGTGTGCATGTATTTGTGTATGTGTATGTGTGTGTGCATGTTTGTGCATATGAGTGTTTGTACTTGTGCAATACATGAAAATTTCCATATGTATGGGTGTTACTATGCCTGTGAGAGAGTGCATGTACTGATGTGTGTGTGTGCATGCTCATGTCTGTATGCTTGTGTTTATTCTTATGTGTGCATCTATTCTTGTGTATCTATGTGCATGTGTGTGCGTGTGCATGTGCATGCATGTTCCTTTGTGTGTGTGGGGTGTATATGCATGTGTGTGTGTGAGGTGAATTTATGTATATATGTGAGATGCATGCATGTGTGTAAGTTTTTGTGTATCTATTTTTGTGTCTACATATGCGTAATGTGTGCATGCTAATGTATATATGTGTGTGTAATAGGTTTAGCTATGTGCACATGCATATGTGTATGTGTGTGTGCTTGTGTGTGAATGGGTGTATGTACTAGTTTATGTGTGTGTCCATGTGCTTGTCAATGTGTTCATGTTTGAGTGCATTTGTGCACATGTGTGAGTGGGTAAGTGTGTATGTGGGTGTGTTTGTTCATGTGCATGGGTATGTTTATGCCCTTGTGTGTGCTTGTGTGCACATGATTATGTGTGTGTGAGTACACATGCACATGTGTGCTTTGGGTGTGTGTGCTATGCAAGTCTATTCGTATATATGTGTATGTGTGCATATGTGTGTGCATGTGTATGTATGAGATTGTGCAAATGTGTGTGTGTCTGTGTTTAAGTGTGAGCATGTATATGTGTGTTTGTGTGTGTGCATATGTGTGTGCATGTGTGCTTACGTAGATAAGTCCATGCGTGCTTTCGTGCACATTTGTTCGCTTGTAAGTTTGTGTGTTTTGTTGTGGACCCACGTGCGTGTATGTGTGTACGTATGGATGCATGTGTTTGCATGTGTTCACATGTTTTTGCATGTGTGTACGTGTTCGCATGTGTATGCATGTGTGCATGTGTAGTTGTGTGAGTGTGTGTGCATGTCCATGTGTGTGTTCATGCATCAGTGTGTCTCTGTGCATATGTGTCTATGTGCATGCACACATGTGTGAATTTGTATGTGTGCATGAGTGTGTGTGTGTGTGTGTGTGTGCATGTTTTTTGTGCCTTTATTTGCTTGAGTGTGCAGTTGTGTGTATGTGTGCATGCATGTGTGTGTGTTGTTGTTGGTATGCATGTGCATGCATGCTTACATGAATTTGTGTGCATTGCCTATCTGTGTGTTTGTGCAAGTGTTATTATGTATGTTTGTGTGTTATTTTGTGTGTGTGGGCATGTGTGTGGGTATGTGTGTTTATTTATGGGCAAGTGTATTCATGTGTGTGTATATCTTTGCATGCTCCACATAAGCACATGTGTGTGTGCATGTGTGTGTGTGATCGTGCTTTGTTTCATCTATGCATATGTTTGCAAATGTGAATAATTTTTGTATTTATGTGTAAGCATGCATGTGTTTGTGCATATTTGTGTGTGTCTATGTGTGCATATTTGTGAGATTGTATGTGCATATATCTGTGCATTTTTGTGTGTCCATATGTGTGTGAGTGCATGTGCATGTACTTGTAGGTGTATGTGTTTGTGTGTTTGCATGTATGTATTTGTGCATGCGTGTGTGCATCCAAATGTGCATTTGTGTGTAAGCCTTTATGTGTCTACATATGTGTGTGTCAATGCATCTGTGGGTGCTGGTGCATATATATTTTTTATGTGTGTGTGCATGCATGTGTACGTGAGCACGTGGGCAAATGTGAGTGCATGAATGTATGTGTGTTTGTCTACATGTGTATGTGTGTGTTTGTATATATGTGTGCGTGCATGCTTGTGCTTACTTATATGTGTGTGCATAGATTATTATGTGTGTGTGTGTGTGTACATGTGTGCATGCGCATGTGTGTACCTGCATGTGTCCATGAATATGCATATTTTTTAAGATGTTTGTCTATTGTATGTGTGTGTATGTTTGTGATCTTGTGTGCACGTGTGTGAGCCTACATGTGTGTGTTTGTATGTGTGCATGGGTGTATGCATGCATGTTAGTGAGTTGTGTGTGTGCATGTATGTGTTTGGCTACAAGTGTGTATGTGTGTGTCCATGTGTTTACCTAAGTGTGCATACAAGTGCATTTATGTGTGTGCATTTGCGTGCTCATCTGTGTGTGAATGTGTGCATTTATTCAAGTGCAAGCACAAATGCTTGTGTGTATTTACGTGTGCGTGTGCATATGCATGTGTCTTATTGTGTGTGTAAAAACATGTGTGTACATGGGGGTACATATGAGTCTTTGTGTGTGTGTGTGTGTGTTTTTATGCATGTGTGTTTGTATGTGTATGTGTCCATGTGTGCATCTTTGTGTCTATATGAGCATGTGTGTGGGCATGTGCACATTTGCATGTGTGTTTTTGTGCTTGGATTTGTGCAAGGGTGCTCGCATGTGTGTGCATGAGTGTATGGTTCTGTTTGGGATTATGTGTGTGTGGATGTCTGTGTGCATGTGTGTGTGCATCTCCATATGTGCATAAGTATTTGCATGTGTGTGTGTGCTCCAATGCTAGTACATGTGTGGGTATGCGTACTTTTTTATGTGTGTGTGAGTGTGTGTTTTCATTTGTGAATTTGTGGTTGTGTTTGTATTTGCATGTGTTCACTAGGGCATGTGTATATGTGTTCCTTTGTGAGTGTGTGGGTGTGTGTGTGTGTTTGTGTAGGTGTATGCATATGTGTGTGTGTGTGTACTTGCTTATGTTGTTGTGCACATGCATGTGTGCACATATACATGTGTTTGTTTGCTCAAGTACATCTATTTGTGTGGTTGTGTGTGTATGTGTTTGTGTAGGCATTTGTGTGCATATGTGGCGGTGTGTGTATGCATGTGTGTGCACCTACATATGTATATGTGTGTGTGTGCGCTCCTGTGTTCATGTGTATGTTTTTAGTGTGGGTGGGTGTGAGCGTTTGTCTATGTCTAATGTTTGTGTATGTGCATGACTACATGTGTTTGAGTGTGCATGTGTGTGTGTGTATGAACGAGGGCACATGTGTAAGTGCATGAGTGTGTTCGTCCGTGTATGCATGTGTGTGCATACATATCGATGATTGTGCACATGTGACTAGATGTGTGAGCATGTGTGTGAGGGGGCCCCCACATGTGTGTGTATATGTCGGTGTGTGTCTACATGTTATGCATGTGTGAGTTTTTGTGTATGTTAGTTTGTGTGCTTGTTTGTGTTTGTTTGCTTGTGTGAGGGTTTGGACATGTGCGCATGTATGTGCACATGTGGTTGTGTGTGTGCATACATATGAGTGCATGCACGTGTATGTGTGTGCATGCATGAGAACATGCATGTGTGCTATGTGCATGTGTGTGTGTGTGTGTGCACATATGTGTGCATGCATGTGTGTGGGTATGTGTTGTTATGTGTATATATGTGCATAGATTTGTTCATGTGTGTGTGCATTGGTTTGTTTGTGTACATGCATGTGTTTTTTGCTCTAAACTATATGAGGGTGTCTATGTGTGTTGGCATGTTTATGCACATGGGTATACATGTGTCTGTGTGTGTTAGTGTGTGTGTGTGTGTGTGCCTACATTTTTATGTGCATGTGTATGCAAGTGCAGTTATACATGTGTATGCATGTGCATATTTTCCTTTTTACATGTTTGTGCATTCGCGTATGTGTATGTGTGTTTGTGAGTGTAACTTACTATGTATTCTTTTGTGTGCATATGGATGTATTTGTTTGCTTATGTGCATGTGTGTGTGTGTTCATCTATGTGGTTGTATGCATGTGCATGAATGTGGGTGCATGTGTTTGAGTGATTGTGTATGTGTGTGTTGTGTATGTGAGCTTTCTTATAGATGTGTGTGAGTACTTATGCATGTACATGTGTGTATGTGCATGTCGGTGTGTATATATGTGCTTGTGAGCATGCCTATGTTTGTGTTCCTATGCCTGTGCTTGTGAGTGTTTATGTGTTCATATGCACGTGCATATGTGCATGTGTACACATGTATGCATGTGTGCATGCATGTGCATGTGTGTGTTTGTGCACATGTGTCCACATGATTTATCCCTATGCGTTAGCATCAACATGTGTGTGTGGGTATGCATGTGTGTGTGCCCGTGTGTCAATGTGCGTGCATGTCCATGGTTGTTCATTTTTTTATATGGATGTGTGCATGAGCATGTGCATGCATATGTGTGTGTGTTTGTGTGTGAGCAAGGGTGTATCTGTATGTGTGCATACATGTGTGCATGTGTATTTATGCATGTGTACATCAGTGTGCATGTGTGTGTGCATGTTTATATGTGTATGTGTGTGTCTGTGAATAGGTGTGAGTGTGCATAGGTGTGTGTTTGTGTATATGTCTATGTGTGTGTGCGTGTGCATTTATGAGTGTGTGTGTGTGTGTGCATGTGCTTGTGTATATGTTTGTATGTGTGTGTTAATGTGCAAAGTGTGCAAGTGTGCATGTGAGCATGTGTGTGTGTTTGTGTGAACATGTGTGCACATTCGTGTGTGTGCGTATGTGTGAGTGCATGCACATGTGTCTATGTATGTGTGTGCATCAGTGTTTTTGGGTGCATGGGTGCATGTGCTGGTGTGCGCGTGTACTGTTGTGTGTTTTTGGGTGTTCAATTATGAGTATTTGGATGTATGCTTGCGCCTTCATGTATGTGTGCATGTCTATGTGATTGTATGTGCATGCACATATGTGTGAGTGTTAGTGTGTTTGTGTGTGCATGTGCCTCTACATGTGTGTTTATGTGTGAGTGCTTTTGCATGCAAATATGTGTTTGCATGCATGAAAGAGTATGCTTGTGTGTGCATGTGTATGTGTAATTATGTGCATTTGTGTGTATGAGCATGCAAGTGTGTGTGTGTGTGTGCATATGTGTGCACATGTATGTATTCTTCTGTGTGTGTGTGTGTGTTTGTATGCTTGTGTGTGTATGTGTACTTGTGAATTTGTTTCTAAGTGTTGTAGCATATGTGTGCATGGGTACATGCATGTGTGTTCATCTTTGTGTGAGTGTGCGTGCATTTGCAAATTTTAGCATACATATGTGTGTACATGTTTATGCATATGTGTGTGTAGATGTGTGTGTAAATGTGCATGTTTGTGATTGTGCATGTGTGCTTACTTTTGTGCATGTGCATGTGTGTGTGTGTATGTATCCATATGCATATGTGCGCCTGTGTACACGTATGCATGCATGTTTGCACATGCATGTCAGAACACGTGTGTATGTGCACGTTTGTGTCTACCTATGTTCATATGTGTATGCATCTATGTGTGTGCATGTGCATGTTAATGCACATGCATGTGTATGTGCACGCACGTGTGTGTGTGTGTGTGTGTTTGTATGCATGTGTGTATGCATATGTGTTTGCATGTGTTTCTTCGTATTTATGTGCATACACATGTGTGTCTACGTATGTGCATGCACACACATTTCTGTATGTGTGTGTAATTTTGTGTGCATCTGTGCTTGTGCGAGTGTATGGGTGAGTGTGTGTGCTTGTACATGCATGCATATGCGTGCTTGTGTTTTTTTGCATGTGCATGTCTATGTGTGTGTTTATGTTTACATGTGTTGGTTTGTGTGTGTACTTTATATCTAAATGTGTACGTGTGCATGTTTGTGTTCATGTGTTGTTGTATATGCATTGTGTGTGCATGTGTGTCTATGGGCATGTGTGTGTGTGCTTGTGTGTGAGTGTGTGTCCATGCATGTGTACATGTTTGTATGCACGTGGGTGTGTGGATGTGTGGGTGTGCAAGTGTGTGTGCCTGCATCAGTGTCTATGTGCTTGTGCCCATGCATCTGTTTATTGGGCTATGTGAGTCAGTGCACATGTGTTTATGCATATGTGAGCATGTTCTTACGTGCATTTGTGTGTGTGCATGCAAGTGCATGTGGATGTGCATGTGTTTGTGAGTGCATGTGTGCATCCATATGCATACATGCATGTGTGTGTGCGTGCAAGTGTTCATACATGCGTGTCTGTTTGTGGGCATGTTTGTGTCTTCTTGTGTATGTGTATGTGTGTGTGTGGGTGCTTGTGGGTTTGCAAGTGTGTGCATGAGTGAGAGTGTGTACGCCAATGCGTGTTAGTTTGTGTGGGTCTGTGTATGTGCATTTGTGTTTCCATGAGTAAGTGGGTTTTATTCATGTGCATGCATGTGTGTGTTTACGTGCATGTGTATGTGTATGTGTAAGTGTGTTTGTGCACATGTAATTTCCTTTTTGGCTACATGTTCATGTGTGCATGGGTATGCATGTGTGTGTGCATGTACAAGTATGGTTGTGGCTGTGTGAGGTTGTGCATTTGTATGTGCATGTGCATATGCTTGCGTGTTTTTGTGTTTATCATTGTCGGCTTGTGTGTGTGTTTGTGTTTATGTACTTGTATATGTCTGTGTGTATGATTATGTTTGCATCATCATGCATGCGGGTAGATATGTGACTCTTTGTATGTTTATGTATGAGTGCATTTGTGTGTGCACATGTGGGTGCATATTTGTGCACACCTAAGGTTGTGCAGACTTACATTTGTACATGTGTGAGTGTGTGAGCTTGTCGGTGTGTTTGTGTGTGTGTGTATACTTGTGTGTACGAGTGTGTGAAAGTTGTGTGCATGCATATGTGTGCATGCATCTGTGTGCATGTGTGTGTGTGTGTGTTCATATGAGTGTATACATGCATGCATTCATGTATGGATGTGCATGTGGTTACATTTGCATCTACACGTGTTTGCTTGTCCATATATGCATATGTGTGTGCTTGTGTGTCTGTATGTATTTGCCTTTATTCATGTATGCGTATGGATGAATGCATGTGCATATACATGTGTGTGTCTAAGTGTGTCTGTGTGTGCGGATGTGTGCGAGCATGTGCACATGTGTAGCGTGTGCATGCATGTTTCTATGTGCATCTGTGTATGCGTATGTGCATGTGTGTATAGCTATTTATCTATGTGTGTATGTACTTGCATGTGTTTCTCTACATATGCATATGTATGTGCATATGCATGTGCATGTGAGTACATTGGTGCACAAGAAATTGTATGTGCATGTGTGCATGTGTGCATGTGCGTGTCATGCATATGTTTATGTGTGCATGTGTGTTTGTATGTGTGATTGTGTGTCTATGTGCATGTGTGTCTTCTTTTGTGATCATGTGTGTTGGTGTGTTTGGATGTCTATGTGCTTGTGCATTTGCATATGTGTGTGTGCTTGTTTGTGCGTTTATGTGCCTATTAGCATGTGTGAGTGTAGGCATGCATGTGTATGTGTGAGCATCATTCTATTCAAGGGCATGCATTGGGGCATGTGTGCATACAATTTTGCATACACCTATCCATATGTGTGCATGTCTTTGTGTGAGTGTTTATGTTTATGTGCATTTGTGCATGTGCATAGATGTATGTGTGTGAGTGTGCTTGTCTACTTTTGTGTTAATGTGTGTGCAGATTTGCATGTGCATACATATGCATGTTGTCATGCTTTCATTTGTGTATGTGTACTTGTGTATATGGGTGTTTGTGTGTCTATGTGCATGCATGTGTGTGTGTGTGTGTACATGTGTGCTTGTGTGTGCCCATGTGTGTGCCTATGTGTGTTTGCCTCTGTGTCTGCATGAATGTGTGTGCTTGAGCATGTTTATGTGCATGTGTGTATGTGTAAGTGCTAGTGCATGTGTGTGTGCATTTTCATGTTTGTGTGTGGGTGCACGTGTGTTTATAAGTGTATGTGTGCACTTGGTTGACTATGTGATTACAAGAGCTTGTATTTGCATGCATGTGTGTATGTCATAGAGCATGTGTTTAAGTGTGTGTATGCATATGTGTCTATAGGGATATGTGTGTTGGTGAGTGTGTAAACTTGTGTGTTTATGTGTGTTGGTATGTGTATGGGTGCATGCATATGTGTTTTTATGCCTCAGTTCTCATATATGTGTGTGCACATGAGTCTTTGTGTGTGTGTGTGCATGTGTTTGTGTATATTTATAGTATGTTTGTGCGTATGTGTATACTGGTTTGTGTGCATGTGTGTGTATATGTGTGTGTGCATATGTGCTTGCATATGTGCATATGTGTGCATTTGTATGTGTGTGTGCATGTGCATTATGTGAATGTGTGTGTGTGTGTGTGCAAGAGTGTGCACATATGCATGTGTGCATGTATGTCTATGACTGTATGTGTGTGTAAGTGTGCATGTGTATAAGCATGTACATGTGTTTTTGTGGTTATGTGCATGTGTGCATCTATTTGTGCATAGGAGTGTGTGTTCACTTGTGTGAATGCATGGGCATGCTTTTGTGTGTTGTATGCATGTATTTATGCATACATGTGCATGTTTGTGTGTGTATTTTGCATGAGTATATTGTGTGTGTGTGGGTATATGAGCATGTCTGCATCTATTTTTATGTGCTCATATGCTTGTACATGGGTGTGTTTATGCATGAATTTGTATGTGAGTGAGTAGTATGTATGTGTGTGTGTGCATGGGTGTATATATGTTTATGTATGTATACAAAAGAGTGTGTGTGCATATGTGTATTTCTATATGCATGTGTGTGGTGTGTGGAGAGGCATGTGTGAGTCTACATGTGCATATTTATGCATGTGTGTGTGTGCACGCTGTGTGTGTATGTGCGCATGTATATATGTGTGCATGTGTGTGTGTATTTATGTGTGTGCATGTGTGTTTACGTGTACATGGAGATGTGTGTGTGTGCTTGCATCTTCTATGTGTGTGTATGTGTATGTGCATTTGTTCACCCTTGTGTATTTGTGAGTTTGTGTGATCATGTGCACAATCTTAGTGTGTGTGTGCATGGCTGCATACTTGGTAGTGGATATGTGTGTGTCCATGTGCATGTTAGTGTGCTAGTGTGTGAATCTTTGCTTGTACATTTGAGTTTGTGCATAACCATGTGCATGTGTGTATATGCGAGTGCATATGTGTGCATGTGCAGATGTCTGAATGCTCATGTACATCCATTTATGTGTGTGTGTTAGTGCATTTGTGTGCATGTGAGGGTATTCATGTGTGTGCGTGTGCGTGTGTGCATGGGTACGTCCATGTATGTGCATTCATTGGTGCATATATGTGAGTTCATGTGTGTTGGTTTGCCTGTGCCTAAGGGCATCTGTGTGTGCATGTTCCTAAGCATGGATGTTTGTGTATGTGTGTTTGCATGTTTGGATGCATGTGTGTGTGTGCACAAACTTGTGTTTGTCCATGCGTGTGTGTCTATTTGCATGTGTATGTATGTGTGAGTTTGCATCTATGAGTGTTCATGTATGTTTGTGAGCATATTTATTTGTATGCATGTGTTTGTGTGCATGTGTGTGCATATGTGTATGTGTGTTGGTGTGTTTGCATGAGTGTATGAATGTGTGCACATGTTGGTGTGTTCATGCATGTGTGTGTGTATGCATGCTTGGGTGTGTATGCGCATGCGTGTGTGTACATGTGTCTATGCAATTGTGTGCTTTTTCTTGTGTATCTAAGAATGTTTATGGGGGTGGGGTTTTGTGTGTGTGTTTGAGTGTATGTGTGCATGGGCATGCATGTGTGTGCTCATGTACATGCATTTTGTGTATGTGTTTGTGCACATGTATGCATATGCGAGCATGCATTTGTATATGCATGCCTATGCATGTGCATGGGTGCATGCATGATTACACGTGTCTCTTCATGTGCCAATGCATGTGTGTTTGTTTGCATAGGCCTGTGGGTGTGTGTATGTGCATGCGTGTGCATGCATGAGTGTGTTTGTGTGATGTGCACATCTTTGCATGCTTGTATTCATCTGTGTGTGCATATGTGTGTTTGTTTATGTCTATGCATATGTCTATGTGTGCATATGTGTGTGTGCATGTCTGTGTGTCAATGTGTTTGTTTATGCACATGACTGTATGTGTGTGAGTGCTTGCTTTTGTGTATGTGTACTTATTATGTGTGCATGTGTGTGCATGTGTTTATGTGCACATGTGCATGTGTGCTTCTGTGTGTGTTATCATGCAAGTGTGTATGTGTGCATATGTGTATGTCTGTATGTGTTATGTCTACGTGTGTACATGTGCTTGTGCTTGCGTGTGTGTGAGTGCATGTGTACATGTGTGGACGTGTGTGTGTTTGGGTGCTTGTGCACTTATGTGCATGTGTGTGTGCTTGTATGTATGTGCATGCATGTGGATGTGAGTTCATGGGCGGGTGCATGTGTGTATGTGTCTATCTTCATGCATGTGTCAATGTGTGGGTGCTTGTTTGTGTGTGTGTTGATGTGTATGTGTGTATACATTTATGTGTGTGCTTGTGTATGCATGGGTATGTGCATATGGGTGTGTGCATGTGTATGTATGTGGATTTAGGGGTGTGTTTATATGCATGTGAGTGTATCTATTCATTTGCACGTGTGCACATGTGTGTGTCGATACATATGTGTGTCTATGTTAGTGTGTGTGGCTATATGTGTGTATTTCTATGTGTGCATGTGTGTGTGACTGTACATGAGTGTGTTTGTGTGCATGCATGTGTGTCTTTGTTAGTGTGTGTTGCTATGTGTGGGTATTTCTATGTGTGCATATGTGTGTGACTCTATACAAGTGCATTTGTGTGCATGCCTATTTGTGTTGTACATGTGTCTAAACTTGTGTGCATCTGCATGTGAAAATGTGTTTGCATGTACATCTATTTACATGTCTAAGTGCCTATGTGTGCATGCGCACATGTGAGTGTGCCTGCACATGTTTGCATCTATGAGTGTAGTAGTGCATGTGCACGGATGTGTGCATGTGGGTGCATTTGTTTTTGTAAGTGTGAGTGCAACTACATGTTGATGTGTGCATGTGTGTACATGTTTGTAGACATGCATTTGTGTACATGTGTGTGCTTATGTGTGTGTGCATATGTATGTATGTGTATGTGTGTTTATGGATTTCCATGTGTGCACATATGTGTGTGTGCATGTGTTTGAATGTATAGTTGTGTGTGTGGCATTTGTATGTGTGCCAGTGTGGGTGGTTGTGCATGAGGGAAAGTGTGTATGTGTGTGCACATGATCACAAGTGTGTGTGTGGGAGTGTGCTTGTGTGTATTTGTGTGTGCACACGTGTGTGTAAGATTTTATGCATGTTTGTGTACATGTGCATGTATGTCTATATGCACATGTGTGTGGGTGCTGTGTGTACATATGTGTGTGTTAGTGCACACACATGTGTAAGTGTACATGTGCATGTGAGTGTGTGCATGTACGTGTGCACATATGTATGTGTATGTGTGTGTACATGAATATGCGTGCAAATGTGTTCATATGTGTGTGCTTGTGAGTGTGTGTGCATCTTAGAAGGTGCTTTCACGTATGTAAGCAATCATGCTTATATGTGTGCATCTATGAGTGTGTGTGTGCGTGCATTTGTGTATGCATAAATGTATGTGCATTGGTGTGTGTGTGTGTGTGTGCCAGAGTGCATATGGGCTTGTGTGTGTGTATGTTTATGTGTTTGTATATGTATATTTGTGTATGTCTACGTGCACATGTGCATGTGTGTATACACCTATGTGTGAGTGAGTGTATGCGTGCATCTGTATGCACTTGTTTGTTTCTTAGTGTGTATATGAGTTTGCATGTGAGTGCACATGAGTGTGTGCATGCTTGTACATATGTATGTGCATACACATGTAGGTGTGTGTGTGTGCGTGAGTGTGCTTGCATGTGTGCATCAGAGAGTGTGTGTGTGTGTTCATGCATGCATGTGCATGTGACTGTGTGTGCATGTTTGTGTTTCTATGTGTGTGTGTGTGTGTGCATGTTTGTGCATGTGTATGTGTGTCTTTATTTTTGCAAAAAATATTCTTATATTTGGGCATGTGTGCATGAGTGAGGGTGCATTTGTGCGTGTGTGCGTGCATATTAGTGGGTGGTTACATACATGTGTGTAAATGTGTCTATGTGTGTTTGTTTTTTTGCATCGATGTGTGAGTTTTTTGTGTGTGCATGTATGTGCATGTATATGCATGTGTGTATGTGCATGCATGAGTGTCTGTATGTGTACTTTTGTATGTGTGGTTGCATGTGTGTACATGTGTGCATGTAGTCTTGTGAGTGCATGTCTTTTTTTGTGTGTGTATGCAAGTGCATCTGTAAGAGTACGTGTGTGCATCTGTGCACATAAGAGTGGGTGCGTGTGTGCATACGTGAGTGTGTGTATATGCTCATGCATGTTTGTGCTTGTGTGTGTGTTGTTGTGCATATGTGTGCACATGCATGTGTGCATGTTTTTGTAAGTGTTTCCATGCATGTGTATGCATGTGTGTGTGTGGACTAATGGGTGTGTTTTTTTGTGTGTGTATGGGTGTGTATGCATGCGTGTTTGTGTGTGTGTGGAATGATGGGTGTGTTTTTTTGTGTGTATGGGTGTGTATGGATGTGTGTGTGTGTGTCTATATGTGTGAATATGTGTGTCTGTGTGAGTCTTTTATGTGTGTGTGAGCATGTATGTGTGCATGTGCAAGTGTATGTATAAGTTTGCATCTATGTATGCATGTGTGTGTATTTGTGTCCTTATGAGTAGGAACATGTCTGTATCCATTCAAATGTGTGTGTGCACTCGCTTGTTTGCATGCATGTGTGTTGTGCATGTGAGCGTGTGTGTGGGTGGGCATGTACGATGGTATGTATTAGGGTGTGTGCATGCATGCTTATGTGTATATGGCTTTGTGTATGTGTGCTTATGTGTATGCACTTGTGTAATTGTGTGTGGATGTGTGTGTGCGTGTGCATGTGTGAGTGCAAGTGTACGTGTGTGCATTTCTGCACATGTGTGTGGGTGCATGTGCTTATATGCATATGTTTAAATATGTATGTACACTTGTGTGCATGTGTGTGTGCTATTTGTGTGTGTGTTTGTTTGTATGTATGTTTGAATGTTTATGTGTGTGTCCACGCATGTGTATGTGCATGTGCAAGAGTACATGTGATTCTGTGTCTATATGTGTGTGTGTGTATGTATGTGCTTATGTGTGTATGTGAGTGGGTGCATGTGTGCAAGCACTTGTGTGTACATGTATATTTTTGTGTGTATGTGTGTTGTGCATGCAACTATTTGTAGTGTGTTTGTGTGGTTGTGGGTTTACGTGTGTGTTCCTAGGCCTACATGTTTGTGCAAGTGTGAGTGTGTTGGTGTGCGTGTGCTTATTTGTGTGCATAGGAGTTCCTATGTTTATTTGTCTTTATTGGTGTGTGTGCATGAGTTTGTGTGGTTGTCCATGAGTGTTTGTGCATGTGTATGTCTACATGCATGCTCATGTATGTGTGTGTAGGTGTGTGAGTTTGCATGAGAATGTGTGTGCACGTGTCTACATGCAAGTGTCTGTTTATATAAGCATGTGCATGTGCATATGTGCACCTACATGTGTGAGTGTGTGTTTATTTGCATGTATGTGCACAAAGGTGTGTGTGCATTTGTTCATGTGCACACGTGTGTATATTCATGTGTGTGGGTGTGTTTGGATGTTCACATGTGTACATGTATGCACAAGAGAGCTTGTGTGTACATGCACATGGGCACATGTGCATCTATGTGTGTGTGATTATGTGCATGTGTTTGATAATGCATGTGCATCTACATGTGTCTACACATGTGTGTGTACATGTGCTTTTTTGTGTGCACATGTGTGCATGTGAGTATCCATCTATGTGCATGTAGGTATGTGTGTGTGTGAGTTTTAGTGCACCCATTTGTGTTGATGCATGCATGCATGTTTATGCATATGTGTGTATGTGCATGTGCATATGCATGTATCTATGTGTGTTTGCTCATGCATGTGTGTGTGCCTATACATGTGTGTGTGGGCTCATATATGTGTATATATATGTCTAAGAGCACACGTGTGAGTGTACTTGTGAGTGTGTGTGTGTGTTCTTGCATGCTTGTATGGGTGCATGTTTGTCTATATATGTTTGCATGTATTTATTTGTGTGTATGAGTGTATACATGCATATGTGTGAATGTGTTTGTGCCTACATTTTGGTGTGCATGTGAACATGTGTGTGTATGCATGTGTGATTGTGTGTGTCTATGTGTGTGCATGTGTGCATGCATGGGCACGTGTATATATGTAGTCATGTGTGTGTCTTGTGTGTGTTTATGCACATGCATGTGTGTGGGTATGAGTGGTTACATAGGTGGTATATGTGCGTCAATATGTGCATGTGTGTGGATACATGTGTATGTGTGTGTGCATGCATATGTGTGTATGTGTACACGTGTGTGCAAGTTTTGTGTGCATGTGTCTACGTGTGTGGGCATACATTTGTGTGAGCATCTATGTGTGCATGTGCCTATGTGTTAGTGTATTTGTGTGTGTGAGTGTGTGTGTGTGCATAAAAGTGTTAGTTTTTATGCTTGTGTGTGTGTTTGAGCAAGTGTGTGCATGTTTGTCTACATGTGTGTCTAGGTTTGTGTGGTTGTGTGTGTGCATATTGTTTTATGTGTACATGTGGGTGTGTGCATACATGTGTGTTTATGTGTGTGTGTGTGTATGTATATATGTTTGTGTGTGAGTTTTCTATGCATATGTGTGTGTGTATGCAAGCTTGTGTATGTGTATGTGTGTGTGTTTATGCTGTTATGTGTGCATGCATTTATTTGTGTATGCATGTTTGTGTATATATGAATTCTTATGCATGTTTGTATGTGTGTGTGTGCATAAGGATCATAATAGGTATGCATGCATATTTGTGAGCACATGTGTGTATATTTGTGTGTATGTTTATATGTGTGTTTGTAAGTGAATGAGCTTCTACACTTGTAGGTGTGTTCATGCATGTTTTCATGTATGTGCATGTGTGTGTATGGGTGTGCATGCATGTGCATGTGGGTGTGCATGTGTGTGTGGGTGCACATATGAGTGTGTGGAGGAGAAAATGTTTACATACACCCATATGCATGTCAGTGTGCGCATATGTATTTACATGTGCGTGCATGGGTATACATGTGTGTGTGAATATGTGTGTCTATGCATGTGCATACAAGTGTATGTTTGTGTGTCTATGCCTTAAGTGTGTGCATCTGCATGTGTCTTTCTATGGTGTGTGATGTGCATGCTTGCTTGCATGTGTGTTTTCATGTGTGTGAGTTTGTGTGCATGTGTCTATGTGGGTATGCATGTGAATTGTGCATTTGTTTCGGCCAGTGTGTGTACGTGTATGTATGTGGGTGTCATGTATGTGAGGCTGTGTGTGTATGCATGTGCACATGTGTGCTTGTGTTCACATTTATGTGTGTGAATACATGTGCATGTGTTTGTATGTGTCTGTGCGTGAGTGTGCATGCATGCATGTGTTTGTGTGTGGGTATACATGTGTGTGTGTCTATGAGTGTTCATATTCTATGTGTCTATGTGTACACATGCATGTTCTTTTGTGTGTGCATGTGTGTGTCTATGTTTGTATGTGTGTGTGGATATGTGCCTACATGTGTGTGCTTGTACATGTTTGTGTGTGTTCATGTGCATGTACATATTTGTTTGTGTGTGTGTGTGTGCGCGAATGTGTTTTTATGTATCTATGCATGGATTTGCTCGTATGTGTGTATGTTTATATGTGTGCAAGAATGTATGCATTCTTGTGTATGTGTATGTACATGTGTGGTCGCATTTGTGTGTTCTTGTGTGTGTTTATATGTGGGCATGAGTGTGTGTGGGTGTGTGTGCACATATGTGTATACCTATGTGTGTGTGTGTGTGCATATAACAAAGTGGATATGTATGCATGTGTGCATGTGTGTGTGCTTGCATGAGTACATGCATGCGTGTGCTTTAGTGTGTTTGGGTATGTGACTATGTGTTGATGTTGACATGTGCATGCTCATGTTTGTGCATGCCTATGTGTGAGTGTATATATGTGTCTGTGTGGCATGCATATGTGTGTGTGAGTGCATCTGCTTGTGTGTGTGTGTGCGTGTGTATTAATGTGTTTAAGTGCATTTGTGTATGTGTGCATGTGTGTGTAAGCTTATGAATGTCAAAATGTTTGTATGCTCATGCATGTCTATTCATGTGCATATGTGTTTGTGCATCTGCATTTGTGTGTAAGTTTGTGCATGTTTATACATGTGCATGTGCATCTGTATGTGTGTGTGTGTGTATGAGAATGTTTGTGTATGATGGTACCTATATGTGTGTGTATGTGTGTACATTCATGTGCATGTGTATGCATGTGTGTGTACATGTTTCAACATGTGTGTGTGTGTGTGCATGCATGCTTGTCTATGTGTTAGCATGCACATGTGTGTGGTTGTGTATGCATATGCACATGTGTGTCAGTAAAGATACATTTGCATTCATTTGTGTGTTTATCTGCATGCGTGCATTCGTGTGTTTGGATGTCTGTGCATCTGTGTCTATCTGCATGCATGTGTCTACATGTTAGTGTTCGTACATGCATGCATTTGCAGAGTGTGTGTGTGTGTGCATATACATGTTCAGGTGCATGCATGTCCTTGCATGTGTGCATGTGTGTGAGCATGGGTATGTGTGTGTGTGTTTACTTACATGTTTACTTATGTGTTAACCTATGGGTGTCTGTACATTCATTTGTGTGTGTGTTTATGCTTGTGTATGTCTGTGTGTGTGTGTGTGTGCATATGTAGGCATGGTCTTGCGTGTGTTGACCATATGTGTGTCTTTCTATGTATATGTGTAAGCATATTCGTGTGTTTGTGTGTAGGTGTGTGTATGTGTGGGCATGTATTCATGTGTTTGTATGAACCAATGCATCGTGTGCTTATGTGTAGGAAAGTACATGTGTGCTTTCGTGTGCATGTGAATATTCATGTTTGTCTTTATTTGCATGTTCATGTCTGTGCATGTATATATGCATGTGTTCGTGTGCTTTGGTTGTGTGTGTTCTTGTGTGCACATGGATTTGTGTGCATCAGTGTGTATGTGTGCGTTCTCATACATGCATATGTGTATGCATAATTTTGTGTGTTTGTGTGTGCATATATGTTTTTCTGCTTGTGTGCATGTGCATGTGTGTGAGTGTGTGTGCATGTGTGCATGTGTTGTGTATGCATGTGTATATGTGTGTGTGTTTGCATGCATGGGTAAGAGTGTGTGGGTGCATGTGCATGTGTTTTGCATGGGTATCAATGTGTGTACGTGTGTATGTGTGTGCATGTTTGCATGTACGTGAATGTGTGTGTGTGTGTTTGTGCATGTGTTTATATGTGTGTGCATGTATTCAAATGTTTGTGTGATTATGCATGCATATGGGCATTTGTGTGTGTGTGAATGCAAGTATAGATGTGTGTATGTGTGTGCATTATTTTGTGTGTGTTTGTGTTGTTTCTATTTGTGTGCAAGTGCGTTTGTGCTTTTGTAATATGTGCTTCTTTGCATGCTCATTTGGGTGCATATACTTGCCTTTGTGTAAGTGTGTATGTTTGTTTGTGTGTGGACATGTGTCTATGTGTGCGAGGGTTTGTGCCCTTTTGTGTGCGTGTAAGTGTCTACGTGCTTATGTGCGTGTATGTGTGTGTAAGTATGTGCATATTTGTTTGTATGAGTGTACTTGTGTGCTTTTGGATTCATGTCTAAGTGCATACATGCATGTGTGTGTGTTCAAGTTTGTGTGTGTGCACACATGCATTTGAGCTTTCGTGTTTGCATTCATGTCTGCTTGTGCCCATGCATGTGCATGTTTTTGTGAGTGCATGTGTATTTTTGTGCTATTTCATGTGCATGTGTGCGAGTGTGCACATGTTTGTCTTCGTGTGACATGCGTGCATGCATGTATATGTATGTGTTTGCGTGTATGCATGTGTGTAGGTTTGGGTTCACACATGCTTTTTTACATTCCTATGTATGCATTTATGTGTATGTGCATGTTTTTGTGTGTGCATGTGTGCATGAATGTGTCTGTTGATGTGTGTGCACACATGTGCTTATGTGTGTGTGTGCAATTGTGTATGAGCACACATGTGTGATGTGTGCATGTGGGCATATGTTTGTGTATGCAAGCATGTGTTTGTGAATGTGCATGCATGATCATGTGTGTGTGTGTGTTTGTTCATGTTTGCATGTTTGTGTGTGAGTATGCATGTTAGTTTGTATGTGTTTGCATGTCTTTGTGTGAGCATGTGGATGCATATTTTTTGTGCATGTTTGTGTGCACATCATTCTTTATCCTTGTGCATGCATGTATGCATGTGTATATTTTGTGCATGTTCGAATTTGTGTGTTTATTTTCTACTTGTATGTGTCTATGTGTGCATGTATGCATGTATATGTTAGTGTGTTGTATGCGCATATGTGTGTGTATGTGTTTGTGGATGTGGGTGTGCCTGTGTGTGCATGCATGTGCATTCATGTGTGTACACCTGTGTGTGTATGTTCGAGCGTGTGTGCATATGTGTGCATGCATATGTGCGTTCTTGTGCATGTGCAAGTGTATGTGCATGTGTATGTGCGTAAGTGTGTGTGTGTGTATGCATATGTGCATGTGTGTGTGCATGCATGTCTACTTAAGTGTATGTGCTTATGGGTGTACATGTGCAATTTAAGCTTGTGAATGTGCATATTTGTGCTTGTGCTTGTGCATATGTATTTGTGTGTGTGTGTTCCTAAGCACATGTATGTGTGCATATTCATGGGCTTGTGTGACTAAGGGTGCAAGTGTGTGTGTGAGCTTGTTTGAATGTGTGTATACATGTGCGTGCATGTGTGTTCTTGTGGGCACATATGCATTCACACGTGTGTGTGCATGTGTGGGTGCTCATATGAGATCACATGTGTGTTTGTGTGTGTAAGTGTGTGCATGTGTTTGCCTGTATGTGAGTTCATGTTCATATTATTATGCATGTTTTGCATGTGTGCATGTGTGTGTGGATGGATTGTGATTATGTCTAGCTTCATGTTACTACTCGTGTGTGCATGCAAGTGTGTTTGGTTATGGATATGTTTGTGTATTCATGTGCATGTGTGTGCATGCATGCTAGAGTATCTAGGTGCTTGTGTTTATTCTTTTTGTGTATGTATGTACTTTTGTCCATGTTGTGTATGTGTGCATGTGTATGGTTATGTGTGTTGGAGTATCTATATGTGTATATGTGTTTATGCACGTGCATGTGTGCACATGCTTTGGTATGCATGTATTTGAAAACATGTGCTTATGTGTGTGGGTGTGTGTGCATGCATGTATTTGTGTTTGTGCATATGTTTGTTCATGCATGCACATGTTTATGTTTTTATGAGCCTATGAGTGTGTGCATTTATGTGTGTGTGCATGTGTGCATGTAGGCATGTGTGTATGCTTATGTGTCTATGTGTGTGCTTATATGTGTTCTTTCAATGATGGGAATGTGCATGTGCATGTGTATACCTTCTTGTGTATGTATGTGTGTTGGTGCATGTGTGTACGTGTGTGTTTGCATGTGTGTATGTGTTGTCATATGCATGCATTGTGCATGTGCATATGTCTACGAGCATGTGTATGTGTGTGCTTGTGTGCATGCATGTGTGTTGGTTTGTGTGTGTCCATGCACATGCATGTGCGTGTAAGATTGCATGTGTATGTGTGTGTGCATGCGTGTGTGTGCACATGCATGCATATGGGTATGTGGTGTGTGTCTATGCGTGTGCACTCATGCACATGTGTGTGTATGTGTTAGGCGTTTATGACATTTATATTTTTGTGTGGGTGTACATGTGTGTGTACAAAGGCACATGTGTATACTTGTGGGTGTTTTTGTTTCTATGTGTATTTGTGTGTGTGCATCTGTGTATGTGTGTGTATGTGCATGTATGTATGTATGAGCCTATGTCTATGAGAGTATGTCCGTGTGTGTTTTTGCATGCATGTGTGCCTGTGTGCACTTGTGTGCCTATGCTACAGTGCATGTGCGTGTGTGTGCATGCATGAGCATGTGTATGTGAATATTTTTTTGTACATGTGCGTGCACAAGCAAGTGTGTATATGTGTGTGTGTGCATATGTGTATGCTTCGATGCATGTGTATGTGCATGTTTATATACCTATGCTTGTTTGTGTGTGTACATATATGCATGTCTATTTGCATGCACACATGTGTCAATGTGTGTGCAAACGTGCATATGCTTGTGTGTGTGTGCATGTGTATTTCTACAAGTGTATATGTGTGTATATTTGCATGTGTACATATGTGCATGGGTGCAGATGTGTATGTAAATGTGTGTGTGTTTGCATTTGTGCATGTGTGTATGTGTTCATATGTGTATGCACATGTGTGGTCGTGAATGTGTGCTTGCATGTGTGCATGCATTAGTGTGGATGGACATATATGTCTATTCCTATGTGTACATGTGTATGCGAGTGTGCATGTACATTATGGGTGTGTGTGCACGTGGGTGTAGGCACGTTTGTGTGTGCACATATGTGTACATGAGTGTTTGTGTGTTTTGGTGCATACATATGTGTGTCCATGAAAGTGTGTGTGCATTTATGTGTGCCCATGCATTTGCATGTGAGTGTGTGCATGTGTATATGCAAGTGTGTGCATGTGCATGTGCTTGTAAGTTTATGACTATGTGTTTGGGTATGTTCATGTGTATGTGTCAGCTTATGCATGTGTGAGTGTGGGTGCATTTGTACATTTACATGTGTGTGTGTGTGTATAGGTGTTTGTGTGTGTGTGGATATGGGCATGTATGATCGTGGGAGTGTGTACATGCAAGTGTGGCCATGTGTTTGGATGTGTGTTCATGTATGTGCATGTGCGTGTATACAAACATGTGCTTGTTTTTGTGTATATTGTTTGTGTGTTATATCAATGTGCATATTCATGTGTATGCATATGTATATACATGCATGTGTGCGCGTGATTGTTCGTGTGGCTCTATGCATATGCATGTGCATGTGTATGTGCATGCTTCTGTGATTGTGCGTTTGTGTATGCATGTGTATGTGCATGTTCATCTATTCATGTGTGTATGTGTGTATGTGTGCACGCGTGTGTTTCTATATGTGTAGTTTGTGTGTATGAATACATGTGTGTGAGTGTGTGTGGATGTTTGTATGTAAACATGGTCACACAGTCTTCTTACTGACAGCTCCTTAAGCCCATTACCAAGTTCTTTGAGCTATTTGGCTTGAGCTTATGCGCTTAGCCATGTGTTAGATTGTTTGGCCAAATTTTTTGTTTTTTAAAAACATCTTTTATGTATTTCTTATTATTATTTTATTATTTTTAAAAGAAAATTTCAACCTATTAAAATAACAAAAATGTCATGACTTATTATGCTTCCAAGCCATGTTAGCTTTGGCTGAGATTCGGGCCTGACACTACTTGATTCAGACGGTTTATTTATCCGCAAATCCTTGGGCCCATTGACCAGTACTTTAGGGCACTTGGCCTAAGCTTATTGGCTTGGTTGTGTGTTAGGTTATTTTACTAATTTTTTCATTTTTTAAAAAACATCTTTTATATATTTATTGTTATTATTTTTATTACTTTTGAAAGAAATTTTTTAGCTATTAAAATAAAAAAATATTTTTTCAACTAGTAAAATTATAATGTATAAGAAATCAATAACAATACATGTAAATGAATGATGTTACGAACCTAATTATATCATATGTAATTAAGTAATAGAATAAACAATCAAACTAGTACATGTTTTGGAGATAAACTCTTGGCGGTCAGCTTCTCCTCCAAGTGTTTGATCAACGACTCCTTGATATGCCATTTAAGACACAATTAGAGCATAGCCACCAACACAACTTGCTTCACTTGTGAATCGCTCCATGAGATATCTGGTCAAAGTTCTTCAATTGATTTATCCTATAAGAGTTTGAGATGCATGGCCTAAAAAAACTTGAGACATATATTAAAGAAACTAACACAATAATTTTGTTATCATTAAATAAGTGGTATCATGATCAAAGGTATAATAATATCTCTTTTTTATGATGACAAAATCTTTGGCAAAATAGCAAAATAAAAAGATATAAATCATGTAAGCATGCATATGCACCCCATACTTTCTTGCTCACCCTAAATATTTGAAATTGATATAATTATGCCACAAACTTGGGGTGTAGTAAATTTTTTTTCATACATCTCACCTTCTTTTTGTCATGCAATAAAAGATAAAATAAAAGTGAAAGATGTAAACAAGGGTACACACAACAATAATATTTATGTATAATTTGTCTTGAAATATCTAAACAAGTTAAAATACATCTTTGTTCAAAAACTAATATCAAAAACAGAAATACTTTATTAATTTTTACGAATAAAACAATAATAATTATGCCATATAAAAAATAATATTAATAATATTTTATAGACATAACAATACTAATTAATAGTCATGAATTTTATCCATGTGTAGTTTAATAATTTTGATGATTCTGAACTTTTCTACTTTCTCTATATATGTTCCTAACAATTTTTATGAGAACTCAATTTAAAATAAAATCATAAGATCAAGCATGTTTTCAAGGACTTCTCCTATTTTTAAGTTCAAAAAGATTAAAAGATATACAATAGAACTATGGATATGCAATTATAAATTCTAAGAACTATAGTTAATTCCTAATAAATAAATCTTTTCATATCAATTCAAATAATAAAGAAAAGGAGAATTCACTTGTAAAAATTATTTATAGCTTTACCACATTGATATGAACTAACAATTTAAATTTCTTTCAAGAAATAATAATAATACTTTAGTCTTTATCCAAAAAAATTATTTATTTAATTCAAATTATTAAATATTTTAATAAGGAAAGATGAAGGATATATTTAAAAGATAAATTTTTTAACTCTCCCTGAAATCTAGCCTAAGCTTCCCCCAAGTTCTAACACTATATATCTATTAAATTGTTAATGATATAATCTCTAATAAAGTGAAATATTATATTTTTATGATTTCTCATATAATGATGAAGTTGATTATATTACCTTGTAGCAAACCCAATATTATTTGTAATTGTTGCTTCTATTTCATATAGGTTATTCTTGAATAACAATTTAGCTCCAATCAATTATTGATCACTAAGCATATGAACTAAGTTTTATATTTAATTTCTCTCTAGTGTAACTAATTATTAATCCAAGACATAAACCTACACCCTTAAGAGCTTCTTCAATAAATATTGGTTGTATGAAAGATACAAATGTATTCGAAATTACATTCATAGAAACTATGTTCTACATCTTTGACTAACATATCATTTAATTGATTCATATGGATTTTGACACTATCAAACTAAAGATAGTAGTTGATTAGCTTCTTATCTATATTCCTTATTATCTAATTTATTTTTTTCCTTCAATTCTAAATTCATAAATAATTCTATGTAATTATTAAAATATTTATTATTATTTTTAAAAATAACTCATCAAAAATAACATGTATATTTTATTTTTCTAATTCCTAATTCATATTAATAAAATTTTCAATTGCCTTTTCCTACTAAACAAATTTTTGTTATTTTTTTTAAAATAAAACTTTCTTTTTTTAAAGAATTTTTTTAATATTTTAGAGAATCAATTCATGAAGTGCTCAAGATAAAAGATGTCTTATATTCATGAAATTTATTTTGTAAAGTACTTAAATCAATAGCATCTATAAGTGAATCACATCACAGCTATTCATTTCTAAATTTAAGCTCATCACATCGTCTTTTCAATAAGCAAACATGATACTTTTGTTTGTCATATTTCACTCTAAGTCTAGCATACATCCTAATCAATTTTGTATGCTCAATTATAAGTACATCAAAAGAAATAGACAATTTATTATCATTAATAACGTCACTCTCATTATCAAATGTAAAAAAATGTTGTGCACCTTGAGATGAAGAGTTTGCTTCTAAGATGAATAAAGTTTCTCCCTTCCTCTTTCTCTTTTCTATTTTCATTTGATTTCTTATTTGTTTCTTATCTTGAGTAGGAAGCGCAACCAGTTTATCATATAAATTCTTTACTTCTTGCATAATCTAAAAGCATGTTTTTAGATAACAAATCTTGATTCTAATTTGTTATGGCAAAGCAAAATAAAGATACTTCATTCCTTTGGCATTTCTTGGCCTTGAAGTTTTAGAATTTTCATCAAACTCAATTGAAAAAATAAAATATTTTTTAAATAATAACCATAAATCAAAACTAATATTTAAAATAAAAGCTTTCATTTGTTCATAAAATAAAAGTTTTATCTTAAAAGATAAGTAGATCCATGAAGTTAACAAAAAAATTTACCACATAAAAGAAATGAAAAAAATAGGATCTTCTCTAGGAAATTTCTTCCCTTGATGTAACCTGCTTTGATACTACTTGATATAATTTGTTCCCAACTAATAATAAAAAGTTGGTGAATTGTACTTTTAAACTTTTTTTATTTTGAAAATATTTTCCTAGATTAAAATTTAGCATTATAAAATCATTGATTTAATAATTTTACTAAATAAAAATGCATAAAAATTGAAGTTTTATGGTACTAAAAAAATATTTTATACATGATAAAGATAGTTTTTAAAGTTTCTTTAATATATATTTTTAATTAAATACTATTAAATAAGAAAAATATCATAAATTACATAATAACAAAGAAAAAAATGATAATAGATTTTTAAATGACTTGCCTAACCCATGCCTACATCCATTCCCAATAAACCTGTCCAGAATTTTTATTAACAAAAGCACTCTTACTTGCCATTGTAGGTAGAGGTAACCTTTACAAACCAAATCCTTTTATCGTGATAAGTATGGGTTCACTATCACAATTGTAATTATAAAAGCTTATTATAATGAAGTACAATAAAAAATAACAATTAATCATAATATTTTATTATTCACTTATAAAAGCGTATATGACATAAGTTTATGGAATATGATATTAGAATATAAGTTTATAATTTAATATTATTGAAACAATCTAAATGACTTAGCTGTGAAATATTAAATTTAAAGGATTTATCAATATGCTCTAACATTATTAAGAAAAATATAATGAACAATGATTTTGTATTATTATGATATTTTTTAAAAAAAAAAAGGAATCAAGAAATAAATAATAATTGTAAAGAAGTCACCCATAAGATGTGCAATTAAAGAAATAATTGAAGTAGGAAAATTGAGTTGCAAGTATGGCTTCAATATAGGCTTCAAACTTAGATTGCAATTTTTTACTTTGTATCTTCTCTTCTAAAAATATTGACGTAGGAAGATTAAATTCATTTAATTCAAACTCTTAAAGCTCCTCTATTTATATTAAAATATTTTTGATTAAAATATAATTTTCTTAATGGGTAAAAGGACCTCCCTAATAGTCATTAGCTTTTTAACATTAAAAAACTGTAAATAGCTTTCTAGAATGTTGATTACGAATGAGAATATTGGCTATCATCTAATTTGGATGGATGAAAGAAGTGTTACTCAATCTGAATGCTGAATAAAGGGTATACATCTAAACTTGATGTGAAGAGTACTATTCACATAGGCAAAGATGAGCTCAGTCATTTGATCAAGTTTTATAGATGGACAACTAGTTGAAATATACTTTTCACAAATACAAGGATGATCTCAACCATTTGATCAAACTTGTTAGAAGGATAGTTAAATTAAATCTACTATTCACAAAGGCAGGAATTATCTAGACTGTTCGATCATGAAAACATGCTATCAAATTTCATAGTGTTAGTCAAGCTTTGTATATAATAGGTCCTAAAATTATAAGCCCACATGCTTTAAAAGTAATGTATATTTCATGTTATAAGCATTCCTCTTCTTTTATAATTTAGCCAATACATGGGGTTGGCTCCCCCTTGTGTTCTCAAGAATTCATACCTTGGGATACTTGCATACTTTATAAGATTACTTGTTACATATGATAATGGCTCTAACCTGACCCACTTCATTACTTAATATTTCACAAATCTATCATGACTTGTTATGCTTCTAAGCTACATTGGGCTTGATTTTAACTCAGGCTTGACCTGACTCAGCTCATATGATCTCCTTACTTATGGCACCTTAGGCCCATTGCCTAGTACTTTGGTGCACTTGGCCTAAACTTATGGTCTTGGCCATGTGTTGGGATCTTTAACCAAATTTTTTGTTTCAAAAAAAATATCTTTTATGTATGTATTAATAGTTTTTTATTACTTTAAAAGCATTTTTTAGCTATTAAAATAACAAAATATTTTTATAACTACTAATATTATAAAACATAAGAAATCAATTATAATGCATGTGAATGAATGATGTTATAAAAACTAATTATGTTATATGAAATTAAGTGATAGGATAAACAATCAAATCATTTGATGTTTTGGAGATGGACTCCTATTAGTCAACTACTCCATCAAGAGTTTGATAAATAGCTCCTTAATATACCATTTACGGCATAGCAAATCATAGCCACCAACATAATTTAATAATGCTTCACTTATGGATAGCTCCATAAGACATCTATTCAAAGCTTTGATGTTATAAGATTTTTAGATGCATGACTTAAAAGATGCTTGAGAAATGTATCAAAGAAACTAACACAATGGTTTTATTATCATCAAACAAGTGGTGCCATGGCTAAGGGTATAACAAATCTTTCTATATATATGACAATGTGTGTAGGTGTGGGTGTGTGTGCATATGTCTATGCATGTATCTGTGTCTATGTATGCATGTATCTGTTCACATGTGTGTGTGTCCATGCATGTGCATTTATTTGTGTGTGTGCACTAGACATATGTGTATTTATGTGAGAGCTTAAATCTTAGTATGTGTATGTGGATTCTTGTGTATGTGTATATGTGTGTGTGTGTATGCATTAGTGTGTGTGTTTTTGTATATTTGTGCATGTGTGCAAGCATGTGCATTTGTGGGTGTGTTTATGTAGATGTGTGTGTGTGCATCATGTGTGTGGGAACGTGCATACGTACCTCTACGTCATGTATGTGTATATGAGTATTCACATGACTTTGTTCACATGTGCTTGTGGGCATCCATGTGTGTGTGTGTGAGTACACATTTGTATGTGTGCGTATAGGCACTAATTCATGTGTGTGTGTGTGCATATGTGTACATGTATGTGTACTTGTGTATGAGTTTATGCATGTGTCCATGTTCTTGTGTAGCGTGCATGTGTGTGTGTGCTTGTGTATGTGTGCTTACATACACATGTGTGTATTTGTTTGCACGTGTACACATGTGTGTGAGTGTGGGTGCATAGTTGTCTATGTGTGTGTGTGTGTTTGTGTTTGTGTTTGTTTGTGTGTGTCGATGTGTGTGGTTGCTTGCGTGTGTACATGTGCATGTGCACGTGCATGTTTGTGTGCGTGAGTGCATGTGTGTGTGTGCATATGAACTCATGTTTGTGTGTTTGTGTGTATATGCATGCAAGCTCATGTGTGTGTTTTATGTGTGTACCAATGTGTGCATATACTTCTGAGTGATTGCACATGTGTGCCTACATGTGTGTGTACATGTATCTACATGACTATGTACTTGTGTGTGCCTATGTTTGTGTGCAAGTGTTAGTATACATTTGTGTATACGTGTGTGCATGTGTGTGTGTATATGTGCATATGTGAATACTATTCATGTGCATGTGTGCATGCATCCATGTGTGTGTGGATGTGTGTTTACATGTGCATGTGTCTATATATGTATATGTGTTTGCATGTAAGTGTGGGTGTGTGTATGTGTATATGTGTGTATGTGAATGCATGGACATGCATGTGTACGTGAGATCGGCTTTGGCAGTGTGTGTGTGTATATGCCTACGTGTGTATGCACGTGTGCATGCATGTATACCTAGTTGTGTGCATGAGTACATATGCATGTGCATGTCTGTTCCTATGTGTGTGTGTGTGTGTATTAATGAATGTGTATTTTGTTGTGCAATTCGTTTGTCTACATGTGTATCTATTCATGTGCATGAGTACATGTGTGTTTGTGCATGTGTCATGTGTGTGTGAATGAGTTTATGGGTTTTTTGTGTGCAAACATGCATGCATATAATGCATGTGTGTGTGTGTGTAGTTGTGTGTGTTGGTGTGTTTGTGTGTGTGTGTCTGAGAGTGCATGCATATTTATTGGCTTTTGTGTACAAATGCAAGTGTGCACTTGTGTGTTTGGACATGTGCATGGGTGAGAGTGTGAGTGTTTGTCTATGTGCTTTTGTGTGTGTGTGCGTGCTTGTGTGTATGTGTATATGTGTGTGTGCTTGTGACTATGTGTTCATGTGTATGTGTGTGTATGCATGCACATGTGTGTATGTGGGTGCATGTGCACATGTATGTGTGTATGCATATGTTGGCATGCATTTAAGTGCACCTGTATGTGTGTTTATGCATATGTGTGTGCTTGGATGCACATGTGTGCATGCATGTGAGTGTCTCTATGTGCACATGCATGTGTGCCTATATGTGTGTGCATGATCATGTATGTGCTTGTGTGTCTATACATGTATGTGTCTAAGCATGTTTGTGTGCTTGTATGTTTATATCCATGTGCATGTGTATAAGGGTTCAATGCATGTTTTTGTGCATGTGTCTACATGTTTGAGCTTGTGCATGCATGTGTGTGTGTGTGTGCATGTATGTGCATGTGCATGTGTGTGTGTATACATGTGTGTGTATGTGCATGAGTGTGTGTGTGTGTGTATACGTGTTTGTTTATGCATATGTATGTCTACATATTCATATCTCTATGTGTATGTATGTCTACATGTGCATATGTATGTGTAGGTGTTTATTAGGGTTTGGGTGTGTGAATGTGTGTGTTCATGTGTGGGTTTGTATATATGTGTTTGTTCATGTGCATTCATTATGTGTATGTTTATAGATGTGAGTGTGTGAGAGCATGTGCATTTATGTGTGTGATCATACGCATGTTTCTATGAGTACGTGGATTCATGCATGTGTGTGTGTGTGCATGCATATGTCATTGTGTATGCATGTGTGTGTGCTTGTGGGCGCTAGTGTGTGCATGCATGCATGGGTGAGTATGTTTGCATGTCTATGTGTGTGTGGGCATGAGTGTGTGTAGGTGTGTAAGCATGTGTGTATATGTGTGCATAGAATTATGCATGTGTGTATGTTTGCATGTGAGTGCATTCATGCATTAGTTTGTGCATGTATGTATGCATCAATGTGTTTGGATGCATGTATGTATGTGCATGTTAATACTCGTTTGTGTGCATATGCATGTTTGTGTTTGCATGCATATGCTTATTTGTGATTATGTGTATGTGTGTGCATATGTGTGCACTTGTGCATGTAGTAGTGAGTGTGCATGTGTGTGCATGTATCATGCATACTTGTGCATGTGAATATGTGTGTGAACATGTAAATGAGTGTGCGTGCATGTGTGTGTGTTGTGTGCATGTGTGCTTAAATGCATGTTCAAGTGTGTGTGCATGCATGTACACACATGGTTGTGTGTGTGCCTCTATGTGTTTGTAAATGTGTACTTATGTGTGTGCATGTGTGTGCAAGTACAGTGCAAGTGTTTACATGTGCATGTTTGTCTATGAGTGCATGTATGTATATATATATATATATATGTGTGTGTGTGTGTGTGTGTGTATATGTGCATGTTTTAATGTGCTTAGTGTATCTTTTTTTGAGTATGTGTTTACATACATGTGTACTTTTTTGCATGTGTGAGTATGTGAGTATATAAATGTATGATTGTGTGTATGTGTGGGTGTGTGTAGGTGTGCTAGTGTGTGTGGGTGTATGCATGTGTGCTTGTGTGCACATGTTCTTGTGTATGTGATTGTGTTGGTATTTGTGTGTGTATGTGCATGTTTGTGTGTGTGTGCATTTGTGTATATGTTAGTAGGTATGTGTGTGTGTGTGCATGTGCGTATACTAGCTTACGTGAGTGTGCACGCGTGTGTGTACTTTGCAGAGGTATGTGTGGGTGCGTGTATGTGTGTGTGTGTTCTTGTATGTGTGTACATGTGTTGCGTGTGTATTCTTACATGCATTTGCATGTGTGCATGTGAGTGTGCCTACATGTTTATACTTGTTGGTGCACGAGTATGTATGTGTAGACATCTTTATGTATGACAGTACATGTGCATGTGTATGTCTGTCTACCTTCATGTGTCTACATGCATGGACATGTGTGTGTATATGATCTTGAGTGTGTATGTGCATGTGCTTGTACGTGAGTGTGTGGGGTTGTATTTTTTTGGGGTGTGTGTGTGCATGAGTGCTTGTATGCTTGTCTACATATGTGTACATGCACACATATAAGTGCATGTGGGCACACACATGTGTGCATTCATGCACATATTTATATATATGGGAGTGCGCATGTGTGTGTAGGTATTTGTGCACATGTGTATAAAATTATATGTGTACATGGTGTGCATGTGTGTGTGAGCACGTGTGTGTGTGTGCAAGTGCTTATGCACATGTGTTTTTTTGTGCGAGTGACTGTTTGTGCATTTGTGATTGTGTACATTTGTGAGCATGCATGTGTGTGTACATGTGTGTGTATGGTATATGTATATGCAAGTATGTGTGTGCATGAGTGGTTTTGTGTGCGTGTGTGGATTTGCATGTGTGCATGTGTGGTTATTTATGTGAATGCACATGCAGTGTGTCTTCGTATGTGTCTACATGAGTGTGTGTTAATGTGCATGTTGGGCTTTTTCTACTTGTGTGGTAGTGTTTGCACATGCATGTGTGCTTGTGTATCCATGTGCATGATCGTGTGTATGTGTGTGTGCCTTTGCATGTGTTCGTGTGTTTGTGGGTATGCATGTGTGTGCATGTGTGAGTGTGAGTCCATAAGTGTGTTTGTGTGCATGTGCTTTTATTTGTGTACATGTATATGTCAATGTATGCGTGTGTGTGTGCATGTGGATGCATGTGTGTGTAGGTTGTCCACATGTCCATTCACATGCATGCATGAGTACATGTGTTTGCATGTGCAGGTGCATGAATGTGTGCATGTGCATGTGTATGTGTGTCCATGCATGAGTCCTTGCGTGTGAGTGTGCGCACGTATGAGTGTATTTGTGCATGTGTTCAAGTGTGTGTGCATGTATCTGTATTTGTTTGTTTGTGTATGTGTGCATGTGCATTATTTTTTTTGTTCATATTGGTGTGCATGTGCACATGTCCATGCTATCTAGGTGTGTGCATACAGTTGCATGTGCGATTGTGCATTTGTACATTCATTCTTATGTGTGCATGTGAGTTTGTGTGCATGTGTGTATTTGTGTATGTGCATAAACTATGTGTGTCTGTGTGTGAACATGTGTATGATCATGCATGTGCATATGTATTTGTGTGTGCTTGTGTATGTGTGTTGCACATGCATGAGTGTGTGGGCAAGTATGTCAATGGATGTATGCGTACATGTGGGATCATGCGTGTGCATGTGTATGTTTATGTATGTATGCTAGCTTGTGTGTGTATGTTTCTTTGTACTTGTGTTGGTACATGTGTATGTGTGTGACTGTGCATGTGGGTGTGTATGTGTGTATGAACTTGCATGTTTGTTTGTGTGCTTATAAGTGTGTTTATGTGTGTGACCATGTGTAGATGTGTGTGTGTGCTTGTATTTATTCACATGTGTGTGTGTATCCGTGCTTGTGTGGGTGTGTTTGCTTGTATATGTGAAAGTTTGTGCTTGTGTGCGCATGTATGTTTGTGTGTGTGTATGTGTATGTGCATGCATTTAAGTTTGTATGTGGATGGGAGTGTGTTCATGTGTATCCATTGGCTCGTCTATGTGTCTATGTGCATGTGCATCTATTTGTGATTATGTTTATGCATGCATATGTGTGTGGGTGTGCATGTGTGCTTTTGTAGATTTTTGTGCATGTGCTTACATATGTCTTTGTGTGTTTGAGCATGTGTGCATGTGTGTGCCTATTTGTGTGTTTAGGTATCCATGTTTGAGTGTGTAGGTGAATGTGTGGGTATGTGTGTGTTTATGTGGGTGTGTGTGCATGTGTGTATGTTTTTGCATTTTTTGTGTGCATGTGTGCATGTGTGCAAGTGTGTTTGCATATGTGTCAGTGCATAAGTATGCTTGTGTGAGTGTGTGTGCATGTTTGTGTGCATGCATGTGTGCATGTGTGAGTATATACATTTGCATGCATGTGCATTTGCATATTTGTATTCTCATTTGTTGGTGTATGTATGTGTGCTTGGGTGTGTGCATCTATGTGTGTACGTGTGGGGGTGTATGTGGTAGTGTGGCTGCACGTGTGCATGTAAGTACAAGTGTGCAAACATGTTTGTGTATGTGCATGTGTGAGTAGTTGTGCCTGTGTGTGTTTGTTTACATGTATGTTTTTGTGTCTTCGTGTATGTGTGTGCTTTTGTGCATGCATGTGGGCATATTCACATGCATGAGTGTGTGTATGTATGTGTATGTGCATTTGCATATCCATGTGTGTGCATGTTTCCTTATGTGTGTGTCTATGCATGCATCTGTGTGTATGTATGTGCATGTGCATTTTTATAAGTATGTTTATAGATTTTTGTGAGTGCATATGCATTTGAATGTGTGTGCATGCATTTTGAGGTTGTATGTGCATCTGTATTAATGTGAATGTGCATTTGTGTGTGCAAGCATTTGCTTGTGTGCATGTATGTACCCTGTGTGCATCGTAAGCATGAGTGTGTGTGTGTGTGAGAGCATGTGCATATGTGTTTGCATATGTTTGTGTGTGTGTTCATGTGAATGTGTTTGTGAGCATGAGTGTGTGTGAATATGGGTGTGGGTGTGTGTATACTTATGTGTGTAAGTATTCATGTGTGTGTGTGGATGCATGTGCATGTGCAAGCATTCATGCATGTGTGTATACATGCATGTGTGCATATTCATGTATATGAATGCATGTGCATTGGTGGGTTTGACTATGTGCAAATATGTATGCACGCATGTCCACATATGCTTGTTCATGTATGTGTGTGTGTGTGTGGATGTGTGTATGTTTTCTTATGTGTGTGTATGTGCATGCTTGTGTGTATATGTGTGAGGGTATGTGAGAGTCTAGGTGTGGATATATGTGTGAGCAAGTGCATGCCTATATGGCATGTATCTTTATGCATGTCCATGTCTATGTGTTAGGGGTTATCCGTGTGAATGTGTGCTTGTGTATAATTATATCCTTATTTGTATGTAGGTGCATGTGTCTATGTCTATGTGTGTGCACGTATGTGTCTATGTGCTCATCTGGGTTTGTCGGTATGTGTGTGGGTGTGACCATTTGTTCTTACACATATGTGCATGCATGTGATTATGTGTCGGTGTGAGTGCACATTTTTATGTGTGCACGCTTATGTGTGTGTGCATATGTGGATGCATTCTTGTGCATATGTTTGAGTGTGTGTGTGTGTGTGCATGTGTGTATGAGTGTGTGTGCATATGTGTATAGTTTCATCTACATGCGTGATAGTGTGTGTGATTGTGCATGCATACATGTATGTGTGTTTGTGCATTCATGTGCATATGTGTCTGTGTTTGCAAGTGTTTCCAAGTGCACATGTCTTTATGCTTATAAGTTTTTGCATGTGATCTCTTTTGCTCGTGTGTGCATGCATGTGTGCTTGTGCATGTTCCTATGTTTGTGTGTGCGTGCGTGTGTATGTGCATGCATGTGTTGTTTATGTGTGTGTTCCTAGACAAGTGGATATGTGCCCACAAATGCAAATGTGCATGAGTTTGCATGTGTTAGTGGATGTGCATGTGCGTGTGTTGTTCACCTGTGTGTTCTTTTTTTTGCTTGTTAGTGCATGCACACTTGTGTTTATGTGCATTTATTATGCTTGTATGTATGGGTGTGCATGTGTGTATTTGTACATATTTGTGCATGCATTTGTGGTTGTTGTTGTGTGTGCATGCATGTGTGTGTATAGGCATGTGCTTGTGCACTAGTGTTTGCATGTACATCTATGTCCATATATATATATATATGTGTGTGTGTGTGTGCTTACTTTTGTGCATGTGTGCATGCAAGTGTGTGTGTGGGTGCATGGGTGCATGGCTACATGTGTGCTTGTGTGTGTGTGGATGTGTGTGAGTTCGTTTGTAATTGTATATCTCTATGTGCCTATCAGTGTGCAAATATGCATATGTGTGCATATGATGATGATGATGTGTGTGTGTGTGTGTGTGTTCATGTGTGTGCATGCACGTGTTGCTATCTCTATGTGTGCACATGTTTATTTGCATGTGTACATGTGCTTGCGCATGAGCATGTGTGTGGATTTATGTGTGCATATATGTGCATGTGTGTGAGCTTGTGCTTGTGCACGTGTGTATGTGCGTGTGTGTGTGCATGTGAGTGTTGATTGGTGTGTGTGCATGTGTACACATGCATATGTTTGAGTATTTTTGTGATTGAATACATGTGCATGCATGTCTGCGTATGCATGTGTGTATGTGTTTCTGCAAGCTATTGGGTGTTTGTGTGTATGGGCCTTTGCACGCATATGTTTCTGTGGGTGAGTGTGTGCTTGTTTATGTGGATGTGTGTGAGTTTGTGTGTGTATGTTCATATTTTTGTACGTCTTGTTTGTGTGTGTGTGCATGTGTTTATTCATTCATATGTATGTCTGCCTTTGTATGGGCATGTGTGCATGTTTATGGGCTTGTGTTTATGAATGTGTGTGCTTATACATGTCTTTGCATGTTTGCACTTGCTTATGAGTGTGTGTGATTGTGAGAATATATGCTTGTGTATGCATACACATGTGTGCGTGTGTGTGCCTACATATGCATGCACGTGTGTATGCGTGCACATGTGTGTACATGTTTGTGCGTGTTTGTCTGTGTTATGCTTGAATATGTATGCATGTGTGTCGATGTGTGTATGTGGCTATGTGAGCATGTGTGTTTGTGTGTGTGTATGCATGTGTGCTTGTGCTTGTGTGTGTTTTGTTTGTGTATACATACATGTGCATTTGTGTACTTGTTAATGTACATGTGTCTGTTTATGTCTTTGTGGCTATGTGCTTGTGTGTGTGTACATGTGTGTGTGTCTGTCTGCTTGTACATGTGTGCATGCATGTATCTAAGTGTGTGTGTGTGTGGTTTTGTGTGTGTCTATGCACTTGCATGTGTATGGGAGTGTGTGTAAGTGTGTGGCATGTATGTGTGGGTGTTTGTATATGTCTATGTGTGTGAATGTCCATACATATGTATGTGTACTATTGCATGGCATGTGGGTGTGTCTATGTGTGTGCTTGATTGCATGTTTGTGTGTGTGCTTGTGTGTGTATGTACACAGGCATGGGTGTGCTTGCATGCATGTGACTGTGTTCATGTGTGTGTGCATGTGTGCATGTTTGTATGTGTGTATGTGTGAGCTAGTGTTTACTTGTATATGTGCTTATGTGTTTCTATTGGTGCATGTGTAAGGTTGTTCATGGTGTGCATGCAAATGTACGTGTGATGCATTCATGCCTGTGTGTGTGCGTAATCATGCATGTGTGTACATTTGCATGTTCATGCATTTATCTATGTAGATATGTGGATGTGTGTGCATGCTTGGGTGCATGTGTACGCGTATGCACAACTGTGTGTATGTTGGTGTGCATGCATTATTGTATGTTTGTGTATTTTTACAATCATGTGTGCACGTACATGTGTACAAGTGTAGGTGAGTGCATGAGTGTATGTGTGTGCATTTGTGCATTTGTGATTATGTGTGTTTGTGTGCACGTGTGCTTGAATATGTGTGTGTTTGTGTGTGTGCATGTGGGTGTGTGCATGAGTGTTTGTGTGTGAGTACATATGTGTGTGTGCTTGCGTGGTAGTGTGTGTGTACTTGTGTGGGCACGTGTGCTTGCAAGTACCTATTTATGTGTGTGTGTTTGTGCATACATTACTGTGCACATATGAGTTTGTGTGATTGTAAGTGTGGTTTTGTGTGTGCTTGTATGTCTGCATATCTGTGTGCATGTGTGTACATGTGTGTGTGCATGCTTATCTGTGTGTGTTGGTGTGTGTGTGTGCACGTGTTTGTGCATGTGTGCAAAAGTGTGCCTTATGTGTGGATGTGCTTTCATGTATATGTGCATATGTTTGCGTGCATGCCTATGTACGTGTGTGTGCGTATATGTGTGCGTGATCATCTGTGTGCATGTGCTTCTTCGTTTATGTGTGCAATTGCTTTTTTGTATGCATGTGTGTATGTGTGTGCGTGCATCAGTACCTATGTTTATGTAGGCATGTATTCTTGTCTGTGTGTGTGTGTGTAAGGGCACACGTTTGTGTATGCCTATGTGTGTACATATTTTTTGTATTTTTGAGTTTGTGCATGTGTTTGTTCTCCTGTGAGTGCTTTTGCACCTTTGTTAGTGTGTGTGTGTGGATGCAAGTTTGTGTGTCTATGTGTATATGTGGATGTATTTGTGTGTGTGTTTGCATGCATACAAGTGTGTGTGTGGGTGTCCATGCATATGCACATGTGTGTGCATGTGTTTGATCATGGGTGTGCATGTGTGTGTGCATTCTACATGTGCATGCAAGTATGTGTGTAACTGTAAATGCTTGTGCATGGGTGCATGCGTGATGGCTTATGCGTGTGCATGTATGTGCATGTGCATGCATGTGTGTGTGTTGCTTATGTTTGTTCACATGTGTGTGTGCTTTTGTGTTTGCATGTGTGTGTAAGTGCGAATGCATGTGTTTATGTGGCTATGGATATACAAGTATGTTTATATGTATGTGCAAGTGTTTGGGCATGTGTGCATGTGTAAGCACGTGTATGTATATGTGCATATGTGTGTGCATACATTCATGCATGCATGAGCATGTGCTTTGTGCATGTTTATATGTGTATGTTTGTGTGTATGTGTGTGTGTGTATGTGTGTATGTGCATGTGCATGTAGGTGTGCTTGCCTTTGAGTGTGTGCACATGTGTGAATATGTGTGTGTTTCCTTTTTTGTGTGCATGTGTGAATGTTTGTGTGTGTGCATGTGTATGTGAGTGTGTCCGTGCATGCATGTTTATGCATGTGTGTGCATATGGGTGTGTTTTCTTGTGTGCATGTGTCTTTGTGTTTATGATTTTTTTGTGTGTTTACGTATGTGTGCATGTGCATGTTTGTCTACTTGTGTGTCATTATGTGTGCATGTGTGCATATATTTGTATGTGTGTGTACCTATGTAGGTGCATGTGCATTTGTGTTCTTATGAGCATGTATGCGTGTTTGTGCATGAATATGTTTGTTTGTGAGCACGTGTGTGTGCATTTGTGTTTGTACATGTGCATGCTTATGTTTTTGCATGTGTATGTTAATGTGTGTGGTATGCATACGGGCCTACATGTGTGCATTCGTTCCCTATGTGTGTGTCTATGCATGTGTGTATATGTGTGCATGAGTTTGTGTTCATTTCAGTGCAAGTGTGTGTGCATGTGTGTTTGTGCATGTTAGTGTTTATTTGTACTTGTACTTGTGTGCATGTCTATGTATGTGTTTGGGCACATGCTCATGTGCATGTATGTGTGTAAACAAACACATGTGTGATTGTGTGTGCATGTGTGTGTGTATTCATGTGTGAATGCACACATGCGTGCATGTGTTTATGCATGTGTATATGTGCATGTGAATGTGTATGTATGTGGTATTGTGTGTGTGTGTACATGTATGCACAAGTGTGTGTGCCTTTGTGTTCATGTGTGTGCATGTTTGTGATTTTATGTGCATGTTTGTGATTTTATGTGCATGTGTGTCGGTGTGTGTGTATGAGTTTATGTACATATATGCATGTGCATGTGCTTGATTCTAAATGTGTGTGTGTGTAATGGTGTGCATGTGTGTGTACTTTTGTTTGTGTGTGTTTTTAGGTGTGTGTGCTTGTGTGTGCAAGTGTATATGTGTGTGCGTGTGTTTATCTGTGTGTATGTCCATGTAGGTGTGCTTCTACAAGCGTGTGCATCTGTGCTTGTGCATACGAGTGTGCATGTTTGTGCGAGTGCATCTAATGTGTGAGTGTCTAGTTTTGTGCATCATACATATTTGTGTATGTGTGCGATTACATGTGTATGTGAGTTTCTTTGCATGTGAGTGTGTGTGTGTGTGTGTGTGCTTTTTTGTAAATGTGGGTCTGTGTGTAATCTTGTGCTTGCATCATTATGCAAGTGTTTGTGTGTGAAAGCATGTTTGTGTGTGTTCATGCACACATGTGTGAATGTGTGTGTGTGTGCATTAATGTGTGTTTTTGTATGTGTGTGTGTGTGCATGCATGTTTGTTCATGGGTATATGTGTGTCTACAAATGTATGTGCATGTGTGTTTGTATATGTGCATGTGTGAGGGTATGTGTGTGCATGAATGTGCATGTGTATAGACATATTTGTGTGTGCATGCTTGTATGAGTGGGTGTCTATGTGTATATATGTCCATGTGTGTACATGTGTGTGTGTGTGTGAGTTCATGCTTAAGTATGTCCATGTGTTTTTACATGCATGTGTGGGTGTGCATGTTTGTTTATATGTGAGTGTGTGCATTCACACGTGTGTGTGCATGCGTCTTTGTGTTTGTGCATGTATATGCATTGGTGCATGTGTGTATATGTGGCATCTGTTAGTGTGTGTGTGTGTGTGTTTGCTTTTTTGTACATGTGTGTGAGTGTGTGTGCATGTGTAATTATGTGTATGCTTATGTGGTGTTTGTGCTTGCACATTTGTATGTGTGCATGTGTATGGGTGTGATTGTGCATGCATGTTTGTACGTGTCTTTTTCAGAGCATGCCATGTGTGTGTGTGTGTTTGAGTGTGCATGTTAGTCTTTATGCATGTAGATGTGTGTATGTGTACATGTGTGGGTGTGTTGTGTGTGTGTGTGTGTGCGTGTGCATGTGTGTGTCTATTTGTGTGGGATTCTGTATATGTGCCTTCATGTTTGCATATAAGTCTATGCATGTGCTTACTCATGCATGCTTAAAGGCAAGTGTGTGTTGTGCATTTGTATTTGTATAAGGGTACATGCATGTGTTTGTGTGTGTATGTGAGGGCATATTTGCATGTGTATACATGAGTAAACTTGTGTGTAAATGTGTGCATGTGTGTGGGCATGTGTGTATGTATGTGAGTGTGCATTTACATGCATGTGTGTGAGTGTGGATGAATGAGTGTTCAAATGTGTTTGCATGTTCATGTGAGTTTGCATGTATTATTCATGTATGTGTGTTTGTGTTTATGTGTGCATGTGCATTTTTATGTGCTTGTGCATATGTGTGTGTGTGTGTGTGGATGCACATGTTTGAGTGTACATATGTGTGTGCATGCATTTTTGCGTGTGTCAAAGCTTTTGGGAATGTGCACATGCATGTGTTTTTCTATGTGTATGCATCCACATGCATGTGTATAAGTATGTATGTGCATGTTTGTGTATGGTTTTGTTTATGTGTGTGGGTGCATGTGTGTGTGGGTGTGCAGTTATGTGTGGGTGAAGATCTATGTGAATGGCTATGCATGTGCTTGTGTGTGTTGTGTATGCTTAATTGTGTGTGCATGTCTATGCATTTATGAGTGTGTGTATTTGTGCATGTGCTTTTGTGCGTCATGTGTCGTGGTGTCAGTGTGTGGGTGCATGTGTGTGAAATTGTGCATGTTTTTGTGCTTATGCATACATGTGTATGTATGTGTTTGTATGCATGCACATGTGTGTGTTCATATGTGTGGGTGTGTGTAAGTGTGTGCTTGTGTGCATGTAGACACATGTATGTATATGTGTGTTTTGGTACACATGCATGTGTGTGTGTCTTGGTGTGGGTGTGCATGCACATGTGCATTAGTGCATTTCTTCATGCATGTGTGTCTACACAAAATGTGTGTGTGTACATGTGTGTTTGTGTTGTGTTTATGCATGTGTGTGTTTGCATGCATATGCATGTGTATGGGATTGCATATATGTGCATGTGCATGCATGTGTGTGTGACATGTGTAAGGGTGTATGTAAGTACATTTTTGTATTTGTGTGTATATGTGTGTGCATCTTTGTGTGTGTGAATGCATCTACATGTGTTTGTGCATGTACATGAATGCATGTGTGGGTATATGTGGATGACACGTAGGCTAATTTTTGTCTGTGTTCATGAGTTTGTGGGTGTGCTCATGTCAATGTGTGCATATGTTTGGTAGAGGATGTGTGTGTGCTTGTGCATGTGCATGTGTTTACATACATGTGTGTGCACATGCACATGTGTGCATTCGTGGGTGTGCGTGTATGTGCATGTGTGTTAGTATGCATGCTTGTGTGTTTGTAGGTATGTGTGTGCATGCATACTTGTTTGGGTATGTGTGCATTTGGGTGTATGGATGCATGTGCATGTTCATGTGTTTGGACATGCATGTGTCTGTAGAAATATGCGTGTATGTTCTTCTACGTGTTTGTATGCACATACTATGAGCTTCTGTACATGTGAGTGCATGCGTGCACATGTTGTTTGCAAATGGCCATGTGGGCATTCTTCTACATGTTTGTGTATGAGTGCATGAGTTTGTGTGCATGTGCATATGTGTGTTTGTGTTCGTATGTGCATGCATGGGTGTGTGTCTACATAACTATGTCTATTTGCATGTGTGTATGTGCACATTTGGACACGTGCATCATTATGTGTGTGTTGCCAACATGCAATGCATGTGTGAGTGTGTGGGTGTCTTTGTATGTAGTTATGCATGAGTGTTTTTGTATATGTGTGTTTGTTTGTGTGTGTGTTCCAAATTTTACATACATGTATGTGTGTGACTGTGTGCATGTGCATGTCTGTGTGCATCTGTGTGTACATCTGTGCCCATTTGTTTGTCCATGTGTCTATGTGTGCGTGTACATATTTTTTATGTGTTTATATGTGTACATGTGTGTGTACATGTGTGTGTTCATGGGTGTGTGCATGTGCATGTTTGCATTCGCACATGTGTGTGTTGTGTGTGTGCGTGCATATTTGTGTTTGTGCATGTGTGTATGTGTGTGTGTCAATATGCTCGTTTATGCTTTTTATGCATACATGTGTATTAGGTGAGTTTGTGTGTGTGTGCATTTTTTTGGTGTATACATGTGGTTATCTGACTATGCATTTATGTGTGTATCTATGTGTATATTTTTGTGTTTTTATGTGTGTGTACATGTGTATGCATTTATGTGTGTGTGTGTGTGCATGCTCGTATAGGGGAGCTTGTGTGTGGTGTGTGCCTTTGCATGTGCATGTGAGTACATGTTTGTGTGTTTGTTTGTGTCTGTGCTTGTGCATGTGTCTTTATGGACTCACATGCTTGTGTGCATCTATGTGAGCATGCATGTTTGTGAATTTGTGTGTGGGCATTGGCAAGCATGCATACAAGTGGGTGTGTGTGTGTTTGCATCTGTATGCATGTATACGTGTGTGTGAGAGTGTGCACATGTGTGTGTGTGTGTGTGCATGTTTGTGTGTGTGTGTCTATGTGGATGTGTGTGCATGTGTGTATGTGTATGTGTATGTGCATGTGTACTTTTTTGTGTGTTTATCTATTCGTTTGTTGTGTAAATGTACATGTGGAGGTATATGTGTGGTGCATGCATGCCTGTGTGTGCATGTGTATTTGTCTATGTGGGTATGATTGTGCATGTGTGGTTTTGTTTGTGTGTGTGTTTATGCACATATGTGTGTATTTGTGTGCATGGACATGCATGCCTGTGGCTATGTATGTGTGTACCCATGCATGTGCATGTGTGTTTGTGCATGAGACTGTGTGTGTGTGTGTGTATTTGTGTGGATGTTTGTGTATTTGAGCATGTGTGATTTTGCAAGTGTGTGCATAGGTGCATGTTTCCATATGTGTGCATATGTGCATGTTTGCATGTGTCTGGGTGGGTGTGTATGTTCTTACTTGCATGCATTTGTGTGTATTTGTGCATCCATGTGTGAGCGTGTGTGTGTGTGTGCGTGTGTACTTGTGTGCACATGTGTGCATGTACTTCTATTCATTTGTGTATATTTATGCATCTATTTTTATGCAGTTATGTGTATTGTGCATCCATGTGTGTGTGTATGTGTTCCTACATGTTTGTGCACGATTGTGTGCATGCATGTTTGTGTGTTTACATGTGTGTGCGCTTGTGAGTGCATAGGTGTGCTTATGCAAGTCCTCACATGTCCATGTGTGTGTGTGTGCATGTGTGCTTGTGTGTGTTTGTTTGCTCATGTGTGTAGGTGTGTGATTATGTATAATTGTGTGGGTGTGTGTATGGCTACATGCATGCAAATGTTTATGCATGTCTGTGCATCTAGGAGCGTGTGTTTGTATGTGTGAGTGTGTGGGGACGGGGGGAGGGGGTGTATGTGCATATGTGTTTGTGTATGAGTGTGCATGTGCATGTGTGCATGTGTGTGACTGTGTGTGTATGCATGCACATGTGTGCGAGTGGGCACATGCATGCATGCATGTGTGTATGTGTGTTATGATGTTTAGGTTCCTATGCATTTGTATACAAACAAATTTATGTGTATGGTTGCACACATGTGCATCTTCCTATTTGTATTTGTTTGTCCATGCATATGTGTGTGTCATGCAAGTGTGTATGTATTTGTGTGCATTTTTGTATGTATGTGTGTATGTGTGCTTATGCATATTCATATTTTTGTGCATAAGTGTGCATGAGCATGCGTGAATGTGTGTGAGAGTGTGTGTGCATGTGAAAGTGTTTATTTGCATGTGTATGTGCATGTATTTCAATGCTTATTCATGTGTGTGCATGTGTGCATGCATGTGTGTGAATATGTGTCTATGCATGTGTGTATTTATGTGTGTGCATGCCTATGTGTGTATGTCTGCATACATGTGTGTATTTGCAAGCATGTGTAAACATATCTTTATGTGTGCATGCATGCGTATGTGTGTGTGTTGTGTTTGTGTGTGTATATGTGCTTGTTTTTGTGTGTGCATGTACATGCATGTGTGGATATGTATATGTGTGCATGTGTGGCCATGCATGCTGTGTGTGCAACACTGTGTATATGCTTGTGTGTGCATTCGTTCATGCATGTGTTTGTGCCTGTGTGTGTATGTGTACTTGTGTTTATGTGAGTGTTATCCTTGTATTCGTGCATGCATTTGTGCATGTGTACGATAGTTTTTGTAGGTACATGCACTAGTTTTTTGCTTGTTTGTTTATGTGTGCATGTTGGGTGATTGTGTGTAAGAGAGAGAGTGTGTGCATGTGCATGTTTGTGCGTGCATCCATATGTGGATGTACGTGCATGTTTATGTGTGTTTTTCTACATTTGTGTATCTGTCTATGTGTTCATATATGTATGTTTCTATCTATGCATGTGGTTGTGTGTGTGTGTGCATTCTTGCTTATGTGTTTGGATGTGTATGCATGTGCATATGTGTTTGTGTGTGTGGATGTGATTGTGCATTTGTAGATTTGTTTGTGTGTTTTTGTGCATGTATGTACCTATGCATGTGAATGTGTGTTTGTGTATGAGGGTTTGTGTGTGCACATTTGTGTGTGTGTGCAAGTGTTTGTGCATGTGTGTTATGATGTGTGAGTTTGTGTGTGTGCATTTGTACATACATGTGGGCATGCATGTGTTCATGCATGCATGTGTGCATGCATGCATGTGTGTAGGTTATCCTTGTGTTTATGCAAGCATTTGTGCATATGTGTATGAGTTCGTGTACATGGATGCATGAGGCTTTTTCTTGTGTGTGCATGTTTGTGTGCATATGGGTGTGTGTGTGTGATTACTTATGTGTGTGTACTTGAGTGTGTCTGTGTGCATGCATGTGCTTGTGTATGCACGTGCATGTGTGTGTGTAAGTGAGTATGTGTGTGTATATTTGTATGTATGTGTGTGTTTGCATGGGCATGCATGCATGTTTGTGTGTGTATGCATGTTTGCACATGTATGTGTGCCTGTGTGTGTGTGTATTAAGCATTTGCATGAATATGTGCTATTGTGTGTATGCATGTGTGTGCGTGTGTGTGTGCATACATGATCGTGTGTGTATGCATCTTTCTGTGCATGTATTTTTGCATCTGTGTGTGTTTTTACTAATGTGTGTGTAGTTTTTTTCTGCATATGCATGCATGGGTGTGTGTATGTGTGTATATGTATGCACATGAATGTGCACGTGTGTATTTGTGTGTCTGCATGTATGTTGTGTGTAGGTGTGTGTATGTGTGCATGTGTGTGTGCGCTTGTGTGCATGCAAGGGTGTGGGCGTGCATGTGTGCACGGGTTTTTGTGTGCATGTGTGTGCGTATGTATGTGTGTGTGTGGGCAAGTTTGTTTGTATATATGCACATGATTGCATGGGTGCATGTGTAAGTGCGTGTGTATGCATGTGTATTTCAACATGTGTGTGTAATGTGTATGCACGTGAGTCTCTCTATGTGTGTGTATGTGCACTTGAGTGTGTGTGTTTTGTGTGTGAATGTGCATGTGTGTTTATGAGTGTGTGTATCATATCTATGTGTATGTGTGTGTGTGTGTACTTGTCTGTGTGTGTCTATGTACATCTATGTATTTCTGCATGCATGCTTGTGCATCTGTATTTATGTGTTTTTGTGCATGCATGTATTTTTGAATGAATATGTGTTTGTATGTGTGTGTGTATGTGTCTGTGTACATGCATGTTTGTGCTTGTGTGCATATGTGAGTGCCTACACACATGAGCATGTCTATGTGTGTATGTTTATGTGTATTTTGTGCTTATTCATGTGTGTGTGTGCATGTTTGTTATGGTGTGTGTGTGTGTGTGTGCATGTGTGTGTGTGCATGCAAAAGAGTGTATGTTTGTGGTTTTTTTCTTATGTAACTATGTGTATATGTGCTAGTTCCCATGTGTGTCTGTGTGTGCATGTGTGCATGCATGCATGTGTGTGTGGGTGCATGTGCATGCATGTGTGTATATGTGTATGCTCATGCATGTGTTGCCATGCACATGTGTGCATGTAAGCATGTGTGTGCATGTGTGCATGAGAGTTAGTGTGTATTCATGCTTGTGTGTGGAGGGCAGGTGTTTGTGTTTGTGTTTGTGCATGTGTGTTTGTGTGAGTGTATGCATGCATGCATGTGTGTGAGTGTGTGTGTGTGTGTAATGTGTGAACATGTGTTAGTGTGTGTATGTGTCTATGTATGCATGTGTGCATGTGTGCATGTTCATGTGCATCTGTGTATTTGAGTTTGGATGAGTGTGAATGTGTGTGCATGTGTTTGTGCTTGTCTGTGTTCTTGTCTATGCATATGAGTGTGTGCATGTGTATTTATGTGCATGTGTATGTGTGTATGCATGTGTGTTTATTTGTGCATGCACTTGTGTGTTTATGTCTGTGTTCATGTTTGCGTGTGTGAGTGTACATGATTGTGCATATGCAAGTGTATGTGCTTTTGTGTGTGCTTGTCCTTATGTGCGTGCATGTGTTTGTGTACATGTGCATGTTTATGTGTGTTTTTGTGCATGTGCACCTGTGTGAATGTGTGTTCATGCATGCTTGTGTGTATGTGTGTCTATGAGTTTGTGCATGTGTGTTTGTGTATATGTATGTTTCATCTTGAGTGTGTGTATGTGCCTGTGCTAGTGGATGTGTGTGTGTGTGTTTGTGTGCTTGTATATGTGTATGTGTATACATGTGTATATGCATACTTTTAATTATGCATGTGTGTGTGTGCACATATTTGTGCATGTGTGTGTGCATATGTGTGTGCATGTGTAGGTGTGTGTTTGTGCATGTGTGTGTGTGCACATGCATGCATGTGTTTTTATGCTTTGTATGCATGCATGTGTGTGTATGTTTGTTCGTTTATCTATGTGTTCATGTGCATGTGCATCCATGTGTGTGTGCAAGTGTCTATTTTTGTGAATGTGTCATGTGCATATGTGCACGAGTGCATGTGCATGTGTGTATGTATTTGTCTATGCGAGCTTGTGAATGCCTATATGTGTGTGTGCTCATGTGTGTGTGAGTTTTCTTGTGTGCATTTGTGTGCATGCATATGCATATCCTTGTGCCTATGTGTTTTTGCATGTGTGTGAATGTTTGTGAGCCTTTGTTTATATGTGTTTGTACACCTATTCTTATGCATTTTTGTGTGCTTTCCATTAGTGAGAGAGAGAGAGTGTGTGTGTGTGTATTTGCATATTTGTGGATATGTCCATGTCTATGTACATGTTTGTATGTGTTCATGCATGTTTTGTGTGAGTGTGTGTGTGCTTATGGATATGTGTGCATATGCATATGTGGGTGTATGTTTGTGTGCATATGCATGTGTGTATGTGTTAGTATGTGTGTGTTTGTACATGTGTGTGTTTACCTGCATTTATAACTTCATAAGGGTGTGTGTATGTATGTTTGTGTGCATGTTATGTGATTTTGTGTTTGTGTGTATCCATGTGTGTGGGTGTGTGTGTGCATTTGTGTGTTTGCACATGCATGCATATGTGTACAAGAATTTGTGTGTATGCACATGCAAGTGTGTGCATGTGTGTGTACATCTATGTGTGTGTGTGTGCATGTCTGTACGTGTGTGAGTCAGTGTGTGTCTACGTACATGTCCATGTGTGCATCCATGTGCATGGATTTGTGTGTTTGTGCAAGTTCAAACACTTGTGTGTGTGTGTGTGAGTGTGTTTGGGTGTTTGTGTGTGTATGGGTGAATCGATGTTGGTGTGTTGTGTGTTTATGTGTTCAAATGTATACATGTGTGTGTGTATTCATTTGTTTGTTGGTGTTTGTGTGTCTATATGTATGCATGTGTGCACTTGCATGTGTTTGGGTGCGTACGTTTATGTGTGTACACATGTGCATTTGTATTCATGCGACTGTGCATGTGTTTGGGAGCGTGCGAGTTGGCATGTGTGTGTGTGCATGTGTTTGCAAGAATGTATACTTGTGTGTGCGTTTGTCCCTATGTGTGTACTAGTGGACTTGCATGTGTGTATGTATGTTCTTACATATGTGTTTATGTATGTGTATGGGTGCATGTGAATATGCAAGTGCATTTTTTGTGCACTTGTTTCCATGCACATATGTGTGTGCGTGTTTGTGCAAGTGTGATATTGGGTACACATGAGTGTATGCATGTGTATGTGTGCTTTTGTATGTGCGTGCGCATGTGTATGCATGCAATAGTGGGTGAATGTTTATGTGTGTGGATGTGTGTGATTGTACATGTGTGTTTATGTCCTTGTTTTCATTTTCGTGCATGCATATGTGGTTATGTTTGTGTATGCAATGGCGTGCATGTGTCTATGTGTGTGTGTGTGTGTGTTTATGTGCACATGTGTGTGTAAGTGTGTATGCATGTGTGTGACTTTGTGCATGTTTATGTGTATGTGCAAGTGCATGTTTTGTACTTACATGTATGTGTTTTGTGCATTTATGTGTGTATTTGTGTGTGTATGTGCTTTATGTACATGTGTGTGCACGCATTAGTGCATGTACATGCATATGTGTATATTTATGTGTGTGCATATGTGCATCTCTATTCATGTGTGTGTATGCATGTGTATTTGCTCATGTGAGAAAATGTGTTTTCTGTGTCTATGCACATGTGTATATATGTCTGTGTATGCATGGTTATGTATGTGCATGTTTATATATGTGTGTGCTCATGTGTACGTGTGCATGTGTTGTGCATGGCATGTTTGTGTAGGTGCAAGTGCAAGTGCAAGTGCATTCATCTCCAGGTTTGAACAACTTCGTGTGTAGTTTGTGCATGTGAATATATGTGTGCTTGTGCCTGCACATGTCTGTGTGTGTGAGTACATGTGCATTCATATGTGTTTGTGCATTTGTGATTATGTGCGAGCATATGCATGTGTGTGCATTCATATTTGTGTTTGTGTGTGTGTGTGTGTGTGAATGTTTGTGGGTCTGTGTCTGTGCATAACTATGTGTGTGCATGCATGTGTGTTGGTGTGCATATATGTGCCTATGCTTATGTATGCATGTGTGTGTGTGTTTGTGTGTATATGTGTCTTTTAGTGTCTATGCATTCCTATCTATGTGCATGTGTGTATGTGTATATGTGTTTGTGTTTGTTCAAGTGTATATGTGCCTACACATGTGTTTGTGTTTGCACTTTTGTGTTTATATATATGTGCACTTGTGTGCTGTGCATCTACGTGTGTGTTTGTGTGTACATGTGTGCACATGGTCATGTTTGTGCTTGTGTGTATGTGTCGTTGTGAGTATGTATGTGAATGTGTTCATGTGTATTCACGTGTATGTGTGTGTGTGGAACCCTTTGTGTGTGGCTGTCCAAATGTGTGCATTAATATACTTGTGCAAATGTGCATGCATCAATGTGTGCATGTGTGTGTGTGTGTGCATTCTTATGTGTTTTTTTTATGTGTGTTCATGTCTATGTATGTATGTGTGGGTGTGCATATAAATGTCTATGTGTGTGTGTGTGCTTGTGTGTGCATTGATATATGCATGCGTGTTTCTAGTATATGTGTGTGTGTTCCATTACATGTGTGTCTGTTTGGGAGTATGCATATGTGTGTGTATTTTTGTGCATGAGTTAATGTGTGTGCTATGTGTATATGTGTGTGTGAGTGTGGATCTGGTTGTGTATGTGAGTGTGTGTGTGTGTGTGTTCATGTGTGTGTATGTACGAGTGTGTGTTGTGCGCATATGTGCTTGTGTGTGTGGGTCTGTGTGTGGGTGTGCATGCATGTATGCATGTGTGCGTGCATGTGCATGTATGCATGCATGTGTATATGCAAGGGTGTTTGCATATGTGTTTGTGCATGTTTGTGTGCGAGTGTTTATGCATTTGTGTGTATACAAGTGAATGCACATGTGTGCATTCCTATGTGTGAGCATGTTTATATGTATGTGTGTTTACTTGTGCATATGTGTGTGTACCTATGTCTGTGTGTGTATGCGTGTGTGTCTAGATGCATGTGCATGTACGTGCATGTGTGTGGGCTTGTTCGTGTGTATTTGTGTGTGTAAGCATGTGGAAGTGTGCTTGTGTCTAAGAGTCCAATTATGTGTGCATGCATTTGCATGTGTGTGTGCACATGTATGTATGCATGTGTGTGGAAATATGTGTGTTTCTTTGTGTTTTCTTATGCATGCTTGTGCAAGTGTATGCATATTTTGGTGTGAGATATTGTGTATGCATATACATATGCTTGTGTCTATGTATATGCGTGCATGCATGTGCAGATGTGAGCATGTGCATGTAAGTTTTAGAGTGTGCGTGCATTTGTGTGTATGCATGTTTATGATTTTCCTGTTTGTGTCCTCATTTGTGTTGATGTGGGTGTGCATGCATACATGTGTGTATGTATGATTGCCAATGTGGACGTGTGTGTGTTTGTTCATGTGTGTATGTGTGCATGTATCTAGTTGTATGAGTACGTGAGTATGCATGTGTATATGACTATATATGTTTCTATGCATGCTTGCATGTATGTGTGTGAGCATGTGTGTGAGTGTGTGTGCATGTGTTATGTGTGCATATGTATTTGTTTTTGTAGACACTTGTACATATTTGTGTGTTTATTTTTGTTTCTATATATGTGTGTGAATGTGCATATGTGTATGTGTGTGCAAGTGTGAGCATGTGCATGCATGCATGTGTCAGTTTGTACATGCACATGGATGTGTATGCATGCATGTGTGTGTGTTTATGCATGTTTGAGTGTTTATGCTTATGTGTTTGGGTTGGTGCATGGATGCTTGCATGTGTGCATGTCTACATTCATGCATGTGTGTGTGGTTGTGTATTGTTTCATGTTCATGTGTGCATGTGTGTGCACATGAGTGTGGGTGTGTGCATGTGTGTGTGTGTCCATGTGATAGTGTGTGTAGGCTTCTCTATGTGTGTATATGTGTGCAATTGTCTATGTATGTTCACACATACACAAGTGTGTGTTTTATGTTCATGTGTGTGGGCGCTTGTGTGAATGTGTGTGTGTGTATGCATGGGTACATGAGTGCATGTGTGTCTGTGTGCTTGCCTTCATGTGTGTGCCCATGATCACATGTGTGGGCATATGTGTGTGTGAGGGACGGTGTGTGGGTGAATGTGTGAGTGTTCAAGTGCTTTTATGTTTATGTGCACATTCATGTGTGTCGATGTTCATGTGTCTGCTTTGTGTATTTACATGTGAGTGTGTGCATGTGCATGTGTGTAGGGGTGTGTCTTTATGTTTATACATATGCATGTGCGTGCATGTGTGTGTGCATAGTTATGTGTTTGTGTATGCATGTGCATACACTAGTGTATGCATGGGTGCATGTGTGTCTGTTGTGTGTGTATGTGTGTGTGTTTGCATGTGTTTTTTCCTTTTGGTGGGTATGCATTCCAATGTGTTTTTGTGTATCCATTTGTGTGAATCAGTATACATGTATGTTTGTGCATGTATCTGTGTGAATGTATGTGCAGACGTGCATGTTTATGTGTTTATTTGAATCCATGCATGCATGTGTATGTGTATGCATGTGTCTTTGTGCATGTGCATTTGTGTTGTGTGTGTGCATGTGTTTTTGCATGGGTGTATGTGTGTGTTTGCATGCTGTCTTTGTATGTATGTGTGTGAACATATTTGTTTTTTTTCCTATGGATGTGTGTAAGCATGGCTACATGTGGGTCTTTGTGTGTGCATGTGTGCAATAGCATGGGCTTGTGTGCACCTGTACATGTGAGTGCTTGGTTCATGTACATATTTATGTGTGTTTGCATTTGTGTGTGTGTGTGCATGTGTCAATGTCTATGTGTGTATGTGTGTGTTCATATGCATGTAAGTTTATCTATGTGAGTGTTTATGTATGTGTGTGAAGCTTTTCAAGTTTTTGTGCATATAAGTGTGTGTGCGCGTGTGTTTGTTAATGTGCATGCAAGTGTGTCTGCTTTTTTGTGTTTGTGTTTATGTGTGTACATAGATACATACTTAAGTGTACGTGTGTGTATGTGTGTGTATGCGCGTGTGTGTGTGCGTGTGTGAATGTGTGTTTGTATGTGTGCATGTGTGGTTTTGTGTATGTGTGGGCGTGAGTGTTTTTGGGTATGTGTAAATGTGTGTGTATATGTGTGTGTGCATGTGTATTTGTGTGTGCATGTGTATGTGTGTGTGCATGCATCTATGAGTGTGTGTGTGTGTATGTTAACATGTATGTGTGGGAAATTATGGGTGTATGCTTGTGTGTTTGTGTATGTGTTTGCACCAATATATGTGTTTGTGCAAGTGTTGTTTTGCATCTATATATGCATGTGCATGCCTTTCTTTGACTGTATATGTATATGTGCGTATGTGTGTTCGTGTGAATATGAGTTTGTATGTGCGTGTGCTTGTGTATGACTGTGTGTATGCATGTACATGTACATACTTGAACATGTGTACATGTTTGTGCATGTGCCTGTGTGTGTGTAAGTGTGTATTTATGTGCATGAGTGTGTTGGTGCTCATGTACCTGAGTGTTTGTGCATGTGCGTGCACATGTTTGTGTTCCTCTATGTTTGCATGTGTGTCTATACTTTGGTATGTCTACACAAGTGTGTGCATGTTTCTGCAAGTGCTTTGTGTGCATGTGCGTGTGTGTTTATGCGTGAGTGTTTTTGTGGGTGCATATGTGTGCATGTTTATACGTGCATGCTTGTGTGCATGTGTGCGCACACGTATGCATGTTTATGTGCAAGTGTGTTTGCATGTCTATGCATGTTTCTGTGTACAAGGGTGTTCGTGTGTCTGTGTTTGAGTGCATGTGCATGTGCATAAGTGTGTATGCATATATGTGTTTATGTCTATGTATTAGCTTATGTAAGAATGTATGTGTATTTGCATGTATATGAGTGTGTGTGTGTGTGTGTGTGTGTGTGTGTGCAAGTGTGTGTGTGTGTAGGTGGCTGTGTGTTTGCATGCATGTCTGTGTGTGTGTGTGTATGTGCAAGTGTGCACATATGTGCATGTTTACATGTGTCATTGTGTGTGTATACATGTGTGCGTGCATGCGTGTACGTGTGGGTATGTAAGCATGTGCTTGGTGTGTGAGTTTCTATGTGTGTGTCTACATGTGCATCTATGCATTTTTGCATTTATATGTGTGAGCACGTGTGTTAGTGTCCATGCACATGCATGTGTATGTGTTTGGGTGTGCATGTGTATGTGTGTGTCTCCATGTACTTGTGCATGTTTGCGTGAATGTTTTGGTTGGTGTGTGCATTTATATGTGTATGCATGTGCCTATGTGTGTGTGTGTGCATGTGCATCTATATGTGTCGGTGTTGGTAGGTGTGTGTGCAAGTGTATGTGTGTGTCTGTGTGCTTGTTTGTGTGTATCAATGTGTGCTTCTTCACATGCATTCATGTGCATGCGTTCATGCATTCGTGTGTGCGTGTGGTGTGTGTTTCATATGCGTGTGTGTATATGTTTGCATGTGTGTGTACATGTAAGTGTGAGTGCGTATGTGTGCGTATGTGTGTGTGTATGTGAACGGGTGTTGGAGTGTCTGCGTGTGTTTGTGTGCATGTGCCCACATGTGTATGCACATGTGCATGCTTGTATACTTGGTTGTGATTGTATGCGTGCATGCGAGCTTGTTTGTCTCTGTGCGAGTACATATGCATGTGCATGTGTGTTCCTATGTGTGTGTGTGTGTCATTGCTTGTTTGGATGTGTGTGGTTGTCTGGCTATACATGTAGTTATTCATGTGCATGAGTAGAGGTGTGCGTGCACATGTCATGTGTGTGTGAATATGTTTATAGGTTTTTTGTGTGTGAACATGCTTGCATATATGTAAGTGTGCGTGTGTAGTTGTGTGTGTGTGCATGTCTGAATGTGCAGGAGTGCATGCATGGTTATAGGCCTTTGTGTATAAATGCACGTGCACATATGTGTGTTTGGGCATGTGCATGGGTGAAAATTTTAGTGTTCGTGTGTGTGCTTGTGACTGTGTGCATTTGCGTCTGTGAGTATGTGTGCACTTGTGCATATACAGGTGCATGTGCACATGTATGTGTGTGTGTGCACACATGCAGGCGTGTTTTATATGTGCATGGCTATGTGTGTGTTTGTATACACATGTGTTCATGCATGTGTGCGTCTGTATGTGCCTGTGCATGTGTGCTTGTTGTGTGTGCATGTGCATGATTGTGTGTGTGCTTGTTTGTCTGTGTGTGCATATGTCTGAGCATGTTTGTGTGTGTGCATGTTTACGTGCATGTGTGTGTCTACATTGGGGTTCAATGCCTGCTTTTGTGCATGTGTGTGCACGTGTGAGCATGTGTGCTTGTGTGTGTGCATGTGTGTATGTGCATGTGTGTGAGTGTGTGCATGTGCATGAGTGTGTGTGTGTGTATGTTTGTTTATGCACATGTGTATGTCTATGTGTTCAGATCTTTATGTGCATGTGTGTCTACATGTTCATGTGTATTATTAGGTGTTTATGACGGTTTGTGTGTGTGTGGATGAGCATATGCATTTGTGGGTTTGTATATATGTGTGTGTTTATGTGCATGTTTGTTTGTATGAGTGTGTGCAAGCATGTGTTGTGTGCATGTGCATGTATGCATGTGTTCATGCGTGTGTGTCTGTGATTATGTGGATTCATGCACATGTGTGTGTGTGTGCAAGCACATGTAATGTGTATGCATGTGTGTGTGTATGCATGTGTGTGTGCTTGTGGGTGCTTGTGCATGCCTACAAGCATGGGGGTGTTTGTGTACATAGTCGTGTGTGTTGGTGCGTGAGCATGTGTATGTGATGGATGTGTGCATGTGTGTACGTTTGTGTGTGCTTGTATGTGAGTTCATGCATGCATTTATTTGTATATGTGTGTAAGCTTCAGTGTGTTTGGATGCATGTATATGTGTGCATGTTTGTGTTCATTTGTGTGCATATGCATGTTTGCATTTGAATGCATGTGCCTATGAGTGATTATGTGTATGTGTGTGCATATGTGTGCACTTGTGCATGTATTAGTGTGTGTGTGCATGTGCATGTGTTGTGCATACTTGTGCATGTGAATATGTGTGTGCACATGATTGTTATGTATGTGTGTGTGTGTGCATGTGTGCATGTGTGTTTAAATGCATGTGCATGTGTGTGTGCTTGCATATGCACACATGTTTGTGTGTGTGCACATGTTTGTGCACTTGTGTTTGTGCCTTTGTGCTCTTAAACATGTGAGTGTTCCTGTGTGTGCAACTGTAGGCGCATGTGTGTGCGTGTACATATTTGTTTGTGGGTGCACGTATGTGTATATGTATGTGTGTGTGCATACGTGCATGTTTTGTGTTTGAGTGTCAATTTTCTTGTGTGTACACGTGCTTGTATGTGAGAGTGTGTGTGTGTATATGTATGATTAGGTGTATGTATGTAGGTGAGTATATGTGTGCTTGTGTGTGTAGGTGTATGCATGTGTGCTTGTGTGCACATGTTCATGTCATGTGGTTGTCTTGGTATTTAATTGTGTGCATGTACATGTTTGTGTGTGCATGTATTTTTGCATATGTTAGGGGTGTGTATGTGTGTACGTGCATATACTAGCTCACATGTGTGTGCACAAGTGTGTGTACTTTGCATTAGTATGTGTGGGTGTTTGTATGTGTGTGTTTTCCTACATGTGTGCGTATGTATTCTTTTATGTGTTTGCATGTGTGCATGTGAGCGTGCATGCATGTTTATTCTTGTGCATGCACGAGTGTGGGTGCTTGTATGCATGTGCATATGTGGCTGTAAATGTGCATGTGTTTTACTCTATCTACATTCATGTGCATGCATGTGTATGTGAATGTGCTTATGCATGAGTGTGTGTGGGGTTATATTTTTTGGGGTGTGTGCGTGCATGTCTACTTGTGTGTACATGCACACATATACGTTCATATGGGAGCACACATGTGTACATGCATGTGCATGTTTATATATGTGAAAGTGTGCATGTTGTGCATGTATGGCTTTGAGTGCATGTGTGTGTGTAAAGGTTTATGTGCACATGTGTGTGCATGTGCTTATGCACATGTCTTTTTGTTTGTGCGAGTGATTGTTTGTGCATTTTTGTCACATGTTTGAGCATGCATGTGTATACACATGTGTGTGTGGTATGTGTATATGTATTTATGTATGTGCATGAGTGGTTTTATGCATGTGTGTGTGTGGTTTTGTAGGTGTACATGTGTGGTTATTGGTGTGAATACACCTGGATGTCTGCCTGATTGGGAGTCTACATGGGTGTGTGTGTTAGTGTGCATGTTGGTCTTTTTTCTACATGTGTGGTTTTTTGTTTTGCATGCACACGTGTGCTTGTGTGTGTGTTTGATCATATATATGTGTGTGGCATTTGTGCATGTGTTTATGTGTGTATGAATGTGCGTGCATGTGTGAGTGTGTAGGTGTGTTTGTGCATATTTGCATGTCTGTGTACATGTATATAGGTGTGTGTATGCATGTATGCATGTGTGTGTGAGGGTTCTCCTCATGTCCATTCACGTGTGCATAAGTACATGTGTTTGCATGTGCACGTGCATGTGTGTGTGCATGTGTGTGTGCATATGTGTGTGTATGTGTGTGCATGCATGTGTCCTTGTGTGTGAGTGTGTGCACACATGTGTGTGTGCATGTATCCACATTTGCACGTGTGTGTAAGTGCTTGTGTATGATTCTTTGTGTGTTGGTGTTGGACTGTGTGTGTGTGTGTGCATGCCCATGCCTATGTTGGTCTGTGCATGTGTTTAGATGTGCATTTGTGGAATTGTACATTCATGGTTGTGTGTGCACATGAGCATGTGTGCATGTGTGTATTTTTGTGTGTGCATGAACTATGTGTAATTGTGTGTACCTATGTGTGATCGTGCATGTGCACTTGTGCATGCATGTGCATATGTATTTGTGTGTGCTTGTGTATATATGTTGAATGTGAATGTGTGTGTATGTATGTTAGTATGTGTATGCATACGTACGGGATCGTGTGTGTGCATGTTTATGTGTATGTATGTATGCGAGCTTGTGTGCATATGTTTATTTGTACTTGTGTAGGGCATGTCCATGTGTGTGTCTATGCAAGTGGGGATGTATGTTTGAGTGCACATGCATGTTTATTTGTGAGCTTATAAGTGTGTTTGTGTGTGTGCTTATGTGGATATGTTTGTGTGCATGTGTGTGCATGCTTGTTTTTATTCATGTGTGAGTGTGTGAATTTGTGTCTGTATGGGTGTGTTTGCTTGTGTACGAGCAAGTGTGTGCATGTGTGTGTGTGTGTGTGCTTATATGTACATGTATGTTTGTGTGTGTGTGTTTGTATGTGTGTTTTATGTGAGTCTATTTATGTATGCCTGTGTGTGTGCATGTGTGCTTTTGTGGATGTTTGTGTATGTGCTTGTATATATCTTTGTGTATTTGAATAACTACTTGCATGTGCCTATTTGTGTGTTTGGGTATGAATGTTTTAGTGTGTAGGTGTGTGTGTATATGTGCATGTGTTTGTGTGTGTGGGTGTGTGTTTGTATTCGTATTTGTTGGTATATGTGTGTGTGCTTGGGCATGTGCATCAATATGTGTGCATGTGTGTGTGTGGGGGTGCATGTGTCAGCATGGCTACACATGTGCCTGTATGTAGGTGTGTGCAAAAATATTTGTGTATGTGCATGTGTGAGTGTTTGTGTCTGTGTGCATTTTTTTTTGCATGTGTGTATGTGTCTTTGTGCATGTGTGTGTGCTTGTGTGTGTGCAAGTGAGTGTGTACATGCCTGCATGCGGGCATATGCACATGCATGTGCACGTGTGTGTGTGTGTATTTGTATGTACATGTGTGTATGTTTGTGGGTCTGTGTTTGTGCATGTTTGCTTTTGTGTGTGTCTATGCATGTATCTGTGTATATGTATGTGCATGTGCATTTTTGTGTGTATGTTTGTGAGCATTTGGATGTGTGTGTGCATGCAATTTTTTAGGTTGTAAGTACATGTGTATATATGTGAAAATGCATTTGTGTGTGCATTCATTTTTTTGTGCAAGTGTGTACCTTTGTAGGCATCATGAGCATGAACGTGTGTGAGTGAGCATGTGCATGCGCATCTGTATATGTTTGTGTGTCTACTCAGGTGAATGTTTTTAATGAGCATGTGTGTCTGCATGTGGGTGTGGTTTGTGTATACTTATGTGCTCCTGTGTGTCTGGATGCGTGTGTGTGCAAGTGTTCATGAATGTATGCATACGTGCATATGTGTATGTGTGCATATTCATGCATGCGAATGCATGTGCCTGAGTGGGTGTGATTGTGTGCATGTTCACGTTTGTCTATTTTGCATGTATTTGTCTGTGCTTGTGTGCATGTGTGCATGGTTATGTGAGAATTTGGCTGTGGGTGCATGTGTGAGAAAGTGAATACTTGTATGGCATGTATCTTTATGCATGTGTGTGTTTGTGTGCTAGGGTGTGCATGTGTGCATGCGTGCTTATGTGCAATTGTGTATTGGTTTGTATGTAAGTGCATGTGTTTGAGTGTAGGTGTGCATGCATATGCATGTGTATATATGTGTGTCTAAATGCATGTATGTGCATGTGCATGCATGTAAATGTGTGTGCATGAGCATGTTTGCATGTGCATGTGCATATTTGTGCATGTGTGTACATATTTTTACTTATGTGTGTGTTTGAATGTATACATATGTATATAAGTGTATGTCTGTGTTTAGGTGTGTGTGTGCATTGGTGTGGATGTGTGCATGCATGTGTGTGTGTGTGCATGTATGTGTATGTGTCTATAATTGGGTTTGTGGATATGTGTGTGTGTGTGCATGCATGTGATTATGTGTGGGTGTGTGCATGTGGATGTGAGTTTATATCTTTGTGTGTGCACACTTATGTGTGTGTGCAGGTGCATACGTGTGTGCGTATGTGCCTGTGTATGAGTGAGTGTCTGTTTGTGTATGTGCATTTGTGTATGCATGTGCATCCACATGAGTGTCTGTGTGTGTTTGAGTGCGTGCATATATATGTGTGTGTTTGTGCATATGTGTCTGTGTTTGTGAGTGTTTTTCATGTGCACATGTGGGTATGCTTAGGTATGTTGGCATGTGTGTCATTTTTGCTTGTGTGTGCATGCATTTGTGTGCTTGTCCATGTTCTTATGTGTGTGTGCATGTGTACATGCATGCATATGGTGCCTACGTGTGTGTTCATAGACAAGTGCATGTGTGCCCACAAGTGCAAATGTGCGTGTGTGTGTCTGTTTGCATTTGTGAGTTATGTGCATGTGCATGTGTGTATGTCTACATGCATGTTTGTTGTGTATGTGTTTATGTGTGTGTGCTTTTTTTTGTGTTTGATTGTGCATGCACACGTTTGTTCTTGTGTGTTTGTTGTGCATGTGTGTATGTGTGTGCATGTGTGTATATGTGTGCATATTTGTGTATGCATCTGTGGTAGTTTCTACGTGTGTGCATGCAAGTTTGTGCATGTGCAAGTGTTTGTGTTTTAGTGTGTGCATGTATGTGTGTGTCCATATATATATATATGTGTGTGTGTGTGTGTGTGTGTGCATGGGTGTGCATGTGTGTACATGTGTGTGCATGTGCATGCAAGTGTGTGTGGGTGCATGGCTATGTGTGTGTGTGTGTGTTTGTGCATGTGAATGTGTGTGAGTTTGTATGTGCTTGTATATCTCTGTATGCCTACCTGTGTGCGTGTAAATATGCTCATGTGCATATGATGATGATGTGTGTGTGTGTGTTCATATGTGTGCATGCACTTTTTGTTAATTGTTAATGTGTGCTTGTTTGTTTGCATGTGTGTGTCTGCATGTGCTTTTGTATGAGCATGTGTCTGTATTTATGTGCGTGTATTTGTGCATGTGTGTGAGCTTGTGCTTGTGCACGTTTTTGTGTGTGTGTGCTCTTGAGTGTTCATGTGTGTGTGCGTATGTGTATGCGTGTACATATTTGAGTGTTTTTGCGATTGTGTACTTATACATGCACACGTGTGTATGTGCAAGCTAATGAATGCCTGTGTGTATGGGCCTATGCACACAAGTGTTTGTATGGGTGAGTGTGTGCTTGTTTATGTGGATGTGTGTGAGTTGAGTTTGTGTGTGCATGTGCATGTTTCTACATGTCTTGTTGTGAATATGCATGCGTTTCTATTTTTGTGTATGTTCATGTGTGTGCGCATGTGTGCTTGTACGTATTTGTGTATGTGCATACCCTTATTCATGCATATGAGTGTGTGCTTTTATGTGGGCATGTATGCATGTTTGTGGGGTTGTGCTTATGTACGTGCAAGTGCATGTGAGTGTGAGCATGCATTGGTGTATGTGCATGTGTGCATGCATATGCACGTGTTTTTGCATGTGTGTGCTTGTGCATGCATGTATGCTAGTGCATGTGTGTGTGAGTGCATGTGTGTGTGTGCATGTTTATGTGTGTATATGTGTGAGTACATCTACGAGTGTTTTTGCATGTGTATTCCTACATGCATGTGCTTGAACACATATGTGAATGTGTGTGTGTGTGTGTGCTGACATGTGTAAGGGTGAGTGCATGCGTGCGTGTATGTCTAAGTGTGTTTGTGTTGTATGTGTGTGTGCATGTGTGCTCTTTTGCCTGTGTTTGTAGCATGTGTGTGAATGTGTGTGTGTGCATGTGTTTATATGTGTGCATGTATATGTGTGTGTGTGTGTGTTTATGTCTGTTTGTTCATGCACAGGTGTGTGTGTGTGTGTGCGCGTGTGTGTGTGTGTTGGTCCTTGTATGTATTTTTGTGGGCATATGTGTGTGCATGCTTGGATGTGGGTGTGTATGCAGACATATATTTGTGCCTCTATGAGTTCATGTGTGTGTGTGTGTGTGCATGCATGTGTGTTCATGCGTGTTTATGAATGTATATGTGCATGTGTTTGTGTGTGTATGCATGTTCATTTGCGTATACGTGTGCATGCATGCGCATTTGTGTACGCATATCTGCATATGTTGTTGCATGCGTGTGTGTGTGCGTGTGTATGCATGTGCATGTGTGTGTGTGAGTTTTTGTTCACATGTGCATTTGTGTGCACATATATGTGTGTGTGTATATGTGTGTGCATGCATGTGTGTGTGTTTGTGAGCTTATGCATGTGTACATGTGCATACATGTTTACATGGACATCTATGTGTGTGATTGTCTTTTTGTGTGCATGTGTGCATGTATGCACGTATGTGTGTGTGTACACATGCCTGTGCTTGTTTATGTGTCTATGTATATGTGTTTTACTTTGCATGTGTGTGTGTGTGTCATGTTTGTTCATTATTTTGCATGCAAGTGAATGTATGTGTGTGCATGCATATGCATTTTTGTACATGTTTGTGTGTTTGTGTTTGAGCTTATGTTTGTATATTTGTGATATTGTGCATGCATGTGCTTATTAATATCTATATATGTATGTGTGTGTGTGTGCATTTGCATGTGGATGCATATTTGTGTGTGTGAAAGTGTATGCTTATGTGTGTATGCACATGTGTCCATGTGTATGTGTTTTCAAATCATGCACTTATGCAAGCATGCATATTGGAGTATTTTTGTGTGTCTAGGGGGGAGGGGTGGATGTGTGTGCTCATGTGCACGTGTGCAAGCTTGCATTTGCATGTGTGTGTGCCTGCATGTGTGTACACATGCATGTACATGTGTGCATGTGTTTGTATTTATGTGTGCATGTGCATGTGTGTGTTTGCATTTGTGTTAGAGCTCACACACATGGGTGTGTATGTGTGTTGTGTGTAAATGTGTGTTGGGTGTTCACATGTGCATGTGTATGTGTGTATGAGTGTGTGCATGACTTCGTGTGTGTGTGTATGCATGCATGTGTGTATTTGTTCGTGTGTGCACATGTGTGTGTGAATGCATGTGTGTGTTGATGCATGCACGTGAGCCTGATTGTGTTCATGTGTTTGTTCATTTGTGCATGCGTGGGTATGTATATGAGTGCGAATGAGTGTGCATGTGCTTTCATGTTCATGTATATATGTGTGCACATTTGTTTGTGTGCATGTTTGTCTATGTGTTTTATCTATGTGAGGGTGTATGTGTGTATGCATGTGTGTGTGTGTTTGTGTATGCATGTTTTTGTGCACGAATGCTTTTATGGATGTGTATATTTACATGCTTGTGTGTGTGCATATGTGCATACTTGTCTCCATACATACATATGTGTGTGTGCATGCATGCATGCATTTGTGGGTGTGGGGTGTTTGTGTTGATGTGTGTGTGTGTGTACCTATTTGTGTCTGTGTGTGTTGTGAGTGTGTGTGCATGTGTTCTTCTGTGTGTGTTTATGTGTGTGTGTGTGCACTTGCATGTGTTTGTTCTTGTTTTTTGTGCTTTGCAGTGAGTGTGTGTATGCCAAGATGTGTGTGTGTGTGTGCATGTGTATGTGTGTGTCTTTATGTATGCATTTGTGTGTGTATGCACATGTTTGTGTGTGTTTTGTGCATGCACGTGTGGGTGTACACATGACATGTATGCATTGTTGTTTGAGCTTTTGTCATTGTATATGTGTGTGTCAATATTTGCTTTTGTGTGCATATGGCTATGTGTTCCTTTGTGTGTGTGTGTGTCGATGTGTGTGCATGTGCATTTGTGTGTATGCATATTTGTGCATGCCTTGGGATGTGTGGTGTACATGTGTTGTTGTGTTTGTGTGTGGTCTTGTGCATGTGTACATGCATGGGATTGTGTGTTTATGTGCATGTGTTTATGAGTACATTCATATGTGCATGTAAGTGTGTGTTGGTTTATGTGTGATAGTGTGTGTGCATATATGCATGTGCATGCCTATGCATGTGTTTGTGTTAGTGAATGCATAATCATGCAAGTGTATGGGTATTTGTGTGTGTAGGTGTGTTTGTGTGTATGGTGTGTGTGTGTGAATAAATGCATGTATGTTTCTACACAAATGTACATTTGTGTATGACTATGTGTGCATATGTTCGTGTGCATGAATCTTATGCATGAATGTGATTGTGCATGTATATGTCTATGTGTGCACAAACATGTGTGTGTATGAGTGTTTTCCTGTGTGACTATGTTTGTGTGTGCATGCCCATGTGTGTATCTGCATGTGTGTGTGCGTGTACATGTGTGCATGTGTGTTTGCTAGTGTATATGCAAATGTGCGAGGGCATGTTTGTGTCTTCGCATATATTTGTCTTATTTATATGCATATGTATGTGTGTGCATGTGTGCATCCTTGCATGTTTATGTGTCTGTGTTCATACTTTTGTGTGTTACGCACTCATGTTTGTACATGCAAGCATGTGTGTGTTTATCCATGTGTGTTTGTGTGTCCATGTGTGTGCATGTAAGTGTATGCATGTGTGTGGGTTTTAATATTTGTGTTGCTGTGTGTGTGTGTGTGTTAATGCATGTGTGCATGTGGGTTTGTGTGTGTATGTGCATGTTCATCTATGTGGCCACGTGCGAGTGTGTGTTAATGGGCATGTGTGCATCCGTATGTGTGCATGTGCTTATGTGTGCATGCACATGTGTGCACATACTTTTGTGTGCTATGTGCTCTTGGGTACATGAGGTTGTTTATGTCTCTATGTGTGTGTGCATATGTGTGTATGCTTGCACAAGTTGCACATGTTTGCATCTGTTGTGCACACGTGTGGTCCTAGCATGTGTGGTGGTATGAGTGTGTGCATATGCATGCATGTGCATGCAGACGAGTGTATATGTGTGTCCACTTATCAATGTGTGTGCTTTTTCATGTGTTAGTGTGTGTGCATGTGCATTCTTGTGCGTGTATGTATCTGTTATATATGTGTTTTCGTATGTGTGTGTGTGTGCATGTGTGTATCTAATTGTGTGTTTATGTTTATGCATGTGTGCTTACATGATTGTAATTGTGTGTGTGACATGTATGTGTGTGTGGGTTCGTGTGTTTATGTGCGAGTTTATGAGGGTGGGTGTTCATGTGTGTGTAAGTGCATGTGTTTATATGCATATGTTTGTGAGTGTGTCTACTAGTGTATGTGTGTATATGTGTGCATGTATATGAGTGCATGTGCACATGTGTAGGCACACATATGTATGAGTGTGTGTGTTGGCATGTTTGTATGCATGTGTTTGTTTGCATACATATGTGCATATGTGTGCACGTGTACATGTATTT
>JAIUJO010000085.1:650364-860744 GCA_023846275.1 Vanilla planifolia | reverse complement strand
GGTGTGCATTCATATTCGTGTGGGTGTGCATGTGTTTGCATGCATATTCATGTGTTTGTAAGTGTCTATGTGTGTGCATGTGCATCTGTGGGTGCATGCAATTATGTGTGCATGAGTATGCATGCATTTGCACAAGTGCATGTATGTGTGTCAGTCCTCGCACATGTATACGTGTGTGCATGTGCATATGTGAGTATGTTTGTGTTTGTGCCTATGGACTTGTATGTGTGCATTAGTGTGTGCATGGGTGTCTATGTGTATATGTGTGTGCATGCATGTTAGTGTGTACACATTGGCATAAATGCATGTGTGTTTGTGTGTGTGCAAGTGCAGTGTATGTGTATGTGTGTTATCATTTTTGTGCTTGTGTATGTGTGCATGTGCCTTGAGTATTTGCATATTTTATTTTGTTTGTGTGCATGTGTGTGCATGTGTGTGCTTGTGTGCATGTGTGTACTTTTTTGCATGTGTATGTGTGTGTGTGTGTGCATATGTGTATTTACATGTGCTTGTGTGTGTTTGTGTAGGTGTGTGTGTGTGGACATGTGAAAGCGTGTGTTATTTCATGTGTAGGTGTGTGTGTTTTTGTGTTCTTGTGTGGGCATGCATGTGATTGTGTGCATGTGAAGACATGAGTGCGTGTGTTTATGTACATAAATATTTATGTATGTCCATGTGTGCATATAAGTTTGCATGTGTGTATATTTTTGTGTGTGTGTGTGTGTTTGTGTGATCATGTATCTGTGCATGTGTGTTTGTTTATGTGTGTTTATGCATGGGTGTATGTGCATGTTTGTGCATAAACATGATTGTCTGAGCGCCTGTGTGTGTGTGAATATGTGTGTGTATGTCTGAGCATGGGTTTGTACATGCATGTGTGTGTGAGTCTATGTGTGCATGGATGCATGCCTCTATGTGTGTGTGTGTGCATTTGCATAGATGTGTATTTATGTGTGTTTATATCTATATGTTTTATGTATACATTTACATGTACATGTGTGCATGTGAGAGTGTTTATGTGTGACTGCATGTGAACTTAACTGTGCATCTACGTGTGCATGTACTTGTATTTATGTGAGTTTATGTGTGTTTGTCTATGTGTGCATGTGTTGTGTGCACATGTAAATGCTTGTGTGTGCAAGTGCGTGTCAATGCATGCATGTGTGAGAATGTAAGTGCATACGTGCATATGTGGTTATGTGTGCATGTGCATAAGCATGAGTGGGTTAGCCTACATGTCTGTGTGTGTGCAAACGTGCATATGTGTGTGAGCATGTGCATGTGTGAATTCTTGAACATGTGTGTATGCATTTATTTGTGTAGAAGTGTTGTAGGTGCTGGGTGTGTTTGTATGTGTGCATGTGTGCAAGTCTTCGAGTGCATGACATGTGCATACATGCCTGTGTATGAGTGTGTCTTTGTTTGTGTGTACATGCATATGTGTGCATGTGTTTCCATTTGTGTCTGTGAGTGCATGTGTGCATAGATGTGTGTGTGTGCATGTCAGTATATGTGTGTCTCTATGTGCTTGTATGTGTGGATGTGTGTGAGTATGAATGTTTCTATATGTTTGTGTACTTGTATGTGTGGGTGTGTGTGAGCATACAAGTTTTAGTATTTGTTTGTGCTTGTATGTGTGGATGTGTGTGAGCATTCATGAGTGTGATGCTTATATCTGTGTGTCTGTGTGTGTGTGTGTGTGTGCATTCATGTGTGTATGTGTAGGTGTGTGCATGAATGTACATGTGTGCTTATGCATGTGCATGTGCTTGTGAGTCTAGTGCATGTTTATGCATTGATGCATATGCATGTGTGTAAGTGTGTGTATCTGATTGGTTGTTTGTTTGCATGTTTAGGTTTATGGGTGCATGAATGTGTGTGTGTTTTCATGCATATGCATGTGGATGTGTGTGTTTGTGTGCATGTGTATGCATGTGTATGAGCATGACTACTTATGCATGCGTGCAAAAAGGCACATTTGTGGCTCTATTTGACTCCAAGTGTGTGTGTGTGTATGTGCAATTATGTCATGGTGCATGTCTCTTTCCATGTGTGCTTCCATATGTGTCTATGCGAGAGTATGTGTGCATGTGTCTGTATGTATGTAACCTATGTGTGGATTTGTCTGCACACATGTGCTCATAGGTGTCTATATGCGTGTGCATGTTCATCTGCCTATGCTAGTGTATGCACTCGTGTGTCTATGTTCGTATGCATGTTTGCATGCATACATTTGTGCACTTGATTGTGTGTTTGTGCATGTGCATGCATGCATGTGTTTGTGTGTGAGTTTGTGTGCATGTGTGCTAGTGTCAACTTATGGGTGTGTGCATTGATGCGTGTGTCTATGTGGTTGTGTTTGTGTGTGTCTGTGTGAATGGTCATGTGCATGAACATATGTGTGTGTGTGCATATGGGTGTGCTTGTGTGTGGGTTAATGTGTGTGCATGTGTGTGAGTATATATGGGAGTGCATGTGCACTTGTGTGTGTGAATGTATTTATGCATCTGTGTGTGCATGAGTATGTGTTCATGAGTTTGTTTGTGTATGCATGTGCTTGTATGTGTGCATGTGTATGTGTCCATGTGCATGATGTGTGTGTGTGTGTCTACAGGTGTACAAATGTGTGCACGTGTCTATGTGTGTGCATGCAGGCATTCATGCGTGTGTGCACATGCATGTATGTGTAGGTGCATGTGCATTTGTGCTCTTGTCCATGTGTGTTTGTGCATGTGTGTGCATGTACCTGTGTCTATGCATGCACAAGCACTTCTATGGGAACATGTGTGTCTCTACATGTATTTGTGTGTGCACCATTTGTGTGTGTGTTTTAGCATGCATGTGTGTGTGCATTTCGTACATGTGTGTGCATGTGTGAGCACGTGTGCATGCTTGTGCTTATGTATAGGTGTGTGCATGTTTGTTTGTGTGCATGAGTGTGCATAAGTGTATCACATGTGTGTGCATGCATGCATGTGCATGTGTATGTGTGCATGTTTGTTAGGGTATGTGCACACATATGTGTGCTATGCATGTGCATGGGCATGAGTATGAATGTCTTTGTCTGTCCATGTGCATATGCATGTGCTTCAATTTGTGTGTGTGTGTGTGCATGCTTGTCTGTGCATGCGTGTGCGTATGTGTACATATGCATGTGAGTGTGTGCATATGTGTACTTTTATGAGTAAGGGTCGGTGCATGTGCGTGTGCTATAGGAAGCATGCATGCATTTCTTTAAGCATGTGTATGTGTGTGTGCGTGCATGCATGTAACCATGATGTGCATGCTTGAGCATGCATGTGTGCCCATCTATGTGTGTGTTTGTTTGCATACAAGTGCACATATGTGTGTCATTATGTGTGTTTGTTTGAGGGTGCGCATGTGTGCACAAGTGCATGTGTGCACAAGTGCATGGATTTATACGTGGGTATGTACTGTATACATGTGACTTGTATGCATTTGTACTTGAATCTATGTGTTAGTTTGTGTCTATACATCCATTTGTTAGCACATATGTAAGTGTATGCATGTACATGTATGTGTGTGTGCAGATGTGAGCATATGCGTGTGCAAGCATTTTTGCATGTTTGCTTGTGTTTGTGTGGGTGCACAGCGTGTATGTGTGTATGTTTATGTCTTATATCCACGTGGTTGCACATGTGCAAGTACATGTGTGTGTGTTTGCATGTGTATGTGTGCATGGATGCATGCATATGTGTGAATGTGTAAGTGCATGTATGTGTAAGCATGCACATGTACATGTGTGTGCATAAGTATGTGTGTTCATGTGTGGTTATATATGTATGTGTGCATATATGTATGTGCATGCACATTTGTATGAGTGTGCATGTGTGTGTTTGTATGTGTATGTGATTGTGTTCATGTGTGAATAAGCATATTCATATTGGTGTTTATGCATGTGTTTATGTACGTGTGTGTGTGTGTGTCTATATGTGTACACATGTGCATGGGTGTGTGTGGCTTTGTTCTATTGTACATGTAAATACTTGTGTGTACATGTGTTCTCATTTGTTTGTGTTTCTCTGTGTGTATGCATCTATGTGTATGTGTGTGTATCTGAGTGCACATGTGTGTTTGTGTGTGCATGTGCATGTGTGCTTTGGTGTGTGTTCTTGTGCTCCTATAAGTGTACATATATGTGCATGTTTACCAACCTTTGTGTGTTTGTGCGTGTGCCTACAACTTTGCATGTACATGTGCTTTTGTGTGCATGTATGTGTGTTTGTGCGAATTTGCATGTGCATGTGCGTGTGTTATTTTGTGTGTGTGTTTGAGCATTTGTGTGCATGTGAGTGCTCGTGTATGTGTATATGTATATATGTGTGCATATCTGTGTACTTGTGTATGCATGTGTTCTTGTACATGTGTGTGTACATCTATGTGTGCAAGTGTGTATGTTTGTATGCATGTGTGTTTGTGTGTGTGTGTATCTATTTGTATGTGCATGTGTGTCTCTGTGCTGTGTGTGCAATTATTTGTGTATACATGTTTATGGGTGTGGTTTTGCATATGTGTGTGTGTATGTGCATATTTTTTCATATGTGTGTACATGTGTATGTGTACATGTCTCAAAGTGTGCGGGTTTGTGTGCATGTGTGTGTGCAAGCATGTGTGCACACATGTACATAAGCATTTACAAACCTGTGCAAACAAGCACGCATCTATGCATTTGTGCATTTTTTTATTTCAATATGCCAATGTGTGTGTGTGTACATGTCTATGTTTGTGTGTTCCTATGGTTAAGTGTGTATACATGTGTGTTTGTGTGTAAGTGTGTTTTTTCTTTGATGTGCATGCATATTGGTGTGTGATTATATGAGCATGTTTGTATTTATGTGGGTGTGTGTCTGTGTATGTGCATGCATTTGTACATACATTAGTGAGCACGTGTGTGGGTTCATGTGCATCTGTGTGTCTACGCATGTGCATGTTTATGCATTTGTACGTGCATGTGTGACTGTGTGCATGCATGTGTGTGTGTGTTTGAGTGTGGGTGTTCATGTACATATGTAAGTGTATGCATGTGTGTTTGTTTGTGTGTATGTCCACGTGTGAGCATGCTTGCATTCAAGTTAGTTTATATGCATCTATGTGTTTAAGAGCTGTGTTCATGCATGAGTGTCTACATGTCTATGTGTTTTAATGTGTGTTTGAGTACATCTCTATGTATATCTGTGCCTATGTGTACATATGTGTACGTACATGTGCATGTTCCTATTTGCATGCATGTGAGTGTGTGTGTGTGTGTGTGTGTACACATGCATGAGCTAGTACATGCATGTCCATGTATGTTTGCGTATGTGTGTGTGTGTGTGTGTATATCTACATGTGTGTGCATGGGTACCTATCTCTATGTGGTGTGCATATATGTGCAAGAGTATACAAGCATATGTGTGTTTGCATGTGTGTTTGTGCCTTCAAGTGTGCACGCTTTCCTATTTGTGTGTGTGCATGCATGTTTGTGTCTATTTGTAAGCACATTTGTGCATGTGTGTGTGTGTGCATATTTGTGTGAGTGTGTGTGCACATGTGTGCATCTATGATGTGTTGCATATTTATTTGTTTTATTATAGTTTGTATGTGAGTGCCAATGAGTTTATGTGTATGTGTGCATGTGTGCATGGGTGTGTGTGCATGTGTTTATGTGTACCTAAGCATGTGTATTCTTACATGTGTGCATGTGTGTGTGAATGAACACGAGCTTGCAGGTGTGCTTGTATGTGTGTGATTACTTATGTGTGTGTGTGTATGCATGCATGTGTATGTGTTAGTGTGTGTTTATGAGTACACATATCTGTATGGGTGGATGAATGTGTGTGTGCCTCGATGTGTGTGCATGTTTGTATGTGCATTTGTGTAGGTGTGTGCATGTGGATATTTAAGCATGAGTTTGTGTGCACATATGTGGTTGTGTGTATGCAAGTGTGTATATGTGTGCGAGTGTGTGTGTGTGTGCATATGTGTTGGTGTTTGTTTGAGTGACCCTATGTACACATGTGTGTGTACATGGGTGTGTGTGCACATGTGTGGGCATGAGCATGCATGACTGTGTGCAAGTGTTTTTTTGTGTGCACACATGTACAAATGTATGGGTTTATGCATTTGTGTGCACGTGTGTATGTGTGTGCGTTAGTATGTGTATGTTTGTGCGTATGTTTTCTATGTGTGTGTGTGTGTTTGTGCTTTTGTATTCTTTTGTGCATGTGAGTTTCTATGTACAAAAGCATGTGTACGTGCATTCTACTATGCAATTGTGTATGTGTGTTTTCATGTGCATGCATTCATGAAAATGTAGGTCTATGTGTTCTTTTATTTCTGAGTGCATGTGTGAGTTTGCATGTGTTTTTGAATGTGTTTATTTGTTTAGGCGTGTGTATGTGTGTGTGCATGTGTGTGTGTGGGAACACATGTAAGCGTGCTTATGTGTGTGTGTATGCATGCATATACAAGTGTGTGCGTATGCATGTGTGTCCAAATATGTGTGTGCCTTTATTTTTGCATGTGTATTCTTGTGCATGTGCATGTTTTGTGTTAGTGCATGTGTGAGTTTGTACAAGTGCATATGCGTACAGGTGTGTGTGCATGTGTTTGTGTTCATGTGTTCATGTTTGTGTATGTGTTCGTGCATGTGTGTGAGGTAACATGTGCATATTCGTGTGCATGTATATGCATGTGTGTCTATGTGTGTTTGTCTATGCATGTGTGTTATTCTGTGCTTGTATGCATGCATGTGTGTGGGTATGTCTGTAAGAACCTACGCATTTGCTTACTTGTGCACGTATGTACATTTATGCATGTGTCTTTGAGTGTGTGAGTGTGTGCACGTGTGTGTCATGTTTGTGCATGGTCATGTGTGTGTTCTCTATGTGTCTGTGCATGTTTGCAAACAGATGTGTGAGCATGCACGTGAATGTATGGTCAAGTGCACGTGTTTATTTATGCATTTGCATGTGGGTGTATGCACACACTTATGTAAGTCTGTGTGTTTTTTCTTTTGTGTGTATGTATATATGTGTGTGCAGATGCTTTTGTGTGTATGTGTATGCATATGTGTGTCTGTGTGGGTGTGTGTGTGAGTTAGAATGTGTGCATGCATGTGTGTGTGTGTGCACGTCTATGTTTTTGTTGCTTTTGTTTGTGGATGCCCACATGCATGCTTGTGTGCATGCTTTCTTGTACATGTGTGTGTCCTCACATATATTTGTGTGTGAGCATATATTTGCTTGTGCATGCATTTTTGTGTGCATGTGTGTATGCATGTGAATATGTGATTGTGTGTTTGCATATGATTGTGTGCCCATGTTTACATGTGAGTGCGAGGGTGTGTGTTCATTTGTGTGTGCTATGTGTGCCAGTTTGCACGTTTTAGGGTGTGGGTGTGGGGGCGTGTGTGTGCCTATGTGTGTGTACATGTGCACATGTGTATATTCTTATGTGTGTTTATATGTGTGCATGTGTTTGTGTATGCATATGTGTGCATACTTCTATATATTTGTGTGCACATGTGTGTTAGTGTGGGTGCATGTGTGTTCATGTGTGCATTAGAGTATGTATGGCTGTACACGTGTATGAGTGTATGTATGTGAGTACATCTTAATGCATTCATATGTGCATGTCTGTATGCACGCACATGCATGCATGTGGGTGCGTGTGTGCTTTTGTGCATGTGTGTTTGTGTTTGTGTGTTTGTGTGTATATGTGTGTGCACATGCGCATGAGTGTGTATATGTGGAAGTGTGTGTGTGTGTTGCATGTTTGTGTGTGGCTATGTGTGTCAATGAATGTACGCATGTGTTTGTGCATGGGCATGAGTGTTTTTGCCTTCGTTTGTGCTAGTGTGTGTTCATATGCATGTCCACGTGTGTGCATGGGTGTGCTTGTGTGCATGTGTGTGTGCATGTGTCTATGCATGTAGATGCATTTGTGCATGCATGTTTGCATCCATGTTCATGTGTGTGTTATGTGTGTACATGTGTGTGTATGTATGTTATCTATGTATGCATGTATGCATAACAACATATGTGCATGAATTCATGTGCATGCATCTTTGAGTGTGTGCTTGTGTGTGTGCATGTGTGCATGCATTGGTGCATGTGTGTGTATGCATTTTTTTGTGTGTGTATTTTTGAGTACATGCATGCATTTGTATGTGTGTGCATGTGTGTTATTTATGTGTGCACTTGCATGCATATGTCTGTCTTTTTGCATTTGTGTGTGTGCACGAGTGCATGCATATTTGTGCATTCGTGCATGCTTTTTTGCGTGAGTGTGTCGCATGTGTGTATGCACATTCTTTTGCATGTGTTTCCTTGTGTGTTTGTGCATGTGTGAGGCACTATGTTTATGTATGAGTGTGTGCTTGCATGTGCTAGTTTTTGTAGTTGCATGCCTATGCGTGTTTGTGTGTGTGTGGATGGGTATGTGTGGCAATGTTTGCACGTGCTTAGGTGTCGTGGGTGTGCATGTGTGTGTTTGCCTATTCTTGTGTGTGAGTGCTTATGGGCATGTGTGTGCATTCCTATGTGCGTGTGTGTGTGAGTGTATACAAGTGTGTATATTTGATCACACAATCATGTTTTTTTACGTGCATGGGTGCATGTGCATGTGTGTGTATTTGTGTGCATATGTTTTCATGCAAGCAAGTGTGTGTGTGCATGTGTGTTAGCATGTTTGTTTGTGTTCATGTAGGCATGTGAGTGCATGATTATGTGTGTGAATGAGTGTGTGTGCATGCATTTGTGTGTGCTTGTTTGTATTTGTTCAGGTGTTCGTGTGTGTGTTCATTTGCATGTGTATCTTTGTGCATGCATATCTATGTGCATTTGTGTGTGGGTGTGTCTGCTAGTAGATGTGTATGTGTGTGTGAATGTGTGTGTGCCTATATGTGTGCATGTGTGCATACATTTGCATGCATGCTCCTATGTGTGCATCTTTTCCATGGGTACATGTCTGTGTGCATGCATGTCTGCATGCACGTGTTTGTTTGTGTGTGCACACATGCATATGTTTGTGTATCCATATATGTCTGTGTGCACACGTGTGCTCACATTGCATGTTTGCGTGTGTGGGTGTGTATGCATGTGTGTGAGTGGTCGAGTATGTGTATGCATTTGTGAGTAAGTGTATATGTATCTTTGAGAGTGTGTGTGTGTGTGAGCATGTTTGTTTATGCTCATGCAAGCATGTGTGTGCATGTGTCAGTACAGGGATGTCTGTGTACGTTAATGTGTGCCTATTTGCATTTGTCTCATTGTGCATGCTTGTGTGCGTAAATGTGTGTTTGTATGCCTACATTTGTGCATGTGTGCATTTGTGTGTGCATGTATATTTGTGTCCCTACATATGTGTGTGTATTTGTGTGTGTGTGTGTATAGGTGCATATGCATGTGTGCTCATGTATGTGTATGCAAATAACTTGTGTGTGCATGGTCTTGACCATGCATATGTGTGTGCATTCATGTATGTGTGTCAATGTGCATGCATTTGTTTACGCACATTTATATACTCACATATTGATATGCACATGTGTTTATATGCATTTGTGTGTGTGAGTGTGTGTTTGTGTGTATGCATGCATATGCACATCTGTTGCATGTTTATTCATGCATCCATGTTTTTGTGTGTGCATGTCTACCAACCTTTGTGCATTTGTGCATGTGCCTACAACTTTGCATGTACATTTGCTTTTGTGTGCATGTATGTGTGTTTGTGCCAATTTGCATGTGCATGCATGTGTGTGTGGTTCTGTGTGTGTGCATTTGCATGTTTGCGTATTTGTGTGCACGTGAGTGCTTGTGTATGTGTCTATGTATATATGTGTACACATCTGTGTACTTGTTTATGCATGTGTTCTTGTACATGTGTGTGTACATCTATGTGTGCAAGTGTATATTTTTGTATGCATGTGTATTTGTGTGTGTGTATTTGTATGTACATGTATTATCTATGCTGTGTGTGTAATTGTTTATGTGTATGCATGTTTGTGGGAGTGGTTTTGCATATGTGTGTGTGTGTGCATAGTTTTTCATATGAGTGTACATGTGTGTGTATATGTCTCAAAGTCTGTGGGCTCGTGTGCATGTGTTTGTGCAAGCACGTGTGCACACATGTTTGTGTGCATTTACACACCTATGCAAACAAGCATGCATCTGTGCATGTGTCCATGTGTTTATTTCAATGTGCCAATGTGTGTGTGTGTGTACATGTCTATGTTTGTATGTTCCTATGGATAAGTGTGTATACATGTGTGTATGTGTGTTTTTTCTTTGATGTGCATGCATACAGGTGTGTGATTGTGTGAGCATGTTTGTATTTTTGTGTGTCTATCCATGTCCATGTGTGTCTGTGTGTTTTATGTGCATGTGTTTGTTTGTGTGTGCATTTGGGTGCGTCTCTGTGTATGTATATGCATTTATACATATATTAGTGAGCACTTGTGTGGGTACATGTGCTTATGTGTGTCTATGCATGTGCATGTTTATGCATTGGTATGTGCATGTGTGAGTGTGTGAATGCAATCATCTACTTGTGTGCATGCATGTGTGCATCTGTGTGAGTGTGGGTGTGCATGTTCATATGTAAGTGTATGCATGTGTGTTTGTTTGTGTGTATGTCCAAATGTGAGCGTGCTTGCATTCATGTTAGTGTGTGTGCATCGATGTGTTTATGAGCTGTGTTCATGCATGAGTGTGTGTCTGCATGTATGTGTGTTTTAGATTTGTGTTTGAGTACATCTCTATGTATATGTGTGTCTATGTGTACATATGTGTATGTACGTGTGGACCTTCCTATTCGCATGCATGTGAGTGTGTGTGTGTGTACACATACATGAGCTAGTACGTGCATATGCATGTATGTTTGTGTATGTGTGTGTGTGTTTGTGTATATCTACATGTGTGTGCATGGGTATCTATCTCTATGTGGGTGTGCATATATGTGCAATAGTATAAAAGCATATGTGTGTGTGTGTGTATATGTGTGTTTGCATGTGTGTTTGTGCCTTCGAGTGTGCATGCTTTCCTGGTTGTGTGTGTGCATTCATGTTTGTGTCTTTTTGTATGCAGATTTGTGCATGTGCGTGTGTGTGCATGCTTGTGAGAGTGGGCATGCACATGTGTGCATGTGCATGTGTGTGTGCATGTGTGATGTGTGTGTACATTTATGTGTTTTATTATAGGTTTGTATGTGCATGCCAATGTGTTTACGTGTATGTGTGCATGTGTTTATGTGTACCTAAGCATGTGTATTCTTATGTGTGTACGTATGTGTGTGCATGGACATGAGCTTGCATGTGTGCTTATATGTGTGGGATTACATGTGTGTGTGTGTGTGTGTGTTTGCATGCATCTGTATGTGTTAGTGTGTGTTTATGAGTATACAAATCTATATGGGTGGATGAATGTGTGTGTGCCTACATGTGTGTGTCTGCATGTTTGTGTGTGCATGTCTTTATGTGCATTTGTGTAGGTGTGTGCATGTGGATATGTAAGCATGAGTTTGTGTGCACATATGTGTTTGTGTGTATGCAAGTGTGTATATGTGTGCGAGTGTGTGTGTGTGTGCATATGTGTTGGTGTTTGTTTGAGTGTCCCTTTGTGCACATGTGTGTGTACATGGGTGTATGTGCACATGTGTGGGCATAAGCATGCATGAGTGTGTGCAAGTGTTTGTATGTGAGCACACATATACAAATACGTGGGTTAATGCATTTGTGTGCACGTGTGTATGTGTGTGCATTAGTATGTGTATGTTTGTGTGTATATTTTTCTATGTGTGTGTGTGTGTGTGTTTGTGTTTGTGTATTCATTTGTGCATGTAAGTTTCTACGTGCAAAAGCATGTGTATGTGCATTCTACTGTGCAATTGTGTATGTGTGTTTTCGTGTGCATGCATTCATGAAAGTGTAGGTCTATGTGTTCTTTTATTTCTGAGTGCATGTGTGTGTGTGCATTTGTTTTTGCATGTGTGTTTATATGTTTATGCTTGTATATGCGTGTGTGCATGTGTGTGTGTGCACATGTAAGTGTGCTTGTTTGTGTATGCATGCATATACATGTGTGTGTGTGCATATGCATGTGTGTCCAAATATGTGTGTGCCTTTGTTTTTGCAAGCATATTTTTGTGCATGTGTGAGTTTGTGTAAGTGCATATGCATACAGGTGTGTGCATGTGTTTGTGTTCATGTGAGCATGTTTGTGTAAGTGTTCGTGCATGTGTGTGAGGTAACATGTGCATATTCGTGTGCATGTGTCTATGTGCATGTATATGCATGTGTGTCTATGTGTGTTTGTCTATGCATTTGTGTTGTTTTGTGCTTGTATGCATGCATGTGTGTGAGTGTGTGTAAGCACCTATGCATTTGCTTACATGTGCACGTATGTACATTTATGCAAATGTCTTTGAGTGTGGGAGTGTGTGCATGTGTATGTGGCATGTTTGTGCATGGTCATGTGTGTGTTTTGTATGTGTCTGTGAATGTTTGCATACAGATGTGTGAGCAAGCATGTGAATGTATGGTTAGGTGCACGTGTTTATTTATGCATGTGTATTTGTGTGCATGCACACACTTTTGTAAGTCTGTGTGTTTTATCTTTTGTTTGCATGTATATATGTGTGTGCATATGCTTTTGTGTGTATGTGTGTGCACATGTGTGTCTGTGTCTGTGTGTGTGTGAGTTAGGATGTGTACATGCATGTGTGTGTGTGCATGTCTGTGTTTTTTGCTTTTGTTTGTGGATGCACACATGCATGCTTGTGTGCATGCTTTCTTGTACATGTGTGTGTCCTCACATATATTTGTGTGTGGGCATATGTTTGCTTGTGCATGCATTTTTTTTTGCATGTGTATATGCATGTGTGCATGCATGTGAGTGTGTAATTGTGTGTTGGCATATGATTGTGTGTCCATGTGTTCATGTGAGTGCGAGGGAGTATGTGCATGTGTGTGTGTGTGCTATGTGTGCTCGTGTGCACGTTTGTGGGTGTGGGTGTCGGTGTGTGTGTGTTCCTATGTGTGTGTACATGTGCACATGTGTGCATTCTTATGTTTGTTTATATGTGTGCTTGTGTTTGTGAATGCATACGCATGCATGCTTCTATATGTTTGTGTGCACATGTGTGTTAGTGTGGGTGCATGTGTGTTCCTGTGTGCTTTAGGGTATGTGTTGTTGTGCACATGTATTAGTGTATGTATGTGAGAACATCTTCATGCATTCATATGTGCATGTCTATATGCATGCACATGCATGCATGTGGGTGCATGTGTGCTTTTGTACATGTGTGTGTTTATGTTTGTGTGTGTGCGTTTATGTTCACATATGTCTATGTGTTTATATGTGTGTTCATCAACATGTGTATGTGTGTGTACATAAATGTTTTTGTGCATTCATGTGTTGTTGCAAGCATGCATGCATGCTTTGTGCATGTGTGTGTGCACATGTGTATATGTGTTTGTGTGTATGGATTTGTGTGTGCACTTGTATGGGTGCATTCATGTGCATGCGTGTATGTATATGTGGCTGATTGTGTTTTCATGTGGATGTGTGTGTGCATGTGTATGTGTGTATGCACATTTAACTATTTGATTATGTGTGTGTATGTTTGAGTATGTATACATATAAGTGTGTCTTTATGTGCATGTGTATGTGCTACGTATGCATTTGCGCATGTGTTGGTGTAGCTGTGTGTGTGGTAGTGCATGTGACTACTTTTATGTGCATGTGTGTTTGCTTGTATATGTTTGTTATTGTGCATGTGTGCTTGTACATGTGTGTGCATATGTGTATATGTGATTGTATATTTATGTTTGTGCATAAGTATATGTGTTTGTGTGCACATGTGATTGCATGTGCATGTATATATCTATGTGTGTATATGTGCATGCTTGTATGTGTTTATGTGTGCATGTGCTTGTATTTTTATTTGTGTGTGTGAGTGTGTATGCATGCATGTGAGTGCATGTGTTTGCATGTGCATATGTGTGTGTTTACATGTCTTTGCAAGCATCTCTATCAATTTGTATGTGTATGTGTGTGTGTACATGTCTGCATCCATGTTTATGTCAGGGTGCATGAGTTTGTGTGTGTTTGTTCATATGCACCTGTGTGTGCATACATGTGCATTTTTCTATTAGCATCAAGGATAAAATGTCTTTTTGCATGTGTGCATGTATGTGCATGCAAGTGTGCATTTGTGGATGTTAATGTGTGCCTGTGTGTCTGTAAGTTTGGGTGTGTATGGACATGTGTGTGCATTTATGCGTGCATGTGGAAGCATGTTCATTTGGGCATGCATGTATGTTAATGCATGAGATTGCGAGTGTGTGTGTGTGCTCGAGCATACATGTATGTGTATGTGTATGTGTATGTGTATGTGCATGTGACTATGTTTTTTGTATGTGTGCATATGTCCATAATGATGTGCTTATTAGTGTGTGTGTGTGTGCATACAAACACATATGTGTGTGCACACAACCACATGTGTGTGTTAATATGGGTATGTGTTTGAGTGTGTGTGTTTGTGTGTTCATGTGTATGTGTGTGTGCTTGCTTGTGTGTGTATGTGCATGTTCTTATGCATGTATATATCTATGCCCATGTGTCTGTGTAAATGCATGCATGTGTAGGAACATGTGTCTAAATGTTTGTCTATGGGCATTCACACGTGTGTGTATTTGTCCTTGTGTGAATGTATTTGCATTTGTTTTCGTATATGCATGTGTTTGTGCATGTACATATGTGTGCATGTGCATGTGTGTGTGAATGTGCATTCACACATTTGCAAATGCTTGTATGTAGGTGTGCATGTGTGTGCATGATTATTTGTGCAAACATGTCTACGTATGTGTGCGTATATGTGTTTGTACATGTGTGTATATAGGAAAGTGTGTGTGTGTGTGTGCACGTAAGTGTCTACACAGGTACATGCACGTGTGTGGGTGCATGTGTGCAAGTGTTCATATGAGATTGTGTATATGATTTATGTGTGAATGCATGCATGTGTGTTAGCGTGTGTATGTGTGTTCTTGCATGTATAATATGCATGTGTGCATATGTGTAAATGTGTGTGAGTGCATGTGTGCATGATTGTGTGTATTTGTGTGCATGTGCGCATTGGTCTATGTGTGTTTGTATTTGCATTTTTCTTAGTGATTGTGTGTCCATATGTATTGGTCTGTATGTGTATGTGCATGCTTGGGTTTATGCCTATGTGTGTATGTGCATACCTATTTGTATACGCTTGGGTTCGTGCTAATGTGTGCAAGTGTTTGTGCAAGTGCATGTGTAAGTGCCTATATGTGTGTGTATGTGTGTGTGTGCATATGCTTATGTGTAAAGTGTATGCTTGCTTGTTTGTGTATGTTTATGTTGCATTTGTGTGTGTACGAGTTCTTGTTTTTGTGCATGAGCGTGTATGCATGGGTGTGCACGTGTGTCTATGTGCATTAGTTTGTGTGCATGTGCATGTGCATGTGCATTTGTGCATATGTGTTTGTGCATGTGTGTGCATGTGTCTGTGTGCTTGTACATGCATGTGTGTGAGTTTATGCTTTCTTGCATGAATCAGTGTTTACGTGTTTGTGTGAGTGTGTGTATATGTTTGCATGAAGTGCGTATGTGTGCGTATGTGCATGCATGTGTTTATGTGTGTATATGTGAGTGCGTGCAAGCATGTGTGCATACACAAACCACACATGCAAACACACACACACAAAGGAACATGCACTCATGCATACACACAACTACACATGGTACATACACATGCATAGATGCACAAATACACACACACTGACAAAAAGAAACACACAAACACCTACATGTACACTTGCACACTCCTACATAACCACACATGCATACATTGACATGCACACATACACACATATAGACATGCACATAGACACACAAGCATACAAAGACAAGCACACACATTAACACATGCACTTGCACACAAACTCATGCATGTACACAAACACGCTCACACACATATGCACACACAATGCAAATACACACACATATATACACACATATATACACATATATATAAAAGCACATATGCACATGCACACACACATACGAAGACACAAGTAGATATGCACCCACACACATGCACATATGCATGCATGCACACATACACTCACACATACACATACACATGCACACACAAAAAAAAACAAACACCCATAGATACACACATGAATGCACACACACGTTTACGCACCCATGCATGCAAGCGTACACACACACCCCTCTTACAAACACATGCACACAAACACCCACACACACACACACAAATGCATATGCACACAAACACACTCACACACACACACACAAAGGCACATGCATACACATGCATATGCATTGTCAAAGGCTTATAAAAATTCAAACACACACACATAGACATGCACATGCAAGCACATGCACAAACATACACACACATGAATGCATATGCATGTAAATATAGACATGCACACACACACACACACATGTACACAGACACTCGCATGCACATATTCACACGTACACAAACCTACACACACACACGACATGCACACATACACGTACCTGCACATACACAAGAACAAACATACACACCTATACACATATGTGCACATCTTTATGCACACATGCATAGACATGCACATATGCACTCCTACAATCATGGATGCACACACACATGTACACACACACACGCACACACACTCTCACACAAACACAAAAACACACATGCACACACAAACACATGCACACATTTGCACATGCACTTGTAATGGCTCATAAAATCCAAAGACACATACACACAAACATGCACATATATACACATGCACATGCATGTAAATATAGACATGTACACACACATATGCACATACATAAACATATTTGCACACAAAAAAATGTGCACCTTCACTCACATACACTTGCACAAGTGCATGCACATGTAAACACATAAACACACATATGAGCCTACATACAACTACATAGAAACACATGTACACACACATGCACACACATATATACAAACACACCTGTACACACACAGTCAGATCCATTCACTCACACACATGAATGAACACATATGCCTGTGCACATAGCACATGTACATGCTCACACACATATGCCCATGCCCACATACACACATGTGTACATGAATTTCACACACACACATGTACACAAAAGCACACATGCACACACACACACACATGTACACACACATACGAATACAACCACACATATGCACAAAAAATACACATATACACATACACATACACACATGAAGACATGCACATGTAACAAATGCATGACACAAGAACACATAGTGCCCATGCATAGACACTCACACGAATACATTCACACATGCACACACACGCAAAGCGTACATGCACAAACACACATGAACACATGCATGCACACACACATAAATGCATGCACCAATGCACACAAACACATGCAGTTAAACAAATATGCATATGCACAAGCTTGCAAACACATGAACACTCACAAGCGCAGACAAACACACACCTACACATATGCTCACAAACATGCACACAATTACATGCATAAGTGCACATAGAGATGCACACCCATGCACAAAAACATATGCACAAGCATGCACACACACACACATTAACACACTAACACACATGCACACACTTGTGTGCACACACATATGTCTGCGGACAAGCATTCGTACACTCGCACTATACCAAATAGACCTACACACATACATATATACACATACATACATACACATATGCACACATATGGGCACCCCCCACACACACATGCACATATGCACATGCACACACATATGCAAACACATGCATGCAAGCAAACATACATGCATACACACATATACACATGCATACAAACATGTACTACACACACATGTACACATACATGCATACACATGCACATAGACATTCACAAAACAATTCACACGTAGACAAGCACACATATACACGTAAACTCACATACACACATGTACACATAAACACACATGCACACATAAATGCATGCATGCAAGAGCATACACATAGATACACACACACACACATACACATGCATGCTCACACACACACATGGACACTCATGTATATTAATGCACATACAGATGGATATATGAGCATTCACACATTCATAAATGCATACACACACACAGATGCATGCACACACAAGAATACACTGCACTCTTATACACAAATGTGCACACACACACTATATCTTACAAGAATGTGCATGCACAAACACACACATTACATGCACACATACAAACACAGACACATGCAAAGACATACATGGACACACATGCACACTCACATACACACACACATGTGTACACACACTCCCACACAAATGCACACAAACATGCACACACACATGCACATACTACACATGCATAATTGTACACATGCACCCATGCATAAGAACACATAGATGCCCATGTGCAACACTCACATGCATACGCACACACCCAACCACACATGCACACACAAGTAAAGATGTACACACATAAATGCATGCACTCATGCACACAAATATCATGTATACAAAGAAATATGCATATGCATATGTGCTAACATGCAAGCACACTCATACATAGGCATACATATATACAATGAATCATAAACATGGACACACATACACAAACACATAGAGACATACATGCATACTTGCACACACACAAACACATATAAACACACACCAAAAACATGCAGACACACACACACACACATACAATGTGTGCACGTACACATGCACACCCATGCCAAACTCACCTGCACACACACTTATAGACATAGACAAACATATACACACAAATGCATGCATGTGCACACAAGCACACACATGCATACACATGCATGAACATCCACACATGTACGCGCAAGCATGCACACACAAATACACACTCATGCTTGCACCCATAGACACATGCACACATGCATTAACACAAACATACACATACACATACATTCATACATGTAAACACACACTCATAGACATATAAATTTATAAACATGAACACACAAGCACATGTATTGAACACATTCATGTTTACACACTTGTGCATGTACATACATCTACACACATACATGTATACACATGCACACAAACATGTACAATCATGCACCTGTATACACAAAATAGACATAGACATGCAAACATTTGTATGTAAACTCACACACACATGTATGTACAAATACACACACAAAAAAAATCCCCACAAACACTTGCACACACACATGAATGCCCACACACATGCATACATGCTCATGCATAAAGACACACATGAATTCACACGTGCACGCACACATGCGCACATGCAAACTTCCCTCGGCGCACACATGCACACACTCTTACAAGAGTGTGCATCATATGCACACACATACACATGCACACAAAAATATGCACACAAATAGGTATGTGCATAGACACATGCACACATGCACACACATGCAATGACCCTCACACACTAACATATACACACATATGCACACACATAGATGCACACACTCAAACACACATATTTACACGCACATATTCTCACATGCACACTCTCGCACATATGTACTTGTACACAAACACATGCACACACACATACAATACAAGCACACACACATGCACAAGCATACGCACACAAACACATGAACATGCCGAAATACACAAACATATGCACACAAGTACAAACACACTCACACATGTACAAACACATAGATGTGTGCATGCACACACACCGCATGCACACAAACAAGTATGAAAACATGCACAAGCACACACATGTGAACACACATGCACATGCACATATACAAATGCATACATAGAGACATGCATAGGTACATATACATGCACACACATGTACACACAAACATGCCCACACATATGCACTCATAGTCACATACGCACACACACAAATATGCACACACACACTCACACACACACACACACAAGAACACATGCAACCACACATGCACACATAACCACAAACAAGCTCACACACATGCACATAGATGTGTATGCACACACACATGAATGCACCCATACAAACACAAGCAAACCACATGCAAAACATGCACACACATGCACATGTAGATACATGCAAATGCACACAATTGCACTTATTAACACATAAGTATAAATGCATATGCACATACACATAGATGTACATGCACATGCATATGCACGCATAGACATATGAATTTATGCACACAAATATACACACAAACATACTCACACATAAGCACTTGTAGATGCATGCATGTACCCAAACACATTAATGCACATACACAAATACACAAGTGTGTATGTTCTCACATATACGCACACATGCTCACACACATGCACACACACCCACACAGAGATATGCACACAAGCATGCACACATATGCACATAAATGCACACACACATACATGCATACACACACACACACACACTCACTCACCCACTCTCATGCCTATGTACACATGTATTTTGGTACATACACATACATGCATACCCACACACATGCAAACATACAAACATCCAAACATACACACACACACACACAAATGCACGCACATGCACATACACATAGATCGATACACAAACCCACACACGTACACACAGATGCACTTGAACACATGCACACATGCATACACATATACATACTCACAGACACACACATGCACCAATATACATGCACACATAGAAGAACAAACATACCACATGTACAAACATAAACACAATCAGACATACACACATGTGTGCATGAACATACTCACACACACACACAAAGATGCATGCATAGACACTCGCACACATGCACACATGGAAATGTGCACACTCACATGCACACACACACACATAATCACATGCTCACACACACATAGATTGCACAGATACATGCATGCACACTAGCATACACATATATAAAAACTTGTACATATATGTACACACACACACATATTTATACACCCATACACACATGCACACACACCCACATATGCACACACACAAGCATAGACACTTTTGCATATACATGCACACATATAGGCACACTCACACGCTTGCATGCATACACACGCACACAGCCACAAACATGCACACACCTACACAAATGCACACATACACAGACATATGCATGCAAACATTAATGCACACATGCCCACTCACAAATGCCCATGCATAAATAGACATTCACACATGTGTGCTCAAGCACGCACATGCTCGTGCATAGAAACACATGCATACAAATATGCACAAGCACACACACACACACTCATCCGCACACTCACACAACCACACATGCAGACACTCACAAAATCACATGAATAAAATTTCATTCACAAACACACACATACAAACACAAGAGCGCCAACACACACACATGCACATGCACACACATATATAGACATGTATGCACACGAGTATGTATGCATTAGCACGCACATACACATTCATGTGCAAGCATACAAATATGCACTCACATACACATACACATGCACACTCACAAATGAACACTCACGTGAACACACAAAGTCGCACACACTTACACAAACTCACACCCACACATACGAAGACGTACACACATATGCTCACATGCATGCATACATAGATAGACACTTACAAAAGCACACACATGTACATGCATACATGCACACACACACGGAACACACATACATGGACCCACACACACACACACAATCATGTGCCTACATGCACACACAAATGGATCTAAATTCACACACACATGCACACACACACACATCAACACACATACATACATGTGTGCATATGAACATGCATATAGACACACACACATACATAGGCACACACACATATGCACACACAAGCACAAACATGCACACACGTGTACATGCACACCAGCACAAAATCACACACACACGCACACTCGCATATAAACACACAGACACACCCATGCAGGCACAAACAATTGCATAGCAACACACACACATGCACACACATATATAAACACACAAACGCATGCACACATGCACACACACATAGAAAGACCCATGCAAGCACAAGAACAAACATGCAAACACACACGCACACACACATAGGCACACATGAATACAAGGACACACACATGTGCATACATGCACACATGCATATAGATGCATACACACACATACACAATACACAAGGAGACGAGCACAAATGCACATACATGTACACTCATGCATGCACGCACACACACACATGCACATTCATGTGTATACATGCACACATGTATAAAAACATATACATGCACACATGCACACATACCCATATGCACACAACCACGCAATCATACATGCACACACACAAATGCTTGAAAACTTGCATGCATATGTACACTTATGCACACATAAAAGCACACAAACAAACATACATAGACAAAGACACATATAAACACACTCACACACAAGCACATGCACACACATGCATACACACATGCACACACATACACATACACATACACACAAACATATATAACACATGCACACTTAAGGAGATTATTAAACATGCGCAAAAGCGTATACACATGCAAATATACACACACCCACAACCACACACGTGCATGCACACGCACATACACACACACACACACAAAGACACATGAATGCAAAGGCATACATATGCTCTATGTGCTGACACGATTGCATGAATACCTACACACACATGTGCACATGCATTTGTGCACACATGCACACAAATATGCAAACTTAAGTAAACACACATGCATGCATACACACATGTATGCACACTCAAAAACACACATGCATACATGCACACACACACACGCAACACAGACAACAAACACACAAATGCATACATCCTACACAAAAACATGCTTATATGCATGTCAACCTACATGCACATACATGCATACACACGTGTTCATACATGCGCACACAAATTCACACCCATCCACACACACAATCATATGCATGCATGCTTGCATACTCACATGACTTGAAAGCATGCATGTACCCACTCACACAAACACGAGCACACATGCATACAAATGAACATGCATGCACACACTCACACACACATGCATGTGCACACACATGCACATGCACATTCATGCACATGCATATGCATAGGCTCACACACATGCTCAAAGACATGCACACACACATAAGCTCATAGACATGCATGGACATGCCAAAGAATGCATGCACATACAAGTACATACAGACATGCACAGACACTCACATACACAAACACACACGCCCATAGGCACATCTAGATGCATAAGTATGCACACACGCACATGCAAACACACATGCACACACCCACAAAAACACACATGCACATGCACGACAACACACAAATATGCACACACATGTGCTTACACACATATACATATGCACACTTACATATACTCAAGCACACCAGCACACACACACATACACATGTGCAAACTCACCTATGTGTAGACACACATATGTGCACACATCCATATGCACACACATAAGCACACACACACACACATTTGCATGCATACACAAACTATGCTTATACACATTTACACACACAAGCACACACTTGCATACATATATGCACACTTACATACACTCACACACACGTATGCACACTTATACACACATACACACACACTTCCACATGCACACTGTTATGTGCATCAACACACTCACAAAAACACATGCACATACAAATGCACATACCAATTCTTATGTACACACATGCTAGTATGCACTAGCTCACACATATGAACACACACACATGTAGATACTATCATAGGCACACATACCCATGTGCACACACATGCACACACACACACACCACAATAACATCCACACACATATAAACACACATGCAAATGCATACACATACATATACACATGCATGCACATATGTATATGCATGCAAACACACACATGCATGAACACATGCACACAAAGAAACTCACTCACACACAACTATAAAAGCAACACACGCATACACATGCATGTGTGCATATATATGCATTCACATATGCACACATGTACACTCACACACCCACACACATACAGACACAAATGAGAGTAACACACATACATGCTTGCAAAATGCAAAAACATGTACACACACTTGTGCATATATTCACACACACACATTCATTTATGTGCACATGCACTCATGCACACACACAAGCACACCCAAATGCTCACACACACCTGTAAACAATAATAGGCACACACAAGCACCCACTCACACACATTTGTGCATATGGACTCATATTTACACACATATACAGGCACATACACACCCAAGCACACGCACACACACACATACTAACATGCACAAAAGCACATAAAAGAACACACACACACATATGCAAAGACACATGCACACAAAATCACACATAGGAACATAAACACACACACATAGAAAGAAACACATGCACATGCATAAACATGCAAAGAAACACAATCACGTATGCATGCATGTACACACACACACTCATACTTGCACTTGAGTGCCCAGATAAGCATGCACACTTGCACACACACACTTATACACATGGACATGCATAGATTAATTGCACAAACAAGCACATGCACATTAACACATGCACAAGAGTGCAGACAAACATGCATATAACACCCACGTAGGTGCACACATATACATACACATACACACATGCACAAACACACACATAGACACATACATTTGCATAACCACATACACAGACATGGAGACATGCACATATGCAAACATGGATGCATCTATACAGACACACACAAGCACACATGCAAATGTACACAACACCACACACAACCAAACACACACATATACACAAACACACATGCACACACATATAAAACACATGCAAACACACACGCACATGAACAGACACACAAATACACATTCACAAACAAACACATACACACCTACACACACTCGCATGCACACACATCTATGTACAAACATACACAGGCTCACATGCACCCACACACACTCATGCACATAAATGCACACTCACACAGATGGACACATACTCACATACAAGAACACACAAGCCCCCACACACAACATAAGCTTTCTTGGACGAACCCATGCACACATGCACATGTATCTGAACACACGCACATGCACACACACAAACATGTATGTAATCACGAGTACAAACACAAACATACTTAACACATATGCAAACACACATACCCACACATGCACACATGTGCACGTGTTTGCACACAAGTACATAGACACAAACATATACACACTTGCACATGCATGCACAAACATACTTGTACACACATGCACACATATATGCTTGTGCACACACATAAGCACACACACACACATAAATATGGACATGACATGCACACACATGCACAACCACACCCATATATGTGATAAATGGTGACACATGCACACACACAAATGCACCCACCCACAATGCACACATATACACACACATGCATACAAACATACATTGATGTACACACACTTGCACACATATGCACATGCACACACACATGCATACACTCAAACACTCACACAAGAACTCATGTACATACACGAATATTCACACACATGCACACATGTATACAGGAACACACATGCACTCCCACACACAAACACACACATACTCACTGGCATGTCCTTGCATACACACACACACATGCACAAGCACACAAACAGACATATGTATAAAAATATGCACACACGTGCAATCACACATTCACAAACATGCAAACACACTCATACACATACACACACATGAACATGCAAATGCACCCTCATGCACACCCACAAGTATAATAATACATACACACATTCAAACACACACCTACACATGCACATGTACACATGTATACACACACATGCACATTTGCATGCACACATATATGGACACATGCATGTGCAATCAAACATGCACAAGCACTCATAGTCACACCCATGCACAAGCACAAATGGATTAAAAAATACACATACACATGCACACACATGTACATGCGCATTGACACACACACATACAACCACACATATACACACAAACACACCAACACGCACACCTAGATGCATGCATGCATGTTTGTATGTACACACACATGCAAGCATGTGCATAAAGACACAAGCCTATATACACACAAACACGCACACATGCACATGCACATAGATACACACCAAAACACATGTACATGCATTCCTATTCACAACCTAACATATGCTCATACACATGCACCCACACACACAAATATTAGTGCATGTGCATATGCACTAACACACATGAACATGTAGTCACACGATCATGAACACACATGTACATATGCAAACACACACAAGCATACACACACACAAACACAAATACACCCACAGACATGTACACATGCACATGCAATGATGATGACACACACATGCATACATGCACCCACTCACATGTGCACACACACACATACACAATGATACACACCCAAAAACATGCAAAGAAACACCCACCCAACCCACACACACACACACATGCACACATACAAGCACTTGAACCCAAACACGGAAGCAGACATGCATGCCACCATGCACACATAATGACACATACACAAACACATGCACTCGCATACACCCAAAACCCACACACACACCCTCACACACACAAACATGTATACACATTGACACACATATGCACACAAACATGCACACATGCTCCCACACACACACACAAAAACATGCACATACACACACACATGCACTAATGTATACACAAAGACTTCAAGTACACTTCCACACACATGCACAAGTGCATGCACACACACACACATGGGGACATACACATGTGCTCACACATCCATATGCATGCACACACACACACATGCATGTAGATACATGCACACAAACAAGCACACACATACGAACACACATACACAAACATGTGCACATTGACAAGCATATGCACAAGCACACACACACGTACATACACATGCACACATATATTCATACACATACAGGCACATACAGATGCATGCTTATGTACATGCATAGTCACGCACACATACACACTCAAACAGAGGTAGGTGCACACACGTGGGTATGCATGTAGACATGCAAACATGCACAAACACACTCGTATACACACACACACGCATGTACACACATACACAAACACACACATATACACGTGTGTATGCACTCACAAATGCACATAAAAATGAATACACATGCTCACATTCCCACGCATGCACATCCACACACACATACACACAAATGCATATACATGCATGCACTTCCACCCACACTCATGTCCATGCACACACATACACACAAACACAAATTCAACTACACATGTGGACAACCATGTATGCCCACAACCATACAAACACGCAACACACATGCATATAGGCACACAAACACACATGCATGCACAAACATACATATAAACATACATGCACCTACACACTCACATGCATATGCACATGTGCACAAACACATGCAAGAACATACACACAAAAACACACTTACACACAAATGCACACAAACACAAACACACACACAAGTACATGCACATGCACATGTCCACACACACAAACACATGCAAACACTCACACACACATGCACATGCACATGCTTTCATAGCATTCATACACACACTAATAAGAACAAACATGCAAAAACACTTGCACAGACACATGAATGCATGCATGAACAAATACATACAAACACACACACATGCACATGCACACACAAAGACACATGCACACACACTCACACAAGCACGTAGGCACCATGCCCACACATGAAAACAAACAAACAAATACACTCACACATATGTATGCACACATGTACACACATATTTAGACATGTACACACATCGACCTACACAAATAGAAACATACTGACACATATACATAAAAGAAACATGACACACACACATGTATGACTATGCAAACACATGCATAGACACACACAAGCATGAGTATTCACACACACACACACATGTATGCCCACACAGATACACACACATGATTATAGGCATAGAGAAAAAAACATGCATGTATATGCACATGCTCACACATGTGTGACCCTATACATACACACCCATATGCACACAAAAACACATGTGGCCCATGCACACGTACATGCAAACATACTCACACACTCTCACACACACATGTGAACTAACATAGATATGCACACACACACACATGCACATGGCCACACATGCAAGAAAACACTCACATGTACATGCACATGCACACATTTAAATGAACAAGCATAGGAATAGACACATGCACACACATAATCACAAACATATGCAAAAACACTCGTAAACACACATACAAATGCATATACATTCATAGTTGCTTGCACACACACCTACACACACACATGTACACACGTACATGCACATGCAAACAAACATGCACACATATGAATACAGACAAGCTCACACATACAATCACATGAACACACATGTATGCATACACACACAAATGCACACATACATACATGCATGCACACACGCACACACATACTCATACACACATGAACATATGCATGCACACTCACATGAACAGATTCACGTATACACACATGCATACATGCACAAAAACACATGAACACAAGTATATATACACAAACACATACACCCACCCACAAACTCACATAAGCTCACATCCATAGACACATACACACACACACACACACACACACTTGCATGCACAAATAGTAATACATGAACATGCACACATATACAAACTCCAAATAACTTGAACATAAACACAAACACACACATGCACACACTCACATATCTAAACAAGTTTGCATACATACACATTGGCATGCATTAGAGCACACACGTGCACATAAACTCATACACTTAAACATATACACAAACATGCACACATAGGCAAACACACACACATGAAAGCACACACACATGAACACAAGCATGCACAAACACACACATGCACATGCAGACACAAACAAACACATGCACACACGTGAATCCACATAGACACACATGCGCCCACATACACACTAAAAAGCATGAACACATGCACTCGCAGACACAAGCATGCAAACACATACAAAGACCAACAAACACACACAGACATGAAAACACACACACACTTGCACCCACACACAAACATGTGTGCACATACACATGCACACAAAAGCCAAGGTGCACACACACACACACACACTTAAATACTTGAACAAGCACATGCACACAAACATGCACATGCATCTACTCGCATTCACACTGATGCACACACTTAAAGGCACATGCATGGCACAAACACCCTGATGCACACACAAAGCTACTTGCACAAGAACACACACATGCATGCATACACACACACACACACTCACACCTACACCGATGCATACATATGCAATTACATGCATGCATACACCTATATACACAAAGGCACACATCCATAAACACACCCATAAGAATATAGACTTGCACACATGTACAAATACAAACACAATCACACACATATGCATGCATGAATACACACATACGCATATACATTAAGACACAAACATAAACACATAGGCACACACATGCGAATGCAAACACACATGAACACACATATATGCATACACACACACATGCACATGCACATACATAAGCGCATGCACACACATTCAAAATCACAAACACATACACATATGCATGTACACACAAATGCACACACATACACATACACACTAGCTTGCAGACACACCCACACATACAGATGCACTTACACACACACATGGATGCATTCAAACAAATGCACACAAGCAAACAAACATGCCCACGCATGCATGCATACGTACTGGCTCACATACGCACTCCCATGCATACATACATACATGAACATGTGTATACACATGCACAAAACAATACAATAACACATATGTACACACATACACACATACACATATGCATGTACACACACAAGCACACACACACCTACACACACATGTACATGCACTTACAATCATTCACACATGCATGTGCACACACACACAAAAATGCCCATGCACACAAACACAAATGCATAAGCACACACACCCATATACTCACACAACCATGCACTGACACAAACACACACTCACCTGCACAAAACTAACACATGCACACACACACATACACATGTACACACACATACAAACACACACACATGCACATGCACACATACTTAGACAACTTCAAACACACACATGCACATGCATTAGAACACACACAAGCACATAGGCATCCACATGCACACATGCATTTAGAAGCACAAAAACCCATACAAATACATGCACAAGTAGACATACACACACATGAAAATACATATGCACACACATGCACAAACACATGCACAATCATACACATGAACACGTGCACATGTACACACATGCATGAATACACACATACTTGCATCCACACACACACACGTATGTGTGCGTGCACTCACACATAGAAACAGTAACATAAGTAGGCACACGCATACACATGTGCACATATACGCACATACATGTATTCCCCCAGCACTCACATATGCACACACAAACACACACACACACACATGCACCCACACATGCAAACCCACACACACACAAAAATGCACACATACACTCACAAACACATGCACGTACACATGCCTATGCATGTAGTCTCACACACTCAAACAAAGAGACACACTTACACACACAGCCCCCACCCCTACACATATGCACACACAAACACATATATACACAGACATGCACACATACACACATGTAAACCTACACACACATAAACACACACACAGACACACATATACATATGCAAAAACGCACACATGCATGTGTATGTAGTTTCGCATAAACACAATGACACACACACATGCATAGCAACACATACAAACAAAAATATCCACACAAACGAATGCACATGTGCATGCATAAACACACACATGCAATCGCGCACACAATCACACAAAGACAAGAGCACACACACATGCATGTAAGTTCACATGTGTACACACACATGCACATGCATGCATGCATAAGACAAAAACATGCACACACGTGCTCACACACACAGAGTCATGCACATACATGCATGTATACACACACACATGCACAGACACATACAAATACTCACATACACACACACACATGCGTATGCACTAATACACACACTAACATAAACGCACACACAAATACGTGCATATACACACATGCACATGCACACACATGAACAAAAATGCACACTGATACACATACATGCACACACATGCATACAAACACACTCACACAAATGTACACACATAAACACACTCACACATATACATGCATCAACACATATGCACACATAAACAAGCACACACTCACACACTACTATACATATACATTCACACACACATGCACATGCACACACACATAGACACCAAACAGACAAACACACACATGCACACCCTCGCACACATGCATGCAAACATGCAAATGCACACAGATACTCACACAATCATGCATATACCCTTGCACACACAAGCATACCCAGGCACACAAATTGGCATGCACAAGTGCTCATAGGCATAGACAAAAAAACATGTATACATATGCACATGCACATGCACACACACACACACATGCACATCTACATACAAACGCACATATACCCGCACACACACGTACATGCACACACGTAAATGCACATTCATACACTTACAACACATACGTGAACAATAACATAGAGATGCATGCACAAACACACAAGCACATACATGCACACACAAACACACACAATTGCACAAACACATGCGCATGCACACAAACATGTACATGAATCCACTAGCATTCACACACATGCACACCTAAAGACACATGCATATACACGATTAGATGCACACACACACTTGTAGAAGAACGCACACATGCATGCATGCACACACACACACCAACATTGATGCATACATACACAATCGCACACACACATATGCCTATATGCACAAAGACACAAACCCATAAGCAAATACACTCATAGACATGCAAAAATACAAACACAAACACACATACACATGCACGAATACAAACATAGGTACATGCATTAAGATACAAGCATAAACATGTAGAGAAACACATGTGAAATGCAAGAACACACACTCACACATACGTGCATATGCACACACACGCATACACACATGAACATGCACATACACACACATACAAAATCACAAACATATACACACACATGCATGTACACACACACACACATACATGTGCATGTGCACACTCTCTTGCAGACACACTGACACATACACATGCACTTACACACATGGATGCATTCAAACATATGCACACATGTGTACAAGCATAATTACACATGCATGCATACACATAGGCTATGCACACACTCCCGTGCACACACACACACACACAATAACACTTGTGCACACACACACATAGACATATGCATGCACATACACAAGCACACACATCTATGCATGCATGAACATGCACATGCAATCATTCAAACATGCATACACACACAGATGCCCGTGCACACAAACACATGCTCGTGCACACACACACACACTCACATGCATAAAAACTAATACATGCACACACACATGAGCTTTAACACACACAAACACAAACACATGTAGATGTACACATGCTTAAAACAAGTTCACACACATACACATGAGCATGTGTTAGAACTCACATAAGCAAATAGGCATATGCATGTACATGTGCATACACAAGCACAAAATCCTATACAAATGAATACACATGCACACATAAACACGTAAGTAGACAAACATACATATGAAAATACATATGCACACACACACACACACAAACACATGCACAATCATACACATGAACATGCACACATGCACACACACACACATGAATACACACTTACATCCACATGTGCACATGTGTGAGCATGCACAAACATACAGAAACATAAACATAAGAAGGCACACGACACATAAGTGCACACACACGAACATGTGCACGCACAGGCAAACACACACTGCTCCCCCACCACTCACATATATACACACAAACATCCACATGCACAAACATGCACCCACATATGCAAACCAATGCACACAAACTCACAAACACATGCACCCACACATGCCTGTGCATGTAGTCTTACACACACAAACAAAGTCACACACATGTGCACAATAATACACACAAACACACACACACATAAGGACACACATGTGAACATATGCATAATCATATATGGATACAAGCACATACACATTTTTGCACATACATATGCTTACACACACATGCATGCAAATGCATGCATACATAGCACATGCAAGCTTCATAAACACGTGCTTACACACATAGACACATGTACACATATACACACACATGTATACATGCACACATATACACACATGTGCACACACATATGCACACACGTGAATGTACACACACACGTGCATGCAAACACACACACACACACAAATGTATACACGTGTGTGCATGGACATGCACAGACAATCACACATATACATAAGCACAAGTGCACACATGAATACAAACATGCATGCACACACACAAAAGTACATGCATAAACACATATGCACACACATACACATGCATATATACACATCCATGCACACACACACAAATATGTAGACCCTCAATCACATTGACACAGGCATAATATGTGCTCAAACATGCAAAAACACATGCAAATTACATACACATACACGCACACTCACGTTTGCTTGAACATGCACACACACACACATGCACATCCAACAACATGCAAATGCACGTGCACACAGGCTTGAACTCTCACATGAAATACTCACATGCATGCACCCACACACGCACACCCATAAGAACCACATGCACACACATGAAAACTTACACACATGTACATACCTACATATACAAACAAACATGTAGACACACACACTCACACATACACACGCACATACACACACATGCACATTCACATGCATGCACAAGCACATAAACATTCATGCACACCAACATTCATAGGTACACATGCACACACAAGCTCATAGATAAGCATGCACATGAACATGCAAACATGTAAGTACATACAAACACATACACATACCCACTTACACACACACACATGCATGTGCATTGATGCACATAGACAAATGCAAAAACTCATTTCCACACATATACACAAACAAAAGTATGCACAAACACACAAAAATGCATATACATACTCCCACACCAACATGAACACATAAAAACACACACATCACACCTATGCATATACAAATATAAATACACACAAGCATGAATACACAAAGACACACATGCATGGGCATATGCATATAGAAACACAAAGGTGCATACATACACCCATACACATATGCATACACATATGCACTTGCAAACACATGCACATATGCACACACGTATGCACACACATGCACATATGCATAAACACAGGCCTACACATGCACACACTTGCACACATACAATTACATAAGCACATCTAGGTTCACACTCCCACACACATCCACACATGCATTCACATACACACACAGACACAGATAGGTAAATATGCATGTGAACACATGCATGCACATTCATGCATAGATGCACAAAGATACACATTCACACATGGATAAAGAAAACACACACACACATACACATGAACACAAACACATGCACATGACCACACACATACACATATGCAAGCTCACACTCAAGCACCCACATAGAGACACATACATATACTCATGCACACATAGATTAGTCACTTGCACTCAAACTCAAGAACATGCACATGCACACACTTGAGCGAACACACACGTGCACACGGGCACACACAAATGCAAGCACTTTCTCACACAAACAAAAAAACACCCAAACACATGTATACACATAAAATGCACGTAAAAAACATATATGCACATGGATAGACACACAAACCTACATGTAGATACAAACTCATGCACACCCACACACGCTCGAATGCATGCATATGTTAACACATATGTGAATAAGCACACATACATGGTGATACACACACAAGAACACACAAGCACACACATGTACATACACACACACACTATCATGCACATGAATAAATGCACATGTGCATACACATCTAAACATGTGCACACAAACTCACACATAAACATGTGCACACATATGCACACACACACATGTGCATACGTATACCACAGACATGCACATGAACACAGTAACACAATCACAACCCATCCCATAACATGCAAGTAAATGCAAAGATAGCACACACAACACAAACTACACACACACACACACACACCTGTGCATACACATGTACACACACACAAACATACAAATATGTACATGCACACACATGAATGCAAATACACACACACATGCATGCTTGCACACATGTATGCACCCACATGCACATAAGAGCACATGCGCACACACGTACACAGACACACACATACACCCACATGCACAAACAGACAAACATGATGCATGCACACATGCACAGCTATGCACATGCACACATATGCACATAAACACACACACACACATGCAAAAGCACATGTCCACACACACAGATGCATAGGTGTAGGCACACTCACATGTACACACAATGGCTTATAGACATGCGATACATATGTTCAGACATGCAAACACCTACATGCATGTTTACAGATGCTTTTGCACACACATGCACACGTAGGAACAAACACACATGTACACATAGATGCACTCACACACACTCAGGTACACACATATAAAAATACACATGAATGCACACATACACACATAGGCACATATGTACCCATTACATACAAGCATAAACAGAGACACACATACACACATGAACATGCACACATGCACACAATGAGACACATGTACACATGTATGCATGCACATTTACACTTACACATGTATGCATAACCACATAAGCACACACACACATGCATACATCCACATAGATTGAAACACATGTCAATGCACACACATGCACTAACAAAAAAATACACATGCACACACACACAAATATATGCACATGCATAGGAACACATACACACATACACATAGGTGTAGGCACACATAAGCACATGCACACATGGGAATAATGCATAGCTATGTACACATAGGTTCATCTATGCACACACACACACATACCTACACACATGCAAGCATGCATGTGCATAAGCACTTGAACAAACACATACACACATGCACACAAATTGACCACAAACTCATACACACGTACACACATATGCACACTCACACTAAACAAAACCATACATGTTCACACACACACGCAAGCACACATGCACACATGCACAAACACAAATTTGCATACACACACATTCACACACATGTGCTTGCACACACAAAAATACACAAGCACATGCACATACACATGAACATGGAGAAACACAAGTAGACATGTAGAAATGCACATATACACACACACATATATGTACACACATCCACACACACACATGCATATGCACACACACACACACATATACATAAGCACACATGCACATGCACACACATGCACACCCACACATACATGCACATGAACACACTTGCAAACACATGAACACACACATAGACTTAGGCACACATACATGTACAAAAGCACATGCAAACAAATTCACACATGCACACACTCATGCACACACACACACAAACACACACGAATATACAAACACTTCCACAAACCCCACATAAACACAATCATGTGTGTATGTGCACACAAACAAACACATATGCATGTGCACACGCAATACACACACATACATGCACTCACACACACATGAACACACTCCTCACTCACAGACACATGCACACACATGCATGCATGTAGGTGCTCACACACACACTCACACTCATACATGTAGAAAAACAAGACACAAGCACGCACAAAACTATGCACACAAAATTGCAACCACACACATGCACTTATGAGGTCACACCAACATTCATGCACACAAATAGCCATGAACACATGCACACATACAAACACAAATACATTTTCACCGATGGACACAGTCGTGCAGACACATGTACACACAGACATATGGATGCACAACACACATGCACACACACAAAGAAATAGCATACATAAACCCACACACACACACACACAAGAACACATGCACATGTGCACACAAACGTATGTACACAAACTTAAGCACACACACATACAAGAATAAACACACATGCACATGCAAACCTATATGCACAAAGACAAAAATGCTTACACAGATACATGCAAATATTCCCACGTGTAAACACATACACATGCACACATGCAAAGAAATGCTTATGCATGAACACACACATAGACACACACAGACACACACACACACATATATGCTTACATGTGCACATGCACACACACCACACACATGCACACACACTCATAGACACACACAAACACACATGCACATACATACAAAAATGCACAACACATACATGTGCATGAAAACGTGCATGTAAACACAAACACACCCATGCACATAACCACACATGAGCATACAAACACATGCATGCACACAAACTGTTATACCCAGTAAAAAAAAAAAAAAAAAAAAAAAAATTATATTAATCTTTAATAAATTAATTTTTGGCTTGGATGATTTCAGATCGACAGTAGGATGAGCCAGGAGCTCAATTAGAGGCTATTGGAATTTCTGAAATTTCTGGGGATTTTTCGGAGCACCGAGGTAATTTTTAAGTAATTTTCCCTGTTTATTTGGATTTATTGGATTTTTGGAAATTCGAAAATCAATTATGATCGGTTATTTTAAAACCGGAAATTTATTTTTATCGCGCGTGAACCGGACCGGAACGGTTCAGCGGAGGCGGAGGCGGTTCGCCGAGTTAGTTTGCGCGTGCGTTCTGATAAGCGGATCGGACGGTCGTGATCGACGGTTGGGATTGAACCGGCTGATCGGGTGCTTACCGTGTCGAAAGCGTGTCAACGGTGCGTAGTGGATTTTCACCGTGTCAGCCAGAAATATAAAACCCTCGCGAAACGATTAGGGTTCGTTCGACCGACCGATAGAGAGATTTTTCCGGCGTACGGCGCGTGATTCCGGCGGCCTGGCAAGGGGCTTTTTGTGCCTGGAGATTCACGGGAACGCGGAGAGTCGATTGATACCGGATTCGTTCGGTGAGGAGCTGCGGCGAGCTGCGGACGAAGTTCACCGTCGCCGGCGTCGTTGAGGTAGGAAATTCAGATTTAAATTAGTTATTTAATAGAAATTAAAAGCATGGAATATATTGCAAATTGCTACCTGAGCATGCAAGTTGTGGTTTTTGGAATTGATTTATGCAAATTATCGATTTTAGCATTTTAGGTTTTTTCGGATAAATTATACCCGTCGAATTCGGAATTTTTCCAAGCATATGTTGATTTGATTATGTGCCTAAATCATGTTAAGGTGTTTTCAAATGCTTAAATATGTTTAATTTCATAGATTGTCAAAATGGGGATCGGATGAAACTTCGGCAGAAAATTTTGATTGAACCTTAGAATTAGTGACATTATTGAAACATTAGGATAGTATGAACATCGGATTTTGCTTCTCCTTGATCTCGGCACCGGAAATCGATGGGGAAAACGAAATTTTCCGGAGGACTCGTCGGCTAGGGTTTCGCGGGCGCCGGGCGGAGGAAGGAGACGGATTAAGTAAATTCGGTTTAATTATTTGAGTAATTATAATTATATAATTTTTATTAATAATTATATGCGGCGCGGAAGAAAAGAAATGCGGATTTTTAAATTCGGAAGATTAATCCGAATTTTTCGGAAATGGAAATGTGGGAATTTTAATTCAGAAATTAATCCGAATTTCGGAAAAAAAAAAGATATGCGGAATTTTAATTCGGAATTTTATTCCGAATTTTTGAAAAAAATGGAAAAAGGGGCGGAAATTGATTTTGGAAATTAGGAAAATTCGGTAATTGAATTTCCGGGAATTATTAAATTATGAAAAAGTCAGAAAAAGGAAAAAAATTGGAATAAAAATTTCCTGAAGTAGGGAAAAATGTTATCAGTGACGACAGTACAGTTGAAAACAGTCATACAGAGGTATGGTACATAGATGCTACCAGAACAGTCAGTAACTGGTATAGTTGTATTGCTTGGATGGCAAAGGGCATGGATTGAGTCAGTTTACTCAGTGTTGGCATATTTTATGGATTGGCATACTGGACCGGACTACTATAGACCCTATATGATGTTTTATGGTAGTTGTGGTAGGTAACTGTGCGGTTCAGACTTAGCTTCCACAGTATACATGTGGACTGGTATGCACCTTGTCGTACCTGGACATATGTTGCCGGATTTTGGAGTTAGAGATTGGCAATGACTGTAGGGGCGTGAGCTTCTATGGAAGTTGTTGGTAGAGGACTCTTTGGGACGGTGGCTGAGTCGATCTCTCCTGGTCCATGTGTGTAGGCCTGCGCGCCTGAGGGTGGCAGGGGTGTCTCGCAGTGGCTAGCCAAGTGTGTAGGCCTGCGTGCCTTAGGGTGGCAGGGGTGTCTCACGTTGGCTAGAGATTTTGTGACTGGATCTGTCTATAGTCTCCAGGAGATTGATTGACGAGAGACGCTGCGGTGTCGGGTGCTTAGGCACCATGCGTGTTTCGAGATGGGCGTTCCCACTGGCACGCTACCTGGAAGCCCAGAGGAGAGCTACTCTGGTGTGACTGGGGGTGACTGTGGTTGGTCGGAGTCTGGGACTGAGAGTGCCTATCCACCATACATTGTTATGCTGTATTCCTATATTTTTGCTATTATCCTTCTCTTGCATGTGAGTTTTACTTGCTGTCTTTCCTACTGGGTGTAGCTCATTCCTGTGTTACATATTTCAGTGGCTCGGCAGACTTGACGCTACCTGATTAGGTGGGATCGTGGTCAGCAGGCTTGTGGAGGATATCTGATTTGTGATTGTCTGAGATATTCTGGTTAGTTGATTGTTGTTGTTGGATGTATTTAATGAGATTGTTATTCTCATATGTCATGTAATATGTGAGGGTAATTCTGACTTATGTTTCTGGTTGGATAATGTTACACTTGCTGGACTTGGATCTTATTCTTGTGATGTAGTTTCATTCACTGTTTTATTTTATTGTCTTGGAGTATGGTGTGTGGAGTGCCATATTTTATTGTGGATGTTATATATCTTTTTGTTTGATGGTGAGGTCATTACATGCCTATGGAACTTAACATTGGGGGTTCAGACTTCTATTAGACCGGTTCTCCTATCGGTATGGGTTAGGAGTATTGGGTCTAGTAGGAGTAACATTGCGCGAGTCCATCTGTTAATTCAGGAGTCATGAACCTGATTTGACGGTGTACCCGGGAGATGGGATCCACATTGTTAAGGAAAGTAGGTGTGTAATGATGTGTTATATCCTATGTTTTTCGTAGGCTACTCAGGTTGGTATGGGACGATCTGAGCTGTCTATATGCAAAAAAAAAAAAAAAAAAAAAATTATGCCAAAATCAGCCTAGAAAATATGGGGTGTAACACAAACACTCACACACATGCATTAATACATATGCATATACATGAATGCACACACACACACACACAAATATGTACACCGACATATACACACACGCACATGTATACACATGCCTATGCACATACACGCATATGCAAAGGTACACTCAAATGCGCATGTAAAGATAGAAACACAAACACACAGAGGCATAGACATACACACAAATGCACACACACATACATGCACACCCATATGAATGCTTGCACACTCATACACATGCACAAATAAACATACACACAGACAAATAAAAGCTCACACAAACACATGTGCATACACACACACATGCACACAAATATACACGCACATAAACATACAAAATCACACACTTGGACATGCTCAAACATACAGACAAACTTACAAATAAACATCTACATTAACAGACACATACGGACACTCATGCACAGAAATGCACACAAACACAATGACATGCACAAACAAAAAGATGCATGCACACATAGACACACATGAATGAACACATGCATACAAACATGCACATGCACACACACACACACACCTACACATACCCACATGCATATAAACAAGCATGCACACATACACCTGTACACACATAAGTACTCACACACACACATAGACATGCACAAACAACCTCACACACAAGCATGCACATACACACGTGCACACATATGCACACACATACATGCACATAAAAAATATGCACAAGAATGCATGCATACACACACACACACTCAAAAACACATACACATGCATACATTTAGGTACACTTGCACATACACACACATGGGTACACACACATGCACATAGCCATAAACACAGGCACATACACACATAAACTCACATGCAAATGCGCATGTAAATATATGTAGGCCCACACATACTAATATGCATAGAAATGCATGCACACACATAGTCACACACATGAATAAACATTCACACACCTATACACAAGCACACAAAAACAAACTAACACACACACATGTATGCATGCACATGCATAATCTCACATGCAAACACACATGCACACATATACACACATGAACATCCACACACACACACAATGCATACACAAATGTTCACACATATTACAAATGTGCCCACATATGCATGCACATGTACACACAAACACTAACAATGACACCCATGCCTTCACATATGCATATATGCATAGACATGAACACATGCATACACAACACACACATTGCCATGGACACACCTCCATGTTCATGCACACACACTTATGCAAACATACAAACCGGTACAAGTACACACAAATGCACATGTGCATGCACACACATCCTCTTACCTACAAAAACATATACATGCACATGCATGTTTCAACACACAAAACACACTCACAAAAGAGTATATGAGCACAAACGTACACACACACATATACACCCACACATATATAAATACATGTACACACGTATACATGCATGAACACACACATGCATGGATATACACACACATGGACACACACACATACATGCACAAGCACACACAAAAATAAACACACAAACAATGACACACGCATGCATGCTTTCATATACACAAGCTCACACGCATGATCACATGGGAACACACATACACACATGTATGCATGCACACACACACACACATGCCCACACATACATGCACATACACATGTAAAAAATGCACACAAGCACATAAACATGCACATAGACACGAGCATAGGCATGCACGCACATGCACACACACACACAAAAACACACATGCCCATGCATTGGAACACAAACATACAAAACCACACACATTCACCCAACAACACATGCATACACACACATATATTTGCATACATACGAATAAGCATACACAAGCACATGCATATGCATAGACACACACATTGACACACTAAAAAATGTGCACATAAATGCACACTCACATGCACCAGCACACACACAAATATACATAAGCTCACAGACATGCACACAAACTTCCACCAGCACACAATCACACACACACACACACACACACACAAACATACACAAGCATGCACACATGCATATGCACACACACACAATCATGCAAACACATAAATGCACACACACATACACGTACACAAGCACACACACAAACAAGTGCACATACACACATTTGCACATGCATACAAACACACACATGCACATGCACATGCATGCATGCATAAATACTCAAACACACACGTACATATATACACACTTATAAAAACATGTGTGCACACATACCAGCACACACACATAAATATATACACATGCACATACAAAAACACACACATGCTTAGACACATGCACACACAAGAGTGCATGTGCACACATATGCACATGCGCATACAAATGTGCACACACTCACACATACACATACATGCACACATACACAATCATGCATACATGCAGACATACATACACACATACACATGAACTCATAAATGTGTGTGTACAAGTACACACATGCACACGCATGTGCACATACATAAACACACACATTAGAACAGACACACACTAGAACACACACACACATTGGCAACACCTTGATGCACCCATGAACAAATGGAGACATAGGCATACACATGCACACAAAAACATGCATGCACACAAACACACATGCACATGTAGATGCACTCACAATCATACATACATGTACATGCACACCCACACACAAGCACTCATATGCTGGCAAACATGTATGACATGTTCACACTAACATACACAAAGGAACACATGCCCACACAGTTAAGCTCACATACACACACAAAAATGGACACACACATATACACATACACACAAAAAACATGTAAACACAAACACACATAGCTACACATGCACAAATGCACATGCACACACACACACACATATGCATGCACATACATGCACAAGAACATGAACAAGCATACACACACATGCACACACTGGCTCATAGATAAGCACACACAAAGGCATGTATAGACACACACACATGCACATCACACACGTATGCACATGAACACCACACACAATCACATAGACACATAGATACACACAAGCACATAGATGAATGTGCACACACAAACAAGCACATGCATACACACACACACTTACACAAACACACCAAGGTACACACATATGCAAGCATTCAAACACAGACATATGCATACATATACACACATGCACACACACACATGCACATAGATAGATATGCACACACATTCATATGGGTATAGAAATACACACACATGCATGCAGGCACACTAACATGCACACATACATGCATATGCACACATAGACATGAACATAAACATGTTAACATGCATACACTCACACATACATGCACACACATGAACACACACACCCACACATACACACCTAAATTGACACATACATGCACACACATGTAAATACGCATACATACACATGGACGCTCATGCACGCATAGACAAACACATGCACACACATGCACACACATGTACATGCTTACACACACACACACATGCACACACTCGGACATAAATAAAAACACACCCACACATGCACAGACATGTGCAACATACATGCACACCTATGCATACACTTATGCACATGAACACACACACACAAACATGCACTTGCTCAAACACTTGCACCTAAACATAGACATACACACATAAACACACTCATGCATACATATATATGTGCACACACTCCATACACACATGCATGCACACAAACACACACACACATGCACATGCAGGCACATACAAACACACACACAGCCAAACACATGCACACGCATGAAAACACCCACATGGATACAAAACTATAGACATATATACACATACGCACACACAGGTGCACACACCTATGCACATGCAAACACACACATGTAGTACTGATGCACACACTTGCCCACAATAGAACATATGCACACACACACACACATATGCATAAGCACACACACATGCCCACACATGCGCATGCATAAACACACTCATATTCAATGATGAATGTATGCACACCGACATTCATGCACACACACACATGCACCTACACCCAAACATATGCATATAGTCACTCACACATGTACACACACATACATGCACAAGCACATACATTCCAAAATCACACATGTATACACACATACATACACATGTGCATGCACCCATATGCACTAACACGTACAAACACATGTGCATGCATATGCACTCACACATAGAAATAGATGTGTACAGGCACATACACAAGCACTAACACATGGACATATAAATTCACACATGGACATATGCATGCACACACACGCACACACACTTGCACACACTTATGAATACACTCAAACACACATACACACATAAACACATGAATTATACATGCACATACACATGCATATGTAGGCATACACATAAACACACATAAATGGACACACAAATGCACACACACACACACATACATATGCACACACACGTAGACACAAAAAAACACCCAAATGGACACCCATGCACACATGCATATGCATAGCCACATAATACATATGTAGACACACTCACACATTCACCTCATGCACATATGCACAGAAACAAATACATGCATGGATACACACATGTACACACATGTGAACACACACACACACATGCACACTTACAAAAGCACATAAGCATGCACTCATGTATAAACACATACATATGTAGGTGCATGCACTCACACACTAACACACCCACACATATGCACACTAACATGCATAGCACAAACACATAAATGCTCATATACACAAAAGTTCATGGACACAAATACAAAAATGCATGCAAACATAAATAGGCACCAACAAGTGTATGTACACACATACACACAATTGCAAACACGTAGACACACAAGCATGCATGCACACACACACAATTATAAACACATGCATGCACCCACACACACATATGTATACACATGAGTTCAAACACACTCAAACATGCAAACACTTGCATACACACGTAAAACTGCACACACAAACATTAACAAATAGATGCAGGCACACACATACATATGAACATATAAACACATGCATATACATACACACACATACACACATACACACAAACATGCATTGATGGACATAGACACATTCATGAACACATAAGTATATATTCATGCATGCACACACACACATACACATGTGCAATTGCACACACATGAACAAGTGCGCACAAGCACTCATGCACACCCACACACACACACCTGTAGACACACGTCAATGCATCCACACACATCCACACACTTGCACACACAAACACACATTTATATACACACGTGGACACATATACAACCAAAGATGCACACACACACATGTGCATGTACACACACACGCAAGCATGCATGCATGCATGAACAACTATACACATATGCACATAAACACCCACATATATACATGAACTCACAAAAATATGAACACACACTCGCACAAACACACACATGCACATTCACAAGAACAGACACATGTAAACACAGAGGCACATAAAAATGTGTAGAAACATGTGCACACATGCATGCATCCACACACAAGCAAGTGTGTACACACATACACACATTCACATGCACAAGTATAGACACAAGCTTGCACACACACTTGCCCACAGATATACACATATGCCACAGACGCACACACACATGCAAGAACAAAAACACACATAAGCTAATGCAAGAATACATGCACACATAGACCCTCGTATATGAACAAACATAAACACACATGCACACAATCGAGCACAAAAGCACAAGCATGTATACAAATTGATGCAACACACATACACTCACACACTTGCAAACACACAAACATATGCTGACATCCACACAAACACATGCACATGCATGCACACACACATATGCACACATTACCACACACACTCATGCTACACACATACAAATGCACCCCCACACACACACATATAACCACACAAGCATATACATTCACACAAACATACACATACATACATACACACATACACACATACACACGAACACACACACACACACACACACCCATGCATGCATATATATAAATGCATACACACATGTAAGTGCCCATGCACATGCATGCATACGAACGTGCAAACAAACACACAAATGAACACACATGACAAATGTGCACACATGTGAAAGCACCCACATAGACACACATATACGCACACACACATACACGCACTGACACAAACACACAATCAACTATAAATATATACACACACATGCACATGCACTTACACATAGGTGCACATGCACTTACACATAGGTGCACATGCACATCCAGACATACATGTATAGACCCACACAAACATTTACATGCACCCACCCACACATATGCACGCACATTACCATAAAAACACACACAGTCACACGTACATGCAAGACTATGCACAAAGACACACACAAATACAGACTGTCACCTACTCGCACATGCATACACACACACACATGCATATGCACGCGCACTCACGTACGTATACATGCACATGCACTCGCATATACACACACATGCACAAACACAAGTAGACATGCACATAAGCTCACACAAATAGGAATATACATCGATTGACACAAGCACACATGTACTAACATGAACACAAATATGTTAACACACATATGCGCACACACACATGCACACACACACAACCACACAATCACATGCACAATAATGCAAACATAAATGGACACAAACATACACAAGTACATACATATACACACACAAACATGCACACACATGCATGCATGTATGAGTGCACAACACACATACACACACACATGCATACACGAAATCCCACACATGCATACATACGCATATATACAAAAGCACAAATTCCCACATAAATACTCACATGTACAAATTCACATGCACACACACACGTACTCAAACACGCATGCACATGCATACTCACTCATAAACATGAATGTGCATGCATGCACATGTATAGACATAAGCACACACATGTGTGCATACATGTACACAAACATGCACACACACCCACACAAACACTCATACATGCACATACATATACACACAAATTCACTTGGGCACATGCACACACATGAACTCACAGCTAAACAGAATCACACACACACATGTGCACTCACACACACATATTCAATCACACATGTGTTAGTACAAACACAAGCATATACACATATCCCATGCATAGAAACACATGCACCCACATACACACATAAACATAACCAAACACATATGCACCTACACACAGACAAGAACATGCATGCACACACATGCATGCACACACATAAATGCATATACTCTCACACACGTACATGTACACACACAAAACCACACACACAAGCAAGCCCACCTACACATGAATGCATCTAAACACACACATGCACACACCCACACACAAACACAAGCACACACACACATGCACAAAAAGCCACACACGTACAGCTACACATGCACACACACACACACATACACATGTATGCACATGTGCTAGGATAGTCACATTCGAATACAGATACACATGCAAACATAAAATACACAAAAATAGACATGCATTTAGATAGACATGCACACATACTCCTATACACATGCAAACTATGCTTACTTACTCATACTCACTTGCTCTCACATGCACACACATACATGCACAAACACACACACGTGCATGAAAGCTTACATATGCACACACACTCACACAGGATACACATATCATGCACATGCACATACATGCATACCCACTCCAATTAACATGCATATAGATATACATATTCAACACAACACAAATAGTAGACATAAAGGTACACACTTGTGTGTGCACACATATACACACACACACAAACATGTAAAAATACACAAAAACATACACATCATATAAGGCCATGCACACACATGTAGATGCAACACTCACACACATGTGCACACACACACACTAACCCAAACACATACACATAGACACATACACATGCATGCTTGTACACATGCATGACATGCACACACACTTGCACCCACAAACACAAACAAGAACCCATGTGCATAAATACACACACATACACAGATGTACACACATGTACACACATGCACAAGCCCACACAAATACAAAAACACACATGCAAACACACACAAACATCTACACACACATGCATATGCACACACATACACACAAAAAGGCTTGCAAACATGTACACTCATGCACACACACAAGCACATAGATTGGCATGCACATGAAGAATCATGTAAACCCATGCACATGCTCACTCATGCACACACATTGATGCAGACACATATACATATGCACAAAATGCACAGGTGTGCATGCCTACACACCCACTCTCACACACACACATAAGTATGTGTGCATGCACTCATGCACACAAAAGACATGCATCTATATGCATACATGCACATGCATGCATGTAAGCACAAATGAACAAACACATGCACGTGCATGAATACACACATAAGAAACATGCACTCACACACATGCACACACATACATAAAAGGATGTACACACATATATATGCACATACGACATAGACATATGAGAGTGAACACATGCACACAAGTACACACGCATGTACATATACACACACATGTATAAACATGCACATGCACATGCTTGCATAGACACGTACACATACATACATGGACAATCACATGCAAATGCACACACATAAGCACACACACAAACACATTCATACACATGCACACATAGACACATACATGTACACTCACATGTTGACACATACACATATGCAAGTACATAAGCACATGCACATACATGTATGCACACACAAATCGAAATACACACATGTTCACATGTATCACACACATAATAGCATGAACACACACACATGCACACAGAGAAACCCACATGCTCACATGCATGGAGACACACTTACACCCAGACACATACATGTGTGAACATCCACACAAACACATGCACACACACAGACAGACATTCAAATACACACATGTATGCATGCATGCACTGACAAACCTACACACATACTCATGCATGCACTCAATCACACACATACATAAACAGGTAGAACCATAGACTAAGAAACACTTACACATGTGCACAGGCATACATAGACATGTGCACCCACATGCACACACACAAAAACACATGCACATGTACACACACAAGCAAATATGCACAATTGCAAACACACACAACCATACACATATGTGCAACTACACACACACAACACATGCACACACACTCACTCACTCACTCACCCACACATGCATGCATATGCACAAGAAACACACACACATGCACAAGCACAAATGCATGTACACACATACACACATGCAAACCAATGCTCACATGCACACATACACACATGCACACACACACACACACACTAGTGCACACACACATGCACACATGTATGCACCAACATATGCACAAGTATGCACATGCTCACATACACACGCACACACTAATACTAGCACCCACTAACACACACATAACTGCACACATAACCACACACATATGAACACACAGTCAAAGAACAAAAGCATACACACACACCCTCACATGTGTGCATCAAAGAACACAAATGTACAAATGCTCACACACCCACATGAATGTCCACACATATACATGCACACACATATACTTAACAACTAAAATGCACACGCAAGCATGCACACTCGTGTGCACATTTGAACACAAGTGGTGACTAATACATGCATGCACAAATAGACACATGCACACATTAACACACAAGTCCACTTGCACACAAATGCCTACACATAGACAAACATGCATACACACATGCACGCATGTACACACATAGGCACAAACATGTGCACAGACACACATACTTATATATACACATGGACACACACATTCTTGCATGCATGCACAAGCCCACATGAACACGCAAACACATACTCATATAAACACACACACAAGCACATACATACACATGAACACACACATGCATACACATGCACAGACACACATAAAACTCTCACACATATTCACATAAACACAAAACTACTTCCTCATACACACAAATATGCATAAGTCCAGTCATACAAACACGTGCACTTGTACATGGCACACATGCACATGCATACACATGCAAGCACATGCACCCACATACATGCAAAGACACATAAAACAAGAAAGAGGATGTACACATGTACAAACTTATGCACATGCATTCACACACGTGCACAAGGAAATGCAAAAGAACTTATACATGTACATGCACATGCACACACACACACACATACTTTTATATGCACACACATGCATGCTCATGCACAAGCACGTATGAACCCAAATATGCACAAACATACACACACATATACATGCACATGCATGCACACATATACACTGACACACTCATGCACACACACAAATACTTGCACACATGTGCATCCACACATATTCAGAGACACACATGCACAAACACAGAAACACATGCATAAACATAGAAACACACACACACACATACAAATGCATGCATGCACCCACACACACATACACATACTATGCACGCACACATGCACATACATAAATTTTCACAAGCACACACACAAATGCACACACTCAAATACACACATACACATATACACACACAAGCACAAATAGACTCACACACAAACATACACAAACACAAATGTGCACATGCACACAAACACGCATGGACACACATGCTCACACACACATGCACACAGATGCATTTGCCTGCACAAATATGTTCACAAACACACACATGCACACACACATATGTATTCACTCAATCACACACACACACCCACATCAATGCAAAAACACACAAACATACACACATAGATACATTCACACACACAAACAAATAAGCATGCACACACACATAAATATGTGTGCACATCCACACACAAGGACACACATACATAAGCATGGACAAGCACATAGACATATACACATACACACTTATTTAGGTACACAAATAAAAGCATACACAGGCTCATACAGAAGCACACATGCATACACACACATGAGCTGACACATGCACACACACATGCACATGAATGTAGACACACATACACATGCTCATGCACACATGCACATGAACACACACACATATACACACTCACAAGTATGCATATATACACATGCACACACATACACACACATGCACACATATACACACACACACACACAATTGTATGCACACATGTGCATAAGCCCTTATACAAATGTACATGCATGCATGCATGCACAAATGCATTAACACACACATGTATGCACACCAACACATACACACAATCCTGTATGCTCACATACACACCCACACACATCGATACACATATGTATATATACCCACACATGCAAATACAAACATCCACGAATACACAAATGCACACTCACACACACGCACATATGAAAACACACATTCTTATGCACACACCAACACACACATGTGCATGCACATGCAGACAACCTGAACACAATTACACACATGTATAGACCCAAGCACACACATGAACACACAACCACACATTTATACACATGCACACACAAAAGCACATACACATGCAGACTCCTTGCATGCATACAAAAACATGAACACACATGTGTGCAAATACACACACAACAATAATAAATCTCACACACATAGATGAACAAATACACACATTCTCACACATAAATAGGCACATACATACAAACATAGATATAGATAGATGCAAGTATGTACAAACACACACACCCACACATGCACAAACATGTACAGACACACATTCACACATGCATGCATGTAGATATAGACACACATGCATGCATGTAGACTTACACACACACATGTAGAATAACATAAACATATGCACAAATACACACTCACACACGTGTACATATATACACACACACATGTACACACACATATGCTCATACACAATACACACACACACTCTCTCATACACAAATGCATAGAAACTTGAACACACACATACACGCACATATGTACACTCAAGCACACGTAAACATGCATGCACAAACAGATTCATACACAAGCACACACACATATGCAGAGGCAAACATAGATAAACACACATGTGCATATGCCACACACAGACACACACATGCGCATCATCACACATACACACACAAAGTGCACTCACATGTGTGCACATACACACACACACATGTGTTCATACATACAGATATACATGTAGACAGGCACACATAGACAAAAGCATACCCATACACAGACACACCCATCAACACCCATAGAAATAGACACACACATGTGTTCACACCCGCACACATTTGCACTAATGCATACACATACACATGCACATGAGCACTCACACATATGCACACACACTATACACACAAACATACACATACATGCGCATACATCCAAATGCACCCACACATGCACACACAAGCAGACACACACGTACACACACACATGCGCATAGCCACACACACTCGTTAACATACACATGCACACAGGTAATTACAAACACACACATGCAAGCATGCACTCACACAAAATGCACATGAACATTTCTGCATACAAACAAGTGTACACATGCATAGATAGACACAAGAACACATGCGCACTTTCACACAACACATACTCATAATTGTGAATGCACATGCTGGAGTAGGCACTCACAAATACATAGACATTCACACAGGTACAATAATACATAAACCCATGCAAAAAAATCTATGTGCATAAAAACATACCAAACCACACAAACACTCACATGCACATAAACACGTGCACACATAGCTATGTATACATGCAAAAATAAACAAGCATGCATATAGGCATGCACATACACTCATATGCACACATACAAACATGATACATATATATGCAAACACGCATACACTCAGACACGCACATATGCTCACATGCACACACATACATGAACATGCAAAAACACACATGCATAATCATGTACATACACACACTCATGCGAATGCACACACATGCACATGAACAAACACTAACACAAACACATACAAGCATACACACACACACATGAATGAATTCATATGCACACATTAACACAGGTGCATGCACACACAATACACTCATGCATATATGCACACACTAACATTCACATAATCACATGCACATAAATACATGCATACATATGCACACACACCCATAAGCATGCACACATGCCTACACACACACGAATGCACACACACAAATAAGCACATACCCACACATACAATGCTAATGCACACACACAAGTACCCTTGAACACATGCATATGCTCATGAATGCACATGCACATGTATAGGCACATATATAGGCATAAACATACACACACACACACTCACATGCACAAAAAAACTAACACACATGCACAAATGTGCATATATGTACACACACATAGTCACACTCGTGCTCACACATACACTCACATGCACACATCCATATGGACACACATGCACAACCATGCAAACATGTACACACACTCACATGCACACTCTCACACGCATGCTCAAATGGACAAACACACAAATAGACATGCACATACACATATACACTAATGCATGCATGCATAGACACCCACACACACATGCACAAATAGAAAGATTAATGCACACACACTTGCACATGTTTGACATGCACACATACACACCAATAGTCACACCAACACTCATGTGTACATGCACACAACCACATACACACCCACACACACACGTGCACACATGCACATGAACATACATACATGTATAAGTAAATAAAGACACATGAGCACATGTACATCTACACACACAGACAGTCCTACCCACACACACACATGCATACTTGTAGACACACACACAAATATGCATGCATCTACCCTCATATAGGTGCATAGACATGCACAAAATTACACACTCACACAAACATGTACACACTCACATGCATGCACTCAAACACTGCACATACACACATGAACACACACTTATGCATAGGCATAGAAACATGCCCATGCATAAACACACATGGAAACTCACATGCACACACACAACCATCCACAAATCCACATATACACACAATGCACACATGAACACACACAAACACACATGCACATGCTTGCACATACACATGTATGCACCCATGCACACAAGCATGCATTAATACAAACACATACTCACATGCATTTGCATGCACACAAACAAATACATACTGGGTGACAGACATGCACACACTCTTATATACATACGCATGCACACATACGCACAAGCACACAAGCAAGTATTCACATGAACATGCACATGCACACTCATGCACATGTTGATGAACACATAGGTCCTGCACATGAATGCACAAATATGCACACTCAGATGCATACACATGGCTCATAAACATGCACACACACATGCATGCACATAGATAGGTAGAAATGTATACACAAAGTACATGCATGCACATAGACACAAGCACACTCACACACACACACACACACATGCACACACTTACATTTACATAAGCATGCACACATACTCTCATACATAGGCATGTATAAATGTACACACACACACACACACACACAAATACACATGTGTAATTGAACACACAAACACAAATAAACATGTAACCCCATACACATGTACATATAAAGATGCACGAACACACAGGCACACAAACACGCCTATGTACATGCATAGGCACACACACATGTACACACAAATATTCACATGGACACACTGATGTGCACACATATGCGCTCACATGCACAAATACACCCACGCACACACATGATGCACATGTGCTCACACACATGCAAACAAAGAATCACATGTAGTATGCACACGTGCCCACACACTCACATACAAGTATGTACATACACACACACACACATGCACACATAAATGCACACATGGAAGCACACATACAAAGACACATAAGGGAACACACAAATGCATGCACTATCGCAAAGGCACATATGCACACACACACACATCTAAAACTACACATGAATACATACACATGCACACATACACACTTACAAAACACACATAGATATACACACAAACACATATTTATAAGCATGTACTCACACATGCACACTCACACACTCACACTCCTACACACACACAAGCAAACACTCATACATGTACATGCACAATAACACAAGCATACACGAACAAACATATACAAACACATGCACATGCATAATAATATATGCACACACAAATGAACATGCGCACACACACACACACACACACACACACATACATGCAAGCACAATCACATGCACAGATGCATTTACACACACATGTACAAAAACATGTATACACATGTGCATGAAAACTCCCACGCACACATGGACACACACAAAAGCACTTGTATGCACACACATGCATAAGCAAACCCAAAGTCACATATATGTACACACACTAATGAGCACATGCACATAAATATGCAAACACACACATGCTCCAACATATACACAATCACTAGCACGTAAACACACACACACAAACATGCATGCAGCACACATGTGCATGCCTGCACATGCACACACATGTGCCCATACATCTGCACAAGCATGCACATGTGCCTACACACATGCACAAACATGCACACGCACAATGCACACACATGCAAATGCACACATAAGGTGACACATAAACATGCATATGCATGCACATACACCTAGACACACATGCATGCATGCATACACACACACATAAACACACTCATGAAAACTCTCATACATAGACACACACACACACTCACGTGCACACACATACAGACATCCACACAAGCACTTGAACACACACCTACAACCATACAAGCACACCTACACATATGCACACACACACTCACAAGCATGCATGCAAATGCATATATGTACTCATGCATGGACACATGCACACTTCCACACACACACATTCACATGCTCACATATGTACCCACACACAATCACATGTAGATGAACACAAACATAATTACATAGAAATTAACATACACACATGCACACATGCACATGTACATTCACCCTTTTTACACACACATATATGCACACACATGTACACACACTCACATACAAATGCACACACATGCATCCACATACGAGCACACACATAGAAGCATGTATGCACACAAATGCACACACTTGTAAATGCATACACACGCACACACATGTAGACACACACACACACGCAACTACACACACACACAAATACACATAGATACACATTGAAGCACATGAAGATGGATGTGCACACATTAGAGACATACACAAGGACACTCACTCACATACACATAAGAACATACACACAAATACACTCACACATACACATGCAAAGGCACACACACATATACATTGGCATACACACACACACAAGCAAGAACACATTCATACACACATACACACACACATGCACACTCACACATAAGCATGAACACATATGTGCATACACATGTAGACATACATACACAAATGTACACACACACACACAATCATGAGTGCATGCACTTAAACACATACACATGCACACTCACATACACACACATGAACAAATAAATGCATACACATATATACACATTCACATGTAAGGACATGCACATACACTCTTATGTAGCTTACATAGGCACTTGCACACATACATACAAAGGTTCATACATGCATAAACACACACAAAAACATGGTCACAGGCATAAATGCTCTCATACACATGTACACACACATGCACAACCCTGCACATACAAACACATGCTCACTTGAAAACATGCACACTCACATACATACACACACACATATAGATGTAGACTCATATGTAGATATGCATACGCACACACACAAATGCACGCATCTATGCACACACACATACATGCACACAGGCATACAAACACATACACATGCACATAGAGATGCACACATTCATGTCCATGCATACACATGTTCACAAGAACATACACACACACACAACTCAACACATACATAAGCACACAACAAACTTGGGCATACACATACACTCACGCATGCATGCACATGCACACATCCACACATATGCATCACCAACACAGCCATGCACCTACATGACATGTGCATGCACACAAACATGCATTCACACACACATAAACAAGTACACACATAAACATGCACACACAAACACTAACACACACACACACACAAACACACATGCATATTCATATGCACACACACAAATACGCATCTAAAGATGAACACAAATAGAAAAACATGCACGCACACACATAGGCACAAGTGCACAAAAACATACACCTACACACTCATGCACACACAAATGTAGGGATGCACATGTACACACCAACACAAACTCACACAAACCCACTCGGAAACATATAGGTAAAGATGCACATTCACACATATGCATAAACACATGCACACATGCATGCACATGCACAAGCACATGCACACAAAGATACATGCACATAGGGACACACATACATGCATAGGCTTACATGCACACACACACACATACATAAACACACACACGTATAAGAAATGCATAGACACCTACAGGCACACAAACATATAAACATGTACATGTACACACACACATGCACATGAAGACATGCACATGAAGACATGCACTAATGTACATATTTGTGCATGCGCATAAAGCTACATGCACATAAGGATACACACACATGCATGCACACACACACACAAACACATAAAAATGCATAGACACACAAACACACAAATATACACATGCACACACGCACACGCACACACTCACACACATGCACTCATACCCACACACACGTGTACACTCACATAGGTGCATGCACCTATGCAAAGACATCCACATGCACATGCATGAACATGTACACACACAGACACACACTTGTACACATGCACACACCCTCACATTCACACCCACAAAAAAACCCACACACACATATGCATACATGCACACACATATACACAAACTCATGCAGACACACATGCACACACTCACACACACACATTAAAACACACATGCGTGTACACGCACACACACACATGCTTACAAACACATGCATGCATACACACACATAAGAAAACACATGCACACCCATTCACAAACTCTCTCACACACACACATATGAACACACATGCATAATCCCACATGTGCACACAGGTACAAAAGCAAGGACATACAATCAAATACACACATAGTCAAATATACGCACACACACATGCCATGTGTGCACATGCACACACACACATACATACATGAACCCAATCAGATGCACACATGGACACATACACATACATGCATTGGACACACACATAGACACACACACATACACACATGAACACATGCATATATATATACACAGATGCACACATGTACATAAACACACACATATGCATGCATACACACATGCACAACCACTAACATATAGACATGCACACATACACACACATGCATGTGAACGTGAACACACACATGCACTCAAAACAATGCACACTTGCAAACACACTCACACACATGCACACATGCACACTAACCTGTAAACACACATATGTGCACACACATGAAAAATCACATACATGCATATGCACTTCTGTAAACACACACACATGTACCTACATGCACACACCAATGTAAACACACCTTACCTTAACATACATATGCACACACAAGCACACACACTCACAAAAGCACCCACATACACCCACAAAAACAAACACAGACACACAAACACATGTACGCAAGAGCACACGCACATGTGCATACATATGTACTCTCTCACACACACACACACTGACACACACCAATAGAGTCACACTCGTATACACACACAAATATGCACATTCATGTTCACAACCATAAACACATATATGCACATAGACACACACACACACACAAGTATGGATGCATGTATCAATACACACACATAAAAACACATATACAAACACATATACACACAAACACACACACACATGTTCAAACACTGACACACATGTACATTACACGTAAGCACACACATGCACACAACACATGCAAACATGCACACAGACGTGGGTTTACACACACATGCTTATACATGGACACACACACTCACACACACACAAACACATGCTTAGAAGCAAACATAGATGTGCATCTATTCACACACACATACACACATGCATGCACACATACATGCATAGAAACATCGACACACCCCGTACCCACACAAACACGCACATGAACACACACACATGCACACAGACACATCCACACATGCACTCAAAAGCATGCACACATGCACATGTCTATGCATGCACACAAGAACACACACATGCATGCACTCACATGTCTATAAATATCCACAAACATGCATCCACACACACATGCACATGCATTATACACAAATGTACACACACATATACATAGTAAAACATATGGACACACCCATGCACAAGGATAGATAAACACACATGCGTATATGCACATGCAAACACATGCACACTCATACACACATTCATATGCACCCATAGGGACACACATGCATGAATAAAAACACAAACACATTAACACACACATGCTCACATGCATGCATATGTATACAAACTCAGACATGCATGCATAGGTACACACACACACTTGTGTGCATGCACAAATACATGCACACACATCCACACATGATACATATGCACATATAGACACAAATGCAGAACCACATGCACACACAAATACACAAGAATATACAAATGAGCACAGAGCTGTGTGCACATGCACACAAACACATGCATAACCATAGCCACAAACATGCACACAACCACACCCATAAATGCACATACACTTAGACACGTACACACACATACATGCACACACCTGAATGGGAAAAAATTATATACACACATAAACACACACACACACACATACACAAACTTACATGTACACAAACATACACACATGTACACACACAATCACACACATGCATTCATGCCCACACATACACACATGCACATGGACACACACACACACACACACATGTTCATGCACAGCATGCTCCCACACACACACATATAAGAACACATACACACATGTACATACAGGTGCATGCACACATAAACACACTTGCACACATATGCAAACTCAAACACACACAAACACATGTGCACACACACATGCATCCATAAATGCAAATGCACATGCACACATAGACACACGCACAACCACATGTATGCACATATACATGCACATGCATGGGCATAGACAAAGGCACACTTAGATATGCAAATTGGATCATAGGCATGTAGACCCATATACAAATGCAGTGCATGAAAATGCATGCACAAACACACATCTATGTAGACTCACACACATACACATGCACAAGCGTGCACACATACACACCTATGCAAACACACACCCACGCATACATTAGCACACATACACACATATATATACACTTACAACAAAAGCATGCACATGTGCATTAACACTCACACATACATAAATACAAAAACACACACCTATGCAATCATACAAATATTGAAACAATTGTGCATATACACACAGAACACAAACACACAAATACAAGAAAATAACACATATATAGACACAACACAATAATGTACAAACACACACTAAAGCATATGCACAAGCACACACATATGCATGCACAACACATGTACACACATTATTACACATATACACACATGCTTGTGCAAACACATGCATATATATATACACATTTACCCATATGCAAATGCATATGCACACACACACACAAACACACAGGCATAAGCACATAGACACACGCATATACATGCACAACATACAAACACACACATGCACACATAGGTGCACACACACTGCCCATGCATTCACATGCATACACACACACAAAGATGTACCTATAACAAAACATGCACATGTACACAAGTACACATACACACATGCACACACATATGCATGAACCCACACACACATTCACACATGCACTTGCACACATACAACAAACATGCACATGCACACACACGCAAACACATACATGTACACACACTCACAAATGTAGACATGCACACACACATCCACACATGAATGTGCAAACACATACACACAAAAAAAACACATGCACAGGTGCATGCACATACACACTCTCCCATGCATGCACAGTTAAAAATGTTTGCATAAGCACACACACACACAAGAACAAACACACATGAAGACACACACATGCATGCACACACACATATGCTTGCACAAGTACACACATAAACACAAACACACACATGCATGAACACACTTGCACACACAAATGGATAAACACACAAACACTCACAACCCATGCACAAGCATGCACATGAAGTTCCACAAACACACACACACACATATGGGCAATTACATACACACAAGCATGCCCGTAGACATAGATACATGCACTCACAATCACAAACACACACACAAATGAAACCCACACATACCTACTCACATGAACTCACACACATAGACCCGAGTGCAAGTGCATGCACACATGCATGCACTTGCAAATACACATGCACACCCCACAAAACATACACACCTATACACACACAAACACATATGAACATGTGCATGCATACACATACAGACAACCCCACTCACATGCACATGCATGTACAGAACACATGCATGCACACACATGCCCACCCATAGACACATGTGCATGCACACACGCACATTCACATGCACACACTCATTTGCACACACATGCATAGGTACACATACATACATGCACATGCAAACACACAAGCTCGTGCACACACATATCGTGACACATAGACATGCACATACAAACTCATGCACATAGTCACATAAGCACATAAACTCATGCTCACATGCACACACATATGGAAAACCACACACATACATCCACACTCATGCATGCACTCATGTCCACTCACACACATGCATGCACACACACACACACATTCATATGCATATGCATATACAAAAAGAAAAGTGAGAATATGTATATGCATAAGTACATGCACGCACACATGCACAAGAAAACACAGTTGCATAAACTTGCATACGCACACACACACCCACCCACACACAAGCACACTTGCATACAACACATAAACACACTTACATATGTGTACATGTACTAACACACACACACACACACATGAACACAAGCATGCATGCACATGTGCATAACTTACACACACATAAAAATACATAAACACACATGTTTAGGTATCAAACTTGCACAAACACACATGCACACTCTCACACACACCATTACACATGCAAACCCACTCACACACATGCACAAACATGCAAAGACACATACACACTCATACATGCCTAAATACATACACATGCACACACATTTATGTGCATACATGCACATGGATGCATGCATGCACACACACATGCACTTATGCATATAGAAGACACATGCACACATGTACACATGCTCGTGCATAGCCATGAGCACACAAGCAACCACACACATGCACCCATAAGCATACACACACACATCCGTACACATGCGTAGACATGCACAAGCACAAATGAACACATTCACACATACATACATATGTATGCACATAATAATTTGCATACACATAGAAAAACACACATTCGCATGCACAACAAATACACATGCATAAATGTGCAGGCATACACATGAACACAAAGTCACACTAGCAAACATTTACACACAAAAACATGAATACACACTCATACACACTCACACACACAAATAAAAAACATGTATAGAAGCATGCAAAAGCACACCCACATGCACACACACAAAACTTGCTCATAAACATACATGCATATATGCACACATGTGTACACGCATTTTCACACATACACACAAGCACAAACATGAACACACATGCACACTTACACATACACACACTTGCACACATACCCAAACACACTCATGATGTACATGCACACATGCAAACACAAATGCAACCACACATGCACACATACATATATGCACACATGCATTGCACATAGACACACATGAACATGCACACAAGCACACAAACATGCACACTCTCATGCACGCACACACAAATGAAAACACACATAAACATGCACGTGCATGTGCATGCACACACAAATGACCACACACATACACACGCATTCATGTACAAACACACACATACATTCACACTTGTAAGAACATTCACATGTATGCACCCATAGACACTCACACTCAATCAGATGCATGCATGCTTGCCCACATGCCCACACACTTAGAAACATGCATGCACACATAGACACACACACATGCACCCATACACAAACACACAAATGCACACACAAGTGCATACTAAGGCACACATATGTGCATATCAATGCACACCCATACAAATTTACAAGCATTTGTGCATGTACACAAGCACATGCATAGCCACATACATGCACAAACAGACATAAAAACACACAAGCACTCACACACATGCATGCACAATCACATGTACACATGCAAACTCATGCACAAACACACAGAGACAAACAAATGCACAAACACTAAGATAATCACTCACACACATGTACACACACACATACACACATGGACACACGAATGCACACATGCACACACACACACATGCACACACACATTCATGCACAAGCACAAGCATGAGCATACATGCACGAGCTCATGCAAAGACACATGCATACACATATAGACACGCAGACACATACACACACATAAGCACATAGACACGTGCACAAACCTACACACATAAACATGCAAATATACACATGCACCATAGACGTACAAGTACACACACATGCACCCACAAAGACACGCACGTGCATACGTGAACATGCATAGATATGCACACACACACACAAACACGTGCACACTGGTGTACATACACACACACGCACTCCTTTCTCCCACACACATACCGACACATGCATGCATACACACATACATAGAAATAAGATCATGCACACAAACACACACACTCCATTACATACATATATGCATAGCCATGGTCACACGCTATAATAGATATGCATCAAAGGCACACACATGTATATGCACACACACACACATGCATAGACACACATAAGCACACACAGGAACAACACACATACATATGCACACATATGCACACACTCAAACACTAATACCTACACCCATGCATATGTAAGGACATACATGAATAGCACACACTAACATGCACATGCATGTGCATGTAGACACACATGCTCACATAATCACATGCACATGCAACATACACATGTGCACACACACATGCGCACATGCTCATAGCACAAATACACATAAACACACACACATATAAAAATGTAGGCACAACCACACACACAAACCCATAATATTACACACACATGCATATGAATGCATACATATATGCACACAAGCATGCATCCACACACACATAAGCACACCCATGAATATGCTTATACATAGAGACACACATGCATAAACATAGAACCACACAATCAAGCACACAAACACAGATAAATGCTTGCACAAACACGCACACAAACTCAAGAATAAACACACACATATGTACATGCACACAAATAACACACAGAGACAAATACAAGCACATAAACACACAGAAATACACAACATGCAAACCAAAACACACATGCACACTTACACATATGCACACATACACAAATACACACAACAACACACACACACACACACACTACACACACAGATGCATTTGCACATGTTATTCACACGAGCACTTGGACATATGTGTATGCACATTCATGCATGCATATATACCCTTACACACACATACAAACATGCACACAAACACACATGCACACACACACGCATGCATGCATGTTGATGCATGCACATATGCAAACATAGCACACACATAGATGCACACACCCACATATGCAAATACACACACACACATGCGCACAAACATACACATCCATAAACACATCCACAAAGACACACACATGTACGCACATAAATGCACACATAAACACATGTGTGCTCACACACACATGCACACACAAAGGGGCACACATATATACCCACACACATGTGCACACATACACATGCATGTGCATGCACACCTACACTCTTGCTTACATACATGAACCTTGTACACCAAAGATACATACACATACACATACATACACACACACATTCACATGTGCATGCATACACACACACACGCATGCATATATGCATGCACACAAACATATGCACACACACAAGCACACTCACAAAAACATGCACACACATGCAAACACACTCACACAAGCTCATAACCACATAACATATACACATAGGTAAACACACCCATACATAAACACATACAAACTCACACACAGGCATGTGCACACATACATAAATGGTCACATATGTAGACACACGTGCACACACACTCATGCACCTAAATAGACTAATGCATACATAGAGACACATACTCTAGTATGGATCATCTCACACTTGCACACACCCATGCTCTCATGAATACACACACTCATGCAAACATATGCACACACACAAACACTTATACTCATACACTTCAATGCACACACACAAACATGCCCACACACATTCAAGCACATGCATAAGCACATATATGCATACACATAAACACATACATACACACATACACACACAAACATACACACACTTGCATGCTTGCACTCACACACTTACACACATGCACCCACCGACACACAAACAAGCACATCCACTTACTCACAAGCATATGCATGCAACCACAAATACACACACACACATACTAGTACACCACATGTGCACAAATACACATCCATACACACACACACACACATTGACACACATTGATGCTCATACACAAAGACGAACAAACACACATGCACACCTATACAATTGAACATGAACATATCAAGACACACACAAATGCACTCACATGCACAAACACACAAATACACACATGTTAGTATGAATGAATAAATGCATACATGTATATGCATGCATACACATGCATCTATACTCACATGCATGTGCACCCACAAAAGCACACAAGACTTTGCATGCACACATGCAACAAAACACAAAAATACATGCACATGCACAACCACAACCACATGCACTTAAAAAAACATGCTCACACACATACACAAATAAGCACACAAGCACACTCATGCATGCACACACACACATGCATTTGTACAAGCACACATGACACACATGCACAAACACACACTTGCTCACACACACATGCATGCATGCACAAAAACACACACATGTCCATGCATAACAATGCACATGCACACGTAAACATAGACACATGCACACACACATATGGGTGTAAGCATGGACATGCAGACATGTATGCACACACATGAGCACATACAAAAGCCCATAGGTACAAACACTAAAAAAGGCATGCAAATGCACACATGCACCCATGCATACACATGTGCATGCATGAGGACAAACATGCACATGTGCATGCACACACACATACATATGCATAGGAAAATGCATACACTTATAAGAACAAATGTGCACAAATACACACACACACACATTCATGCATACACATAGACACACATGTATACCCATGCACATACACACACATACACAAGCATACACCTACTTGCACATGCATAAGTAGACATGTGCTCTCATATATGTACTTGCACATGCATGTGCACCAACATGCACACTCGTACATAGACATGCACTCTTACATGTAGATGCATACGCATGCAAGCACACATATGCAATCATTCATAGACATGCACCCAAGGAAACACACTCACACACACACAAATGCACTAACAAATGAACTAATGCACACACACACATACACACAAGTAGATCCCATGAACACACATGCACAGCCACTAAGACACAAACACAAGAAAATGCACACACTTGAAGACACAAATGCAAACACACATGCACAAAGACACACATATACATAAAAATATGCATGCATGCACTCGCATAAACATGTGCAAACACACACATATACATATGCACACACAAACACACACCACACATGCACATAGACTAGCACACCCACCTAGCCAAATACATATAAACACACACACATTCACATATACACACATGCACACACAAGTACACACTCACATAGGCACATGAACCCACACACTATCCATGCATGCACACATACACACACATATGCACACAGCTAAATAGACATAGCGACACACATGCACAAATATATATGCACACACTTGCATGCACAATCACAGGACACACATGCATGCACACAGACACCCATTTACACATGTTTGCATGAACACACACACATGCTCATGCACCTAAACTGATGCACCCACACACTCACTTATCACACACACATAGTCTTAGGCACACAAACTCATAAATGCAGACACACACACAGAGGCACACATATAAACACATGTGCATACACACACAAAAGAACATGCACAAGCAAACATGTATGCACATATGTACATGCACATGCACACCCACACATGTGATGGTTAACACATGCACACACACACACACAAAAACACACACATGTTCCTATACTCATATGCATGTGCACAAACAAAAGCACACATTCACTCATGTGAACACATGAACATGATCACATGCACTAACATGTACACACAAAAAAATTCTTGCACACATACATAGATTGGAACACATGCACACCCTTAAGCATATATAGATAGACACACACATGTTCACAAACACACACTTGCATGCACACACATATGCATGCTAGCATGCAAAGTGACACACACATGTATACCAGCATGTAAAGGAACACACACATGCTCACACAATGCACATGTAGTTGAAAACATCACATGTACACACACACATGCATATATACATGCAAGAATACACAAACAAATACAAGCCCAAAAGCACAGACAAAAAAATAGATGCATATGGACTTGTAGACTAACACACATGCACCTATGCACACATAAACATGCACAAAAACATGCATGACCATTCACACACACACATGAATATGCACATGCATACATCCACATACATGTATAGGCACACAAATGCTTAAACACATGCACATGTATGCACAACCACACACACACATGCATGCATATGCACACACACATACACAAGTAAGTTTTTATCTCACATTATTTATGTTTATTTATTTTATTTTATCTCTATCTTTGTCTTCATTTCTTAGTATGTCTCTTCATTATCCATGACCTCCTTACCTCTTTCTCCTGATACAACCTCCTTTGCATTCACTAATTCTTTCTCATTCTATTATATCTTCTTTTATTCTCTATCATGTGCTGTACATGAGCATTTGTGCATGGGTTTGCATGTGTGCTTGTGTGCATCTATGTGTGTCTGTGCATGCTTGTTTATGTGGGTGTCTATATGCTTGTGTGTGTTTGTGTATGTGTGCATGAACATCCATGTGTGTGTGTAAGCACCCAAGCTCATTTGCATATGTGTAGGTGCAAGCACATGTGTGAGTGTGTGTTCATATGTGTGTGAGTTTGTGGACATTTGTTTGTGTGCATATGTGGGTGTGAACATGGCACATGTGTGTGTGGGTACATGTGTGCCTATTCATTTGTGTGTGTGTATGTGCTTGTGCATGTATATGATTGTTCATGTATGTCTGTGCATGTGTGCATCCATGTGTATACATATAGTGTGCTTGTATGTGTGTGTGTATGTGTTTGCATGCATGTTTTTACCTATGTGTTTGTTTGTGTGCATGCACACATGCATGTGCATGCATATGTGTGTATGCAAGTGTTAGCATGTTGTGTTTGCTAGTGCATATGTGTGTATGCGTGCATACATGTGTGTGTATGTGTGTACATATATATGTGCATGTACATCTATTTGTTCATGTGTGTGCATGCACACATGTGTATGTATGGGAGTTTGTGCATAGTGTGTGTGTTTGTGTGTTCTTATGTGAGTGTGCATGCATGTATCAGTGCTTGTGCTTATGCATTTCTGTACATGTGTGAGAACTTGTGCGTGTGTGTGTGTGTGTGAAAGTATAGATGTGTGAATGTGTGTGTGTGTGCATGTGTGTTTGCATGTGTATGGTTAGGTGTGTGCATGTGGGTGCATTCACACTCTTGTGTGTGTGTGTATGTGTGTTTATGCATGCATCTTAGTTTTTTTTGCATGTGTGCATTTGTGTGTGCATGTGTTTATATGTGCATTTAATTTTATATGTGTTTGTGTAGTTTTGGATTGTATGAGTATGTGCATATTTGGGCATGTCCGTGCATGTGTACATGCATATATGTTGGTGTGTGTGTGTGTGTGTGAATGTGCATGCTTGTTCCTACACATGTGTGTGCATGTGTGTGTGCCCATACATGTGTCTGTGAGTGTGTGCTAGTATGTATGTGTGTATTTGCATGTGTATGTGTATGTGTCCATGTGTGTTCTTTGTTACATGTGTGTGTGTGTGTGCTTACATATGTGTGTTTGTTGCCCTATATTCATGAGTGTGTGTGTGAAATTATTTAAGCATGTTTTTTACATCTGTGCTTATGGAAGTGTCTATGTGCATGTTTGTCTATGCATGTGTGTGTGTACATGCATGTGTGAGTGCATTTGCATGCTTACATTCATGCATATGTGTGTATATTTGTATATGTGTTTATTCTCATGTATTTATGTATCTTTGTATGTGTGTGCACATGTGCATGTGTGAGCACAGTTGTGTGTGTATGTGTGAGCAAATGCTTACCAATGTGTGTGTATATACATGTGTTCCTAATATGTGTGCATGTATTTTTGTGCGTTTGTGCTTGTGTTCTTATGTGCATGTGTGTGCATGTGTGCCACTTCGTGTGTTAATATCTCTATGGGTATGTATGTTGTGTTTTTGTTTGTTTATTAATGTGTGTGGCATTTTTTGTGTGCATGTGTGTGTGCATTAGTGCATGTGTGTGTGTGTTTGCACGTGTGTGCATGCAAGTACATGTGTGTGTGTGTGGGTTTACATGTGCATGTGTGTGTTTGCATTTGTGTGCATGGGAGCATATGCTTGTGTGTGATTTTTCATGTGTGCAGAAGTTTGTTTACATGGATGTGCATGTCTGTGTATGTGTGTATGCATGTGCGCATGCATGTTTGTGTGTGCTCATGTGTGTATGTGAGCCAATGCATATGTATGTGAGTGTGTTAGCATTCTTGGTGAGCATACATGTGTGCATATTTGCGTGCATGTGCATGTGTGTGTGCATGGGTATGAGTTTGTGCATATGCGTGTGTTGGTGCTTATGTGTCTGTGTGTGTATATGTGTGTGTGTGTCTATGTGCATATGTGTGAGTTTGTGTGATATGAGTGCATATGTTTATGGCATTTCCACTTATACTAGCATGTAGGTGTATGCATATGTGCCTATAAGCACGTGTGTGCATGTGTATGTGTGGTGTATGCATGTTTCTATGTGTGTATGCATGTGCATTTGTGCAAATGCATGTGTTTGTTCATGTGCATGCATGTTTATGAGCTTTTGTGTGATAGTGTCTGTGTGTGTGTTTACATGTGTTTGTTTGTATAGTTTTGTGAGTGTGTGTGCATGCATGTTAGTAGTGTTGTGTGTGTGTGGGTGTGTGTGTTCATGTGTTGTGTGGTTGTGAGTATGTGGCTATGCATGATTGCATGTGTATGGGTGTGTGTGCAGTTTATGTGCATGTTTGTGTTTATGTGTATGCATGTGTTTGTTCGTATTTTTGTGTGCATGCAAGTTTGTGTGAGCGTGTATATGCATTTGTGTATGTATACATTTGCATGTTTTTTGTATGCTTGTTTATAGGCATGTTTTGTGTGTGTGCATGTTTATGTTTGTGTGTATGTGTGTCTATACTTTTGTGTGTATTTGCATGTTTTTGCATGTGTGTATGTTTTTGTGTGTGGGGGTGTGTTCCACATGTGTGTATGTGAGTGTGTTTTAGTGTGTGGGGGTGTGTTCCACATGTGTGTATGTGAGTGTGTTTGTCTCATGTGTATGAATTGCATATGTGAGTGTTTGTATGCATGCTTGTGCATGTGGGTGCCCAAGCATGTATTTTCTTATACATTTGTGTGTATGTGTGTATGCATGTGCTTGTGCATGTGTGTGCACATGTGGGTGTGCATGCATGTGCATTTTTTATGCATGTGCATGTGTGTGTGTGTGCATATGCATGTGTTTGTTCTTTGCCACATGTGTATGTGTGTCTTCATGTATTTATGTGTCTTTGTGCACAGGTGTTCATAAGTGCACTTATGTATGTGCCTATGTGTATGTGTGCATGGGTTTGCTAGTGTGTGTCCATGTGCATATATGTGCTTGTTTAAGTGTTTATGCCTGTGGGCATATGCATGTGTATATTTATGTGATTACATGCTTTTATTTGTGCACACATGTTTCTACATGTTTATTCGTGTCCTTATGTTTGGATGGACATGAGAGAGAGAGAGTGCGGGTGTACATGTATTTTTTTGGTCGTGTGTGTTCATATATGAGTTTGTACTTTTATGTGTGTGTGCATGTTTGTGTGTCTGCATATGTGTGTGTATGTGCAAAATTGTGCATGGGCATGTTTGGGTGTGTTTGTGTACATGTGCATGCATGTGTGCTCAAGTGTGTGTGTGTGTATATGTGTGCATGTGCAACGTGTCTGTGTTTATACATATATATGTGCATGTATGTGAGTGTCTTCATGTTTTTGTGTGCAAGAGAAAATGTGCTTGCATTTTTGTGTGTGCATGTATGTGTGTATATGTGTGTAATCATGTACAAGTAGATGTATATGTGTATGTGCACGTGTGCACATGTGTGCATATGAGTGCATGGGTGCATGTGTGTGAGCATGCATGCATGGGTGCAAGCATGCATGCATGTGTGTAAATGTATGTACATGTGTGTGCATGCATAGTTATGTGTATGTGTGTCTATGATTATGTGTTTGTGCAGGTCTGTGCATGTGTGCATGGGCGAGACTATGACTGGGTGTGTGTGCATCTATATGTATGCGTGTGAGTGTGTGTGAGCTTGTGTGCATGTATTTGTGTATATGTGTGTGCATGTGTGAGTATGTTGGTGCAAGTGTATGTGTATGAGTGTGTGCATTCATGTGTGTGTGTGAGTTCATGTGTGTGCGCATGCGTGCGTGTGTGTACATGTGAGTTTATGTGCATGGAGATGAATGTGTATGTGTTTACGTATGTGGGGTGTCTGTGTGCACATGCACATGTGTGTGTGTGTGTGTGCATGTGAGTGTGTATATGTGCGTAGGTGGGTGATTGTGCATGTGTGCATGCATGTGTGTAACTACATGCACATGTGAGTTTCTATGTGTGTTTTGGTATGTTTATGTATGTGTACGTATTTGTGCTTGCACATGTTTGCACATTCCTATATATGAGTGTGTATGGGTATATGTGTGTGTATCTACAAATGTATGCATGTGTACACTTGTCTATTGTTAAGCGAGTGTGTGTTTGTGTGTGAAGTTTTGTGTGTGCATGTTTGTGTGCTTGTGCATGTGTATAAGTGTGTGTTTGTGTGTGTGCATTAGCATACTTATCTATGGGTGTGTGTGCATTACTATGCATGTGTGTGCATGTGTTTACTCTTGTGTGTGACTCTATGCATAAATGTGTGTTTGCTTGTGAATCTGTGTTCTAGTGTAGGAACACTTGTATGCATGTGGATGTTTGTTCATGGGCACACGTGATGTGTATGTGTTTGTGTGAGTGTGTGCATCCATGCATGTGTGCATGTATATGCTTGTGTGTGTGTGCCTGTGTATATTTTTGCATGTGTGTGTGTGCACTTTTATGTCCATGCTTTTCTACATGCTTGTGCATGTGTATGTGTGAGTCTGTGTGTGTGTGTGTGTGTGTTTGCGCATGAGTGTGCTTTTGTGTAGGTGTGTGAGTGTGCACATGTGTTTTTGCCTTTATGTGCATGTGTGTCTATGCTTGTGCATCTATGTGTGGGCATGACTGTGGGAACATGCATGTGTTTGTTTGATCATGGAAGTATACATGTGCATGTATGCATGCAAATGTGCATGTTTGTGTGTGTCTACATGTGCATCTATGCATGGGATTGTGTGTGTGAATTTAGGTGGGTATGTGTGGGGGTGTGTGCATGTGTGGGTAAGTTGGTGTGTGCATCTATGTGTGTATATGTGCTTTTGTGTGTAGGTGTGTGCATGTATGTCAAAGTGAATGAGTTCAAGTGTATGCATGTTTGTGTGTTCTTATTCTTATGTGTTTGTGGGCATATAAGAATGCACATGTGAGTGGTTGTATGTACGTGTGCATATGTGTGTGTGTATGTGCATGAAGATGTGTCTACTTGTGAGTTTGTGTTTTGCATGTGTTTGTGCATCTGTGTGAGCACATGTGCATATGTGTATGTTTGTGTGGATTTGCATATGTACATATGTGTTTTTGTGCATGCGCATAGACGCTCCTATGTGTGTGTGTGTGTGAGTAGATCACTTTGCACATGCTTATGCATATGTGTGTAGTATGTACAACTATGTGCATGCATGTGTATGTGTGTGTGTCTCTACATGCATGTACGTACATATGTGCATGTGTATATATGTGTGTGTGTGTGTACATGCAAGCATGCATGTATATGTCTGTGCATGTGTGCGTGTATGCTTACGTGTATGTTTATGTGATAATGTGAGGGTATGTGTATGTTTATGTGGGCATGCATCCTTGTTTTTGTGTGTGCACATGTGAGTGGGTGCATGTGTATGTGATTGTATGTGTGCAAACATCTGTGTGTTTGTGCATTTATTGTTCATGCATGCTTATGTGCATGTGCATGTGCGTGTGTGTATATGTGTGTGTGGGTGGGTGGGTGTGTAAGTGTGTGTGTGCATGTCTACATGTGTTTTTATTTAATCATGTGTGTCTATGTGTGCATGTCTGTGAGCACACGTATACATGTGTGTGTGTTCATGTGAATGTGTGTTTGTTTGTGTATATGTTTATGTACATGAGCTTGTGTGTTTCTATGTGTGTGTGTGTGTGTGCATTTGTGTGTGTTTATATGTGCATGTGTTTGTGCATAAGTGCATGTGTGTGAGCATGTGTGAGTGTTTGTGTGCATGTGTGCATATATGTTTGTGAGTGCGTGCATTCACGTTTGTGCATCCATGTATGTATCTATGTGTGTGTGTATGTGCATAGGTCTTTATGTGTGTGCATGTATTGGTTGATGTGTGTGTGTGCATGTATTTTTTGAATGTATGCGCATGTGTGCTTGTGCAAGCATGTGTGTGTGCATGTGTGTCTATGTTAATGCATGTGTGAGTATGAGTGTGTGTCCATGTGTGTGTGTGTGCTTGTGTGTGTGAATATGTGTGTACATCTGAGTGTGTATGTGTATATGTGCATGTGTGTGTGCATGTGTGTGTGTATACATGTGCATGTTTATGTGCACCTTTGTATGTATGTGTGTATGTATGCCTTTGAGCCTATGTGTGTGTACCTATGCATGTGAGTGTGCTTGTACATGTGTGTCCATATTCGCATGCATATATGTGCGTGGGTGCATCTACATTGGTGGGTGTGAGTTTGTGTCTGCATGTTTGTGTATTCATAGGTGCATTTGTGTGTGTGTGTTCATGTGTGTGCACACATGTAGGTGTGACTATGTGTGTGTGTGCTTTTGGTTAGGTGTGTGTTTGCATGTGAGTGTTATATGATTGTCTGTGTATGCACATGTGTGTATGCTTGTGCTTTGGCATGTTTGTTTGTATGTGTGCATGCATATGCATTTGTGTTTGTGTGAGTGTTTTCATGTGTGTGCATGTTTGTGTTTGTGTGTAACTTTTTATGTTTGTATGTCTTTTTGTGTATGGTTGTGCACATGTGTGTGTGCATGTATGTTCGTGCATAGGTGTGTGTTCACATTTGTGCATGTGCTTATGTGCATTGCATATGTAAGTGCAAGAACATGCTTATGTCATTGTTTGTGTGTGAGCATCTATGTGTTTGTGTGTGTTTGCATGTTTATTCATGTGTGTATGCATGCATGTGTGTGTGCATGTGTGAGTGTGTGTAGGTATCTATGTGTAGGTGCTTCTTGGTGTAAGTTTGTGTATGTGCGTATATATTTTCCAGAGTGTTCTTGTATATTTTGTGTGGGTGTGTGCATGTTTGCAGATGTACATGTGTGCAAGCAAGCACGTGCTTGTGTACATGTTTGTGTGTACATTTGCAAATGTGTGTGTGAGCTTGTGTACATGTGTTTGTGTGTACATGTGCATGTGTGTATGTTTATGTGCATGTGTGCACGTGTGTTTTTCTTCTTATCTATGTTTGTGTGTTTGTGTGCACATATGGGAGTGTGTATGTTTGTGCGTATGTTGTGTGCACATGTGTGTGTGCATGTATGCATGTCTGGGTGCAGTTGTCCTTACATGTGAATGTGTTTGCATGCATGTGTGTGTGTGCACGAGCATCTATTAATATGCGTATGTGTGTTCTTGTGCATGCGAGCATATGCTTGTGCATAGATGCATGCTTGCGCAAGTGTTTTACTAAGATTGTGCATGTGTGTGTAAATGTGTGCGTGTGAGTTTGTTTGTCTATGTGTGTGTGTGCATGTGTATGTGTGTGGGCATGTGTGTGTGGGTGTGTGTATGCATGTTTATGCATGTGCATACAAATGAGTGTATATGTTTATGTGTGCAAGTGTGCTTGTGTGCGTGCATGTCCATGTGTATGTGTTCTTGTGTTTTTACATTTTGTGTATGTATTTTGCTTGTATGTGTGTGTGTGTGTGTGCTTGTGTTCGTGTGTATGTGCATGTATGTATTCATGTGTTCATGTATTTGGTGTTGTCTTTATTGGCATGTTGTGCTAGCTTGTGTGTATATGCATGCATGTGTGAGAGTGTGCATGCATTTGTGTGTGTGTGCATGTGTATGTATGCGTGCTAGTGTGAGAATTTGTGTGTGTGTGCATACATGTGTCTATGTGTGCATGCATGTCTTTTATGCACTAGTGTGCATGTGTATACATGCATGTGCATTTTTGTTTGCAATGTGTGTGCATATGTGTGCATGTGCATGAGTGTCGATAATTGTGAGTGAGCATGTGTGCATTTTGCAAGTATGTAAGTTTGTGCACATGTATGTGCATGCATGTGTGTGTATGCAAGTGTGTGTATGTGTGTGTGTGTATTTGTTTGTGTGTGTGTGTTCACAGATGCATGTGTGCATGTGCATGCATAAATGCATGTGCACAACAGCACTTGGGTGTATATTAGTGTGTGTCTACATTCTTGTGTGTGGGCTTGTGTAGGTGTTTATGTGTGTGTATGTGTTTGTGTATATGAGAAAGTATACATGAGTGTGTGTGTGTGTGCATGTCTCCATGTGGGCACATGTGTGTGTGTGAGGTTGGTTGTTCGAGTGCAAATGTGATTGTGCATGTATGTGTATACGTGTGTATGCCTGTGGGTGTGAGTGTGTGTGGGCCAACATGTAAGTGTGTGTGTGTGTGTTTATGTGCATGTGTATGTGCTAGTGCATGTCTGTTATGGTTTGTGGGTGTGTGTGTGTGTGCATATGTGTGCCTTTGTGTGTGTTATTTTGTGCATATGCATATGAGCACATGTGTGTGTGTGTGCATGATTTTTTGTGCATAATGCATGTATGTGCATGTGTGTGTGTGGGCATGCCTGTTATTTTGTATTTGAGTGTGCGTGTGCATGATTTTGTGTGTTTATGTGTGTGTACATGTTTTCTTGTGTGAGTGTGTGGGTGCATGAGTGTCCACATGTTTTTTTTCACATGTGCATGTGCATGCATATGAATTTGTATGCATGCATGTATGAATGTATGTGTGTGCGTGTATGTGTGTGCATATGTGCATGGATGTGGTGCATGTATGTATGTTCTCATATGTGCGTGCTTGTATGTTTATTCTCATGTGTATTTGTTCATGTGTGCATCCACATGTGGTTGTTTGTATGTGTGCATGTGTGCATGTGTGTGTGCGATCATTTGTGCATGAGCTTAAGTGTGCATGGATGTGCCTATGGGTATGTGTGTGCTTGTGTGTAGATGTGTGTCTACATGTGTGTCTAAATTTGTGTCTACATGTGTCATGTGTTTTGTGTATGTGTGTTTGCATGTGTGTGCATATATGTATGGACATGTGCATGCATGTCTATATGCATGCATGTATGCAAGCATGTGTGCGTCTGTACTAATGAATGCATGTGTGTTTTTTTACTTGCATACAAGCCTACATATGTGTGTGTATATATATATGTGTGTCTATGTTTTTTGGGTATATGTGTTCTAGTAAACACATGTGAACATGTGTGCATGCGTGTTTGTGCCTATGTGAGCATGTGTGCATGTGTGTATATGTGTATGGGTGTCTGTGCTTGGATACATGTATGCATGACTACATCTTTGTGTTTGTGCATGTGTATTTGCATCTATATGTACATGAATGTGTGTGTGTGTGTTTGTGCATTAAGATGTGTACGTGAGAGTGTACATGTCTGTGTGTTCATTCGTGTGTGTATGCATGTATGTTAGTGCATGTGTGTGATGTATGTGTGTGTGTGTGTGTGTATGTGTGTGTAAGTTTGCAAAGTTGTGTGTAGGTATCTGTGTATATGAGTGCATCTATGTGCATAAGTGTGTGTACATGTGGCAACATGTGCATTTTCCAGTGTATGTGTGTCTTCCTATGTGCATGTTGTGAATGTATGCATGTGATTATACATGTGTGTGTGCATGCTTGTGTGTGAGTAGGCATGTGCATGTGCATTTCTAATTGTGTGCATATATACTTGCATATATGAGCCTAGTTACATGTGCATGTTTATGCAAGTGAGTGTTTGTGTGTGTGTGTGTGAGTTTGGATTTGTGTGCATTGGTGTGAAGTTTTGTTGCATGTGTGTGTGAGTGTGTGAACATGTGGATGCATGAGCGTGTATATGTTCTTGTGTGCCATACAAGCATGTATAAATGTGTTCATGCACACGAGCATCTGTGGATTCATGTGTATGTGCATGTTTGTGTATGCATGATCACGTGTGTGTGTGAATGTGCATGCATACTTGTGTGTGCATGTTTGGATGTTTTTGTGTACATATGTGTGTGTGTGCTTGTCTTTGTGTAAGTGTGTTTATTTTTGCATGTCTACATAAGTATGGGTGCATGTGTTTGTGCACGTGTGTGTTCCTATGTGTTTGTGCTCATATGTATGTGTGTGGACAAACATTTTTGTGTGTGTGTTGTTCTTGCAAGAGTGTCCATAAGTGTGTGCATGTTTGTGTGTATGTGGCTTTGTGTCTGCATATGATTGTATGCATGTTTGTGTGTGTGTACATGTGTTCTTGTGTATTTATGCATGTGTATGCCAGTGCATGCATGCACGTGTTCTTGTTTGTGCATGTATGCTTGCTTGCATGTGTGTATTTGTGCATGCATGCATATTTGTGCATTTGATTACATGTGTGTATTTGTGTGTTTGTGTGATTATGTGCATGCATGTGTATGTGTGTATGTGTGTCTACTTGTCTATGCATATGTCCATGTGTATGTACTTGCATGTGTGCATAAGCAGACGAGTGTGTGTGTGTGTGCATGTTTGTGTGAGGGATATGTGTTTAGGTGTGTGTACCTATATGCTTGTGTGTTTGTGCATATGTATGCATGTGTTTGCACACACTTGTGTGTGTGTCAATGCATGCACATGTGTATGTGTGTTGGGGTTTGTGTGGGTGAAAACTTATGTGTACCATTGTGTGTGCATGTGGGAGCCCATGTGTGTGTTTGTGAATGTGTGTGTCCATGTGTGCATGTGAGTGTGTGTATGCTTGTGTGTTTGTATGTCCATGTGTTTGTGTGCATGTCTATGCATCTACTTGTGAACATGTGCATGTGCATGTGCATGTGTGTACATGTGTGTGTGTACGTGTTTGTGTTTCTGTCTATGTATGTGTGCTTATGCAGGTGTGTTTATGTGAGTGTATTTTTATGTATGGGTGGTGTGCATGTGCATGCATGTGTGTGTACAAATGTGCATGTGTGTGTGCATGTGCATACTTGCTTGTATTTTTTTGTTTGTGTCTATGTAGGCATTTGTGTATGTGCATCTGTGTGTATTTATGTATTTGCTATTATCTATGCATGTGTGTATGGTGGTGTGTGTTCATGTGCGAGCTTATCTGTATGCATGTCTATATGGGTGCAAGGGCATACATATGTGTGCCTTTGTGTGTGCTTGTGTGTGTGTGTGCACATGTGTATGTACATGTAAGAGTGCATATGCATGCATTTGTGATTGTGTATGCATGTACGTTTGAGTTTTGAGTGTATGTGTGTGCCTATGTCTACATGTGGGTGCATGTGTGCATGCAAGTATACATGTGTGTATATGTGTGCATGCTTGTGTTAATATGTGTACGTGTGTTTCAGTGGTCTACATGGACATGCATGCTTGTTTGTGGGTGTGTTTCTCTATGTGTGTGTATTTATGTTTTTGTGTGTGTTTGCACATGTGTTTATGCGTGTGTGTTTGTGTATATACATTTTTATTTATGTATGTGTATATGTGTACTTGTGTGTGTATGCACATGTGCAATCACACGTGTGTTTGTGTATGTGTGTGCATGCATGCACATACATACGTGTGCATGTGAATGTGTGTATATTTTTGTATTTGTTCGTGAGTATGAGCATGTGTGTGTGCATGTTCTTGGATTTGTGTGTGTGCAAATATGTGGGTACATATGTGTGTGCACGTGTGCCTATGTATATATGCAAATGTGTGTATGTGTATATACATGTGTTTGTGTTGTGCATGTGCATGAGTGTACATGCATGCATGTTGGGGATCATGCATTTGTGTGTGCTCATATACATTTGTGTGTGTGTGTGTGTGTGTACATGCGTGTGTAGGAGCATGTATGTGTGTGTGCATGTGCAAGAATTTGTGCTTATGTTTTGCCATGTGCATATGTGTGTATGTATCTATCCATGCATGTGCACGTGCGTGAGGTTTTGTTCATGTGACTACTTGTGTATTGTGCTTGTGTCAGTGTGTGGATGCATGTGTGAGTGCTTGTACATGTGTGTGTGTGTGTGTGCATGTGTGTATGTTTGTATGCTTGGGGGCTTATATGAATGTGAGTGTGTGTGCATGTGTGCATTCATGTGTGTGTTTGAGTGACTACGTGCAAGTTTGTCGAAGTGTGTGTGCGTGTTTATATGTAGGTGTATGTGCATGTCTATACATTGGTGTGTAGGAAAGTTTGTGTGTGTGTACGTGCATGTTTGTGTGCCTATGTATGTATGTATGTATGTGTGTGTGCATGCATTATGGTATGCTTGCCTATATGTGTTTAGGTGTGTGCATGTGCATGCACCTGTGTGTTTTTGTGTGCATACATGTGTATCTGTATGCATGTATCATTGTGTGCATATGTGTATGTGGATGTGTGGGTGCATGTGTGTGTGGGTGTGTGGTCGAGTGTGTGCATATATTTTTGTATGCAAGTACACACATATATGTCAGCCTATTTTTGTACATGTTTGTGAGTTTGTGTGGTGCATGTGTGTGTGTTTGTGCTTGCGCATGTGAGTGAATCTATGCATGCTTGTACTTGGATATGCATGTGTGTTAGTGTGCATGAGTATGTATGTGTGTATGTGTTTATGTGCTTTTGTGTGTGTGCATGCATGTTTTTTTGAGTGTGCATGTGTGCACATGTGTGTATGTGTGCATCTTCTTGTTTGTAAATGTGTGTCTTGTGTTTGTTTGTGTGCGTATTTTGGGGTATGTGGGTGCATGCATGTTTTTTTGTGTGCATGCATGCATGCGTGAGTGTGTATATGTTTGTGGGTACATGTGTGCTTGCATGCATACATGCATGTGTTTGTATATGTATGTGTCTATGTGTGGTCCACATGTGCATGTGTGTATGTGTGAGTACATCTGTGTGCATGTATATGCATGCGTTTGTGCATGTTTGTGCTTGTGTATTTGTGCATATGCACTTATATGTATGTGTGTGTATGTATATGTGTGAACACTTGTGTGTGTAAGTACACATGTGTACGTGTGCACACGTCTTTACATATGTGTGTGTGAATATGTGTTTGTGTGTGTGTGTGTATTTGTGCATGCATGCATGTGTTTATTTTTTTGTTCATATATGTGAGCATGTGTGAGTGTGCATGTTGGTGAGTATGTGTGTGTGTGTGTGTATGCAAGTATATGTGTGTGCATATGCAAATACGTGCACATGCTTATGCATGTGCATGTTCGTGTGTGTGTGCATGTGCATGTGCATGTGCATGAGAACACATGTATTCATGTTGGTGTGCATATGATTGTGTAGATTCGTATGTGTATGTGTGCATGTGTGTGTGTGCCTATACTTGTGTCAATCCTTATGTGGTGTCATTGTATGTACTTGTAAGTGTGTGTTTGTGCATGTGTGCATGTGTACATGTGTGTGTGTGCATGGGTGTGCATGTATGTTTGCACATGTGTGTGACTAAATGTTCGATTATGTGCATGCATATAGGAATATGTGCTTGCATGTGTATGTATGTGTGTGCATGAGCGTACATACATGCATGTGTGCCTGTGTGCACAGATCTGTCTATGTGTACATGTGCATGTGCATGTGCATAAGTGTATGATCATGTGTGTGTGTGTGCATGCATGCTAAATTTTTTATTTGTGTGTGAGTGTGTAAGCCTCTATGTATGTGTATTTATGCATTTGTGATTCTCTTTGTGTGTTTGCATGTGTGTGTGTGTAAAACGATATGAGTATTTATGTGTATGTACCTATGCATGTGCATGTTTTGCTCATGTGTGTGTGTGTGTGCATGTGTGTATCTCTATGTGTGATTTTGTGTTTGTGTGGTTGTGAGCATGTGTGTGTATGTGGGTGTGTGCATGGTTGCATTTGTGCATGTTTGCATGTACTTATGTGTGTGAGCTTGTTTGCATACAATGTGTATGGGTGTGTGTGCTTGCTTGGATGCATGTATGCTTATTTGTGTGTGTGCATGTGTTTGTGCATGTGTGTGTGCCTGCATGTGTTTATGCATTTGTGTGCGTGTGCTTTTACTTTTTGTGTAAGTGTGTGCATATGCATCAGTTTTCATGCATGCATGGGTATGTGCATTTGTTTGCATGTGCATATGTGTGTGCATGTGTTGGTGTATATATGTGTGTACATTTGTGTATGCATACATGTTTGTTTGTATGTGTGTGTGAGGAAGCAGACGTGCATATGTGTGTGTGGATCGATGTAGTCATGTTTGTGAGTGCATGTGGGTGTGCATGTGTGTTTGCATGTACGTGTGTGTTCATATGTGCGTGTACATGTGTGTGTCCTCATGTGTGTGCATATGTGCATGTGTATATGTGTGCATGCATCTTTGTGTGTGTGAGCATATGCAAGCGTGGGTTTGTGCATGCATGCTTTTATGTTTGTGACTGTGTTTGTGCTTATGTACACATGTATATGTATGTATCTGTGTGTTTGTGCATGAGTGTTTTTATTTGTGCATGTGCATAGGTACATGCATGTGTGTGTTTGTGTGTATATGAGCAAGAGCGTGCCGGTGTTTGCACATGTTTGTGTATTTGAGCATGTTCATCATGGTGTTTGTTCATGCATGTTTTTGCTTGCATGTGTGTGTGTGAGTATTTGTGTGCATGTGCTTGAGTGTATGTTTATTTGTGTGCATATGCTTGAGTTTGTGCACATGTGTCTGTGTACACGTGTACGTGTGTGTTTGCACTCATTTTTTGTGACTATGCATTTGTGTATGTATTGTGCATCTATGCATGCATGCATGTATGTTTGTGTGTTTATATTTGTGTGTATATGCATGTCTTTGTGCCTATGTGTTATTGCAAAATTGTTGTGTAGTTGTATATGTTAGCTTGTTTGTTCATGTATGAGTGTGTGCTTGATATATGTAGTGGTCATGCATTTTTACATGTGTGTGTGTGCATGCTTATGTGAATTTGTAGGTTCATGTATGTGGTTCCATGTGTGCAGGTGTGTGTGATGTTGTGCATGTTGATTTGTCTACATATATGTCTGCTTGTGTGTTCATTTGTGCAGGTCTGTGTATGTCTTTGTGTGTATGTGTGTTTGTGTATGTGTGTGTGTGTGTGTATGTGTGTGTGAGAGTAGGTTGTGTCAATATGTGTGCAAGTGCAAGTGTATGCATGTGTGTATGCATGCACACACATTTGACTGTGCGAGAACGCACAAGCAATAATGTGTTCATATTTACATGTGTATGTATGTGTGCATGATTTTGTGTGTGTACATGCACCTATGTATGTGCACATGTGTCTACGTCCTTGTTTGATTGTGTGTGTGCATTTGTGTATGTGTGTTTGTACATGTATGCAAGCATGTCTTTGTGATCATGTGTGTGTGCATTTATGTGTGCGTGCTTTCATGTATTTTTCTATGTGTTTATGTGTTTGTTCATGTATATGTGTGTGTGTGTGTGCATGTTCATGTGTGCTTTTGCATGTGCATATGTTTATACATGTTTTGTGCATGTGCACATGTGCATTTGTGTATGGGTGTTTGTGTGGTGTGCCTGTGTTAGTGTGTGTGCATGCACGCGTATGTGTTCATTTGTGTATGTGTTTGTGTGTGTGTGCATGTGCATGTGCTTATATGTTTTTACATGTGTGCACATTTATGAGTGCTTCAATGTGTTTTTATATGAGTATATTTGTGTGTAGATGTGCGCTTGTGTGCTTGCATAAATGTGTCTCTGTCAGCATATGCATATGTGTGTATGTTTGTGTTTGAGTTTGTGTGTGTGTCTATGCATGTGTATTAATGTGTGTGCATTTGTGTCTGTGTGGTTGTGTGTGTGTGTACATGTGCAAGTGCAAATGTGTGTGTGCATACCTATGTATGTGTGCTTTTGTGTGCATGTGTGTGTTTGTATACGAGCATATGCATGCATGGGTGTGTGTATGCACGGTTGTGTGTGCATGACTATGTGTGTGCTTGTGTACACATGTGTATGTATGTATCTGTGTGTTTGTGTATGAGTGTTTTTATTCATGCATGTGCATAACTATGTGCATGTGTGTGTTTAGTGTATGTGGGCAGGAGTGTGAGGGTGTGTGCACGTGGGAGTGTATCTGCGCATGTGCATGATAGGGTATGTTTGTGTGTGCATTTGTTTGCATGTGTGCATATGTGAGCATTTTTATGCATGTGCTTGAGTATGTGTATTTGTGTGCTTTTTGTTAAGTGTGTATACATGTGCTTGTGTACAAATATGTATGTGTCTGTTTGCATTTGGTTTTTATGACTATGCATTTGTGTATGTATTGCACATTCGTGTATGCATGTCTGTATGTGCATGAGTTTATATTTTTGTGTATTTGTGTGTCTGTGTGGCTATGTGTGTCTACATGATTGTGTGCATATGAGTGTGCGCATGTGTGTGCATTTGTGCATGTTAGCTTGTCTATACACATATGAGTGTTTGCTTGTGCATATGTATAGGTGGTAACACCTGTTTGTGTGTGTGTGTGTGTGTGTACTTGTGTGAACTTATGGGCGTATGTGTGTGGTTCCATGTATGCAAGTGTGTGCATCATTTTGCATGTTCGTACATCTGTGCGTCTGTTTGTATGTGTATTTGTGTAGGTGTATGTATGTGTGTTTGTGCAAGTGTGTATGTGTGCACATGTGTGTGTGAGAGTGGGTTGTGTTAATATCTGTGCAAGTGCATGTGTGCGTGTGCATCCATGCACACACATTTGATTGTGTGGGTACGTGCATGTGATAGTGTGTTCATGTCTGTATGTGCATATATATGTGCATGATTTTGAGTGTGTGTGTGCATATGTGTGTAGACATGTTCACATGTGTGCTGCTACGAGCATGTCTACATCCTTGTCTGTGAGTTTGGGCATGGGTGTATGTGTGTTTGTCCATGTATGAAAGTGTGTCTTTGTGTTCTTGTCTTTCTGCATCTATGTGTGTGTGTGTGTTCATGTCTGTGTGCATGTGTGCGTGTGTTTATGTCTTAGTGCATGTATGTGTAAGCATGCATGTGTGTGTGCATGTTCATGTGAGTGCTTACATGTATGTGCATGTACATAGTTTTTTGTGTGTCCACGTGTATTTGTGTATGGGAGTGTGTGTGGTGTGCTTATGTTAGTGTGTGTGCATGCTTGTGTTTGTGTTCATTTGTGCATGTGTTTGTGTGTGCATGTGAACGTGTTTATATATTTGTACATGTGTGCATGTGCATGTGTGTATGTGTGTATGTGTGCATGTGTGAGTATTTTATTGTGTTTCTGCATGTTTATGTTTGTGTGTATGTGCTTGTGTGCATGTCTACATGTGTCTCTGTGAGCACATGCATATGTATCTATGTTTGTGTTTGTTTGTGTTTGTTTGTGTGTGTGGTTATATTTGTGTATTTTTGCGTGTGGTTGTGTGTGTGTAAATGTGCATGCACAAATGTGTGTGTGCATAGGTATAACTCTATGTGCATGCCTTTGTAAGCATGTTTCTGTGTTCATGTGCAATTGTTTCTCTGCATGTGTATGTGTGTGCACATGGGTGTACATGTGTCTATGTGTGTAGGTGGGTGCATTGTTTGCATGTGTGTATATGTGTGTATGTGTGTGTCTATGTGTGTGTGTGGATGTGCATGTGTGCGTGCTTGTGTGAGCATGTGTGTGTGCATGTGTATGTGCCTTTGCTTGCATGTGACCATGTAAGTTAGCCATGTATTCATGTGTGCATGTGTGCATTTGTTCATGTTCCTATAAGCCCATGTGTTTGTGCATGTGGGTGTGCATGTGTGCTTGAATTTGTGCATGTGGGTGTGCATCTGCATGCATGTGTGTGATTGCATGTGTTTGTGAGTGCATGTTTGTATGCATTTGAATGCAGGACTGTGTGCATGCATGTGTATGAGCATGTCTGTTTGCGTATACATGTGTGCATGTTTGAGTGTACATTTATGTGTGTGCATGTGCTAATGCATGTGTGTGTTTATGCTTATGTATGTATTGCATGTGCATGTGTATGTTTATTTGCATGTTTTTGTTTTTGTGGTTGTGTGTGTGAGAAGGTGCACGTATGCTTAAGTGTCCATGTATGTGTATGCAAGTGCCTATGTGTTTATGTTGGTGCATGTGCATTTGTTTATGCATGTATGATCATGTGTGCATCCCTTTGAGTTTGGAGGTTTGCATGTGTACTTCTGTAGGTGTCTGCACCTATGTGTGCATGAATGTGCATGTGTATGTATGTGTGTGTGTGCATACATGTTTGTGTGGCGACTTGTTTGTGTGTGTGCAAGTGTGTATTTGTATGTGTATGTGTGCATGCTTATTTTGTTTGAGTGTTTGTGCTTGTGTGTGTGTATATGTGCATGTGTGTGCATTTACATACATGCGTGCATATGTGTGAGCATGTTTCTAAGTCTTCGTATGCATGCATGTAAATATGTGCATGTGCATATGTATGCATGTTCTTTTGCATTCTTGTCTATGTATGTTTGTGTGCATATGTGTGCATGTGTGTGATCGTTTGTGCGTGTGTGCAGGTGTGTGTGCTTGCACCTATGCATGTCCATGTGTGCACGCATGCTTGTGCATGCATGCATGTGTGTTTGTGTGCATGTGCTTGTGTATTGTGTGTTGGTTCATGTTTCAGTACATATGCATTTGTGCATTTTTATGCATGTGTGTGTGAATGTACATGTGCGTGTGTGCATGTGTGCATGTGTCTTCTTATCTACATGCATGCAGGTTCATGCATGTTTTCATTTTATACATGTGTGCAAGCTTACATGTGCACGTGTGTGTGCATTTGTGTGTACATGTGTGTATGTTTGTTTACATACCAATGTTTGCGTGTGTGTGTGTGTGTGTGTCTATGCATAAGTGTGTTCGTGTTTGTGTTGACTTTGTGTGGATGATTATGCTGGTTTATGGCTGTGGTTTTGTGTCTAGTTATGTGTGTGCATGTGCTTGTGTATGCATGAACAAACATGTGTTTGTTTATGCATGTGTGTCTATGTTTGTGTGCATGTATGTGTGTATGTATGTGCTTGCATGTGTGTGAATGTGAGTGTTTGTGTGTGTGTGTGCATGTGTATATGTTATTATGTGTTTGTTTGTGCTAGTGTGTGCATTTGTGGGCATGTATAGAATTGCATTCGTGTGGGTATGTGTATGAGTGTTTGGGTGCAAGTGCTAGTGTATGCATGTGCATGTGTGTGCTTGTGTGTTCCTATGCATTAGTTTGTGTCCATGTGTGTGTATGGGCATGTGTGTGCATGCACATGTGTTTGCAAGTGTCTGCATGTGCATGAGTGCATATGAGTGTGTGTGTGCATGTGTTTACATGTGTATATGTGTTTGTGTGTATCTGTACATAGGCCTATATATTTACATGCATTTGTGTGTGGGTGAGTATGTTTATATATGCTTGTGTGCATGTGTTTGCATTTGATTGTGTGGGGTTGTGTGTATGTGTGCATGCTTGTATTGTTGAGTGTGCCCACAAATGTGTGTGTGTGAAAGTTCACATGTACATATGAGTGTGTGTGGGTGCATGTGTCCATTTGCATGTGTGGGTGTTTATGTGTGTGTAGGTGTGTGTGAGTGCACGTTTATGTGTGCATGTAAGCAAATGTGTGTGTGTGAGAGAGAGTGAAGGTGTTTGTGTGTTAATGTGTGCATGTGAAACTATGAGAATGTGCATTTGTGTCTGCTTGTGTGTGCACGTGTGTGTACTTGCATGTGTGAGTATGCATGTGTGTAAATGTGTTTGCATTTGTGTGTATCTATGTATGTGTGTGTGTGTTTGTGCACGTGTGTGTTTGTGTGTGTTATTGTATGTCTGTGTGTATGTGTTCATACATGTGTGTGCATAGATGCATCCATGAGCTTGTGTGTGTGGTTACATGTGCATGTGTTTATGCTTATATTTTGGCTTGCACATGTGTGTATATGCATATGTACATGTGTGAGTTTTTGTACATATGAATGCATGAGTATGTGTGCTTTTATTAATGTGTTGGTTCTTATTGGAGTGGTTGCATGTGTGTGTGTGTTTGTTTGTGTTTGTGTGCACACATGTGTCTGCGTGTGTTCCTGGTTGTTTGTGTGAAAGTGTTTGCACATGTGGGTGTGCATGTGTGCATTTATCTTCATGTTTGAGTGAGTACATGCATGTTCTTCTATGTGTGTGTGCATGTGTGTGCACATATGTGAATGCATGTGCACGTACATACTTGTGCATACGCACGTGCTCGTGTGTGTGTGCATGCATCATTATGTTAATGTCTATGTGTTTGTGTATGCCTATGCATGCACCCATGTATGTTTGTGTGCATGTGCATCTTTGTGTGCATATGTGTGTGTGCGTATATGCATATGTGCATCTATGTGCATGTTTTTTCAATTCATTTTTATGCATGTGTCTATGTGCCTACTTGTTCATTTATCTATGTGTGTGCATGTGTGTTTATGTGTGTGAGTGTTGGTGCATCTGTATTCATGTGTCTGTGTGCATGCCTTGCATGCATGTCTGTGAGCCCATGTGTGTGCATGTCGACAAGTCTATGTGTGTGTGTGCATGTGAGCCTGTGCTTATACATGTGAGTGAATGTGTGTGTGCTTGTGCCTACATGTGCATGTGTATGCATGTGCATGAGTGTGGGTGTGTTTTGGTGTGCTAGTACATGTTTGTTTATGTGTGTGTTTACGCATGTGTGTATGTGCATGTGTGTGCACCTATGTACACATGTGTCTTGTGTGTGTGTGCATGCATGTTTGTTTGTGTATGCATGTGTGAGCAAATATGTGTGTTTGCCCCAATGTACAGGTGTGTTGTGTATGGGTGCATGTGTGTGCATGTCAGTGAGTGTGATAGCATGTGTGCTTACTTATATGTGTGAGTGCATGTGTGCATGTGACTATGTGTGTATGTTTGTGCATGTACAAACATGCATGAGTGTCGATGTATTTATGCTTAGGTACATTTGCATTTCTCTATTTGTGCATAAGTGTGTTTATGTGTGTATGGAAGAAACTATATGCCTTTGTGTGTATGTGTTGTGTTCATGTGTGAGTGTGAGTGTGTAATTGGGTGTGGGAGTTTGGATTTGCATATCTGTTTATGCTTGCACATCCATGCACGTATATATGTTTGTATATATGTATGTCTTCTTGTGTATGTACCTATATTTGTGCACATGTATGAGTGTGCATACATGTGTGTGTAGGAGTGCATGTATTCATGTCAACACATAGTACATATGTCTGTGTGTGTGCTTGTTTGTGCTAATGTGTATTTGTGTACATCATTGTGGATGTGTGCATGTGTCTATGTTAATGTGCTTATGTGAGAGTATGTGCAAGCATTTGTGTGCTTATGGGTACAGGCAAGTGTGTGTAGGTTTGCATTTGTTTACATTTACAAGTCTAATTTTGCATGTCTATCCATGTGCATGTGTGTACATGTGTTTTATGTGTCTTGTGAATGGTTATGCATGTGCATGTGTGTGTTAGTGTGTGTGTGGAATGTTGCAAGTGTGCGTGTGTTTGTGTGCATGTGCGCGTGAGCACGTGCGTGAGTGTGTGGCTATATGTATGTGGGTTTATGTTTACATATGCTTGTGTGTATATGTGTGTGTACCTGTGAGCAAGTGCACATGTGCATGTGTGTTTGTGTGTGTATGCATATGTGAGTGTGCATATTTGTGCATGTGTCTTTGTGTGTGAGCAAGTGTGTGTCCATGTTTGTCAATGTTGTGCATACATACATGCATGCATGTCACTTATGTCTGTGTGCTGATGTGTGTGTTTGTGTCTGTGTGCTTATATGTGTGCATGAGTTTGTCTGGTTGTGAGTGTGTGAGTTTATCTGAATGTGTGTGTGATGCAATGTATATGCATGTTTCTATGTGTTTGTGTGTGTGTCTACATCCATATGCATGTGTGTAAGTGTGTGCGTGCAGTTTTGCGTAGGTGTTTATGGTGTGCATGTGTGTGTGCCTTTGTGAGAGCATATATGCACATGCATGTGCATGTGGGTTAATCTACATGTGTTTATGTGTCTATGAATGTATGCAAATGCATGTGTGTGATTGTTCATGTTTCTACATATGTGTGTGTGAATGTGTCGGTGCAAGCATGCATACATGTGTGTCTACATGTGTGGGTGTAAATGTGTTGTGTGTGTGTGCATGTATGTGTGCATGTGTGTGTTCATATGTGCATGCATGTGTGTGGATGTGCATGTGTTCTTGTATGCTTATACATGTGTGTGTGCATGTCTATATGTATGTGTGTGCATATGCACGTGTGTGTGTTTAAGCATAAGTGTGTGTGGGCACATGTGGATATGACTGTATATGTAAATATGTGTGTGCACACGCGCATGCCTATGTGTGCATATGTGAAAATGTGTATGCATGTGTGTGTGCATTTATGTGTGTGTACATATGTGCATGTCTATATGTTCATGCATATGTGCACATGCGTGTTTGCATTTGGGCGTACTTGTGAGAGTGTGTGTATTCTTATGTGTGTGTGCATGCAAGTGTTTATGCATCTGTGTTTGCTTGTGTATGCATGTGTGTGTGTGTATATGAGTGTGTATGAGTGTGTGTGCATGTGTATACGTGCATGTATCTGTGTGTATGTTTGTGTGTGTACACAATTGTGTGCATGCATTTGTGTGTGTAAGTGTGCATGGTCATGTGTGTGTGCATCTCTATAGGTCTATTTGTGTATATGTGTGTCTATTCATGTATGCATGTGGAGACATTTGTATGTGTTTGTGTGGGTTTGTGTAGATACATATAGGTGTATGTGTTTGTGTATGGGTGTGTGAAGCTGTGTGTGATTGTGGTTGATGGGTTTGTTTGCATGGGTGTGTGTTGTTGTGTGCATGTTTGTGTGAGAATGTGCAAGTGTGGGTATATATGCATGCATTCATGCATTTGTGTGTGTGTGTGCATGTGTATACAATCATGTGTGTTTTTGTGCATGTTTCAGACTCTATGTGTATGTATGCATGTTCATGTGAATGTCTGTGTGTACATGGACATATGTATACGTGTGTGCTTTTATATGTGTATATGTGTGTTCATTTGTGGGGGTGTGTGCTTGGGTGTTTGTGTGTGTTGATAAGTGTGTTTGTGTGTGTGCATATGTGGGTGTGTATGTGTGATGTGTACATGTGCATAAGGGCATGTGTCTGGTGTGTGTGTGTGTGTGTGCAAGTGTGTGCGTGTGCATGCAAGTGTGTGTGGGCATGAGTGTGTTGGTGCATGTGTGTGTAGGTTTTTGTGTGTAGGTGTGTGTGCATATATGAATGTGTTTGCATGTATGTGTGTGTGTGGGTGCATTTGTGCATGAGTGTGCATGTGTATGTGAATGTTTGTGCATATATGAATGTCTGCATACACATGTGTGTCTGTTTTTGTGTTTTCATCTATGTTTGTATGAGTGCATGTTTATTTTTGTGCAAGTGCATCTATGTGTGTTGGTATGCATGTGTGTTCATGGGTGAACCTATGTATATGAGTGTGCATGGGTGCATATGCACGTGTGTGCATGCATGTGTGTGTGTTTGTATGCGTGCATCTATATATGTGTGTTTGTATGTGCAAGTGTGTGGGTGTATGTGTCTGTGCATGCATGTGTGTGCAGGTTTGCTTGTGTACATGTATCGATGTGTGCAAATGTACATGTGTCAGTGTGTGCAGATCTCTATGTGTTTGCATGCATGTGTGCATGTGCGTACTTGTGTCTGTGTAGTCATTTATGTGTGTGCATCTGTGTCTCTCCATATGTTTGTGCATGTTTTAAGTGTAAGTGTGTGTGTATGTGCTTGTACATGTATTTGCATGTGCATGTGCATCTATTTGGGTGCATGTACTTAGCCATGTTTGTGTGTATTTTTTTATGTTTGCATGTGTATATGTTTGTACATGTGTGTGTGTGTGTGTGCTTGTGTGGGTGCATGCATGTGTACTTCTATGCATGCATTCATGTGTGCATGTGTGTGTGGGCATGTGCTTTCATGTGTGTGAGTGTGCACGTATTTGTGTATGTGTATGTGTGTGTGCATGTGTGTGCATATGAGTGTGTGTACTTGAGCGATGCATGCAAGTTTGCATATGTATGGGTGTTACTATGCTTGTGAGTGAGTGCATGTGTTGACGTGTGTGTGTGCATCCTCATGTCTGTATGCTTGCATTTGTTCTTATGCATGGATGTGTTCTTGTATATGTGCATGTGTGTGCACGTTCTTTTGCGTGTGTGTGTGTGTGTGTGTGTGTGAGGTGCATTTATGTACATGTGTGAGTATGTGAATGTCTACTTGTGTGCATTAATGTATGTAAGTGTGTGTGTGTGTGTGTCTCTATTTTTGTGTCTACATATGTGTAATGTGTGCATGCTAATGTATATATGTGTGTGTACAGGTTTATTTATGTGCACATGCATGTGTGTGTGTGCTTATGTGTGAATGGGTGTATGTACTAGTTTATATGTGTGTGTGTGTGTGTGCATGTGTTTGTCAATATGTGTGCATTTGAATGAACATGCACACATGTGTGAATGGGTGAGTGTGTAGGTTTGTGTATCTGTTCATGTGCATGGGTGTGTCTATGCCCTTTTGTGTGCTCGTGTGCACATGCTTATGTGTTGTGAGTACACATGCACATGTGTGCTTTTGGTGTGTGTGTTACGTATGTGTATTCATGTGTATGTGTATGTGTGCGTGTTCGTGTATGTGTGCATGTGTGTGTGTGTGCATGTGTATGCATGAGATTGTGCAAATGTGTGTGTGTGTGTGAGTTTGAGTGTATGCACATATATGTGTGTCTATGTGCACGCATATGTGTGTGCATGTGTGTGTGTGTATGTATGTGTTCATGTGTGTTTACATACGTACGTGCATGCGTGTTTTTGTGTACATTTTTTATTTCTTGTAAGTGTGGGCGTGTATGTAGTTGTACACCCAAGTGTGTGTTCATGAGCATACATACATGCATGTGTGCATGTGTGTGCACATCTGTTTATGTGTGCATGTGTATGTGCACGTGTGTAAGTGTATGATCATGTTTGTGTGTTTACAAGTGCATTTGTGTGTGCATGCATGCTAGTTCTTTTTATGTGTGTGAGTGTGCATGTCTATATGTGTGTGTCTGTTTATACATTTATGATTCTCATTGTGTGTATGCATGTGTGTGTGGATGTGTGTGTGTGAAAGGGCATGAGTATTTGTGTGTGTGTGCCTATGTATATGCATGTGTGCTTGTGTATGTGCATGTGTGCATGTGTGTATCTGTGTGTGTGTTTTTGGTGTTTGTGTGGTTGTGAGCATCTATGTGTATGTGGGTGTGTGCATGGTTGCATTTGTGCATATGCGTATATGTGTGAGCATGTTTACATGCATGTGTGTGGTGTATGTGTGCTTGCTTGCATGCATGTATGCTTATTTGTGTGTGTGGGTGCGTTTGTCGATGTGTGTGTGCCTACATGTGCTTTTGCTTTTGTGTGTGTGTGCTTTTATTTTGTGTGTAAGTGTGTGCATATGCATCAGTTTACAAGCATGCATGGGTATGTGCATTTGTGTGCATGTTCTTATGCATATGCATGCATGGGTGCATATATGTGTGTTTACATTTGTGTACGTATGCATGTTTGTTTATATGTGTGCATGGGGAAGTGCATGTGCATGTGTTGTCTGTGTGGATGGGTGTAGTCATGTGTGTGAGTGCATGTGGGTGTGCACTTGTGTTTGTATGTACATGTGTGTTCATATGTGCATGTACATGTGTGTGTGCTCATGTGCGTACATATATGCATGTGTATGTGTGTGCATGCATCTTTGTGTGAGCAAGCATATGCATGTGTTGGTGTGTGCCTATGTGTGTACTTATGTACATATGTGTATGTATGTATTTGTGTGTTTGTGCATGAGTGTTTTTCTTTGTGTATGTACGTAAGTGCGTGCATGTGTGTGTTTGTGTGTATGTGGGCAAGAGTGTGACGGTGTGTTCACATGTTTGTGTATCTGAGCATGTGCATGATAGTGTATGTTCATGTGTGTGTTTGTTTACATGCGTGTGTGTGAGTATTTGTGTGCATGTGCTTGAGCGTGTGTGTGTATTTGTTTGCATATGCTTGAGTGTGTGTACATGTGTTTGTGTACACATGTGTACGTGTGTTTGCACTCGTTTTTAGTGACTATGCATTTGTATATGTATTGTGCATCTGTGCATGCATGTGTGTATGTTCGTGTGTTTATATTTGTGTGTATATGCGTGTTTGTGTGCCTATGTGTGATTGCATAATTGTGTGCATATAAGTGTTTGTGTGAGCATTTGTACATTTTAGCTTGTTTGTGCATGTTTGAGTGTGTGCTTGTGCATATGTACAGGTGGTCATGCATTTTTGTGTGTTTGTGTGTGCATGCTTGTGTGAGTTTGTTGGTTCCATGTGTGTGGTTCCATGTGTTCAGATGTGTGCGACGTCGTGCAGGTTGGTTCATCAACATGTGTGTCTGCTTGTTTGCTCATTTGTGCAGGTGTGAGTATGTCTCTGTGTTTGTGCATTTGTGTATGTGTGTGTGAGAGAGTGGGTTGTCTCAATATGTGTGCAAGTACATGTGTGTGTGTGTGTGGATACATGCTTCATGTCTATATGTGCATGTATGTGTGCATGATTCTATGTGTGTGTGTGTGGGTGTGTGTGTACATGCACCCATGTGTATGCACATATGTGTGGATGCGAGCATGTCTCCGTCCTTGTCTGATTGTGTGTGTGTGTTCGTGTATGTGTGTTTGTGCATGTATGCAAGCGTGTCTTTGTGTCCATGTGTGTGTGCATCTATGCATGTGTGTTTCCATGTATATGTGCTTGTGCATGTGTGTTTATGTCTTAGTGCATGTATATGTGTGTGTGTGTGCATGTTCATGTGTGCTTTTGCATGTGTGTGTGTGTGTACATGTCTTTGCACTCGTGCACATGTGCATTTGTGTATGGGTGTGTGTGGTGTGCATGCATGTGTATGTGTTCATTTGTGCATGTGTTTGTGTGTGTTTACATGTGAATGTGTTTATATATTTATACATGTGTGTGCATATGTGAGTGCTTCAATGTGGTTCTATTTGTGTATGCTTGTGCATAGGTGTGTGCTTGTGTGCATACATATATGTGTCTTTGTCAGCACTTGCATATGTGTATATGTTTGTGTTTGTGTGTGTGTCTGTACATGTGTAGTTATGTGTGCACATTTGCATGTGTGTGGTTGTGTGTGTGTACATATGCATGTGCAAATGTGTGTGTTAATAGGTGTAACTATGTGTGCAAGGCTATGTATGTGTGCTTTTGTGTGCATGTGTGTGTGTATGCATATGCATGCATGGGTGTGTGCATGCACAGTTGTGTGTGTGTGAATATGCAATGTGCTTGTGTACACATCTATATGTATGCATCTGTGTGTTTGTGCATGAGTGTTTTTATTCATGCATGTGCATGTGTGTGTTTGAGTGTACGTGGGTAGGAGTGCTAAGGTGTATGCATGTGTGTGTGTATCTATGCATGTGCATGTTAATGTATGTTCGTGTGTGTGTTTGTTTGCATCTGTGCATATGTGAGTATTTGTGCGCATGTGCTTTAGTTTGTGTCTTTTTGTGTGCTTGTGGTTCAGTGTGTAATGTGTTTGTGTAGACATATGTGTCTATTTTGCATTCACTTTTTGTGACTATGCATTTGTGTATGTATTTCACATCTGTGTGTGGTGTGTATGTGCATGAATTTATATTTGTGTGTATATGCTTGTATGTGTGGCTATGTGTGTCTACATGATTGTGTGACTTAGAGCTTGTGTGTGTGTGTGTGTTTGCATTCTAGCTTGTTTGTGCATGTATGAGTGTGTGCTTGTGTAGGTGTTGGTGGTAATGCTTGTTTGTGCATGTGTGTGTGTGTATACTTGTGTGAGCTTGTGGGTACATGTGTGTGGTTCCATGTGTGCAAGTGTGTGTATCACTTTGCATGTTCGTACGTCTACATGTGTGTCTGCTTGTGTGTATATTTGTATAGGTGTGTGTATGTGTGTGTGTGCAAATGTGTGTGAGAGTGGGTTGCGCCAATATCTACGCAAGTGCAAGTGTGTGTGTGTGTGTGCATGCATGCACACATATTTGAGTGTGTGGGTACTTCCATGTCGTAGAGTGTTCATGTCTATATATACATGTATATGCGTATGATTTTGTGTGTGTGTGTGGGTGCAAGCATGTCTACATCATTGTCTGTGTGTGTGTGTGGGTGTAAGTGTGTTTGTGCATGTATGCAAGCATGTTTTTTTGTTATTGTCTGTGTGCATCTATGTGTGTGTGTGCACATGTTTATGTCCCTCTATGTGTGTTTTTATGTGTTAGTGCATGTATATGTGTGTGCATGTGTGTGTGTGTGTGCATTTACATGTGTGTGTAGGTGGGTTTGTGTGGGCATGCACATGCATTTGTGTATGGGTGTGTATGGGGTGCATATGTTAGTGTGTGTGCATCCTTGTGTATGTGTTCCTTTGTGCATGTGTTTGTGTGTACAAGTGTAGGTGTTTATATGTTTGTACATGTGTGCATGTGTATGTGTGCATGTGTGATATTTTATTATGTTTCTCCATGTTTATATTTGTGTGTAGGTTGTGCTTGTCTACATGTATACATGTGTCTCTATGAGCACATGATATGTATATGTGTTTATCTGTGTGTGTGTGTTTGTATGTGTGTGGTTATGTGCCTGTGTTTTTGCATGTATGGTTGTGTGTTTGTAAATGTACATGTGCAAATGTATGTGTGTGCTTAGTTGTAACTTTGTGCACATGCCTATGCATGCATGCTTCTGTGTGCATGTGTGTTTGTTTCTTTGTGTGTGTGTGTGTGTATGTGCATATGGGTGTGCATGTGTCTATGTATACAGGTGGGTACCTTGTTTGCATGTGTGTATCTTGTGTGTGTGCTTGTGTGACCATGTGTGTGTGTGCATGTGTATGTGCCCATGCTTGCATGTGACTATGCATGCTAGCCATGTATACATGCATTCATGTGTGCATTTGTTCATGTTCTTATAGGCCCATGTGTTTGTGCATGTGTGCCTACAAGTGTGCATGTGCATGCATGTATGTGATAGCATGTGTTTGTGAGTGCAAGTCAGTATGCATGTGAATGCGTGTCTATGCGCATGCATGTGTATGTGCATGTACGTTTGCATATGCATGTGTGCATGTTTGATATTGCATTTATGTGTGTGCATTTGCTAATGCATGTGTGTGTTTGTGCTTGTGTATGTGTTGCATGTGCATGTGTGTGTGCATTTGCATGTTTTTGTTTTTGTGGATGTGTGTGTGAGAAGTTGCATGTGTGCACAAGTGTTCATGTATGTGTATGTAAATGCTTGTGTGTGTATGTGGGTGCATATGCATTTGTTTGTGCATGTATAACTTGTGTGTGTGTTTTGAGCATGCAGGTTTGCATGTGTACTGGTGCAAGCGTGTGTGCCTATCTGTACTGTATGTGTGTGTGTGCTTACATGTTTGTGTAGACTTTTTTGTGTGTGTAAGCAAGTGTGCATGTGTATGTGTATTTGTATGTGTGTGTGATTGTGTTTGTTTTAGTTTTTGTGCTTGTGTGTGTGCGTATATGTGCATTTGTGTGCATTTACATGCAAGTGTGTGTATGTGTGAGCTTGTTTATAAGTCTTCATATGCATGCATTCATCTAAATATGTGTGTGTGCATGTCTGTTTGCATATTTTTCTATTTGTGTGTTTTGGGAGTGTGTGTGTGTGTGCATGTGCTTTTGCATTCTTGTCTGTGTATGTGTGTGTGCATATATGTGCATGTGTGTGATCATTTGTGTGTGCAGATATGTGTGCTTGCACCTATGCATGTTCTTGTGTGTACGTGTGCTTATGCATGCATGCATGTGTTTTTGTGTGCATGTGCATGTCCTTGTATGTGCATGGGCATGTGTATTGTGTGTTCATGCATGTTTGAGTGCATATGCATTTATGCATTTTTGTGCATGTGTGTGTGTGTGAATGTACATGCGTATATGTGTGTGTGTGTACGTGTGTGCATGTGTCTTCTTAACTACATGAGTGCAGGTTCATTCTTGCTTTCGTGTTGCACAAATGTGCAAAATTGCATGTGTGCATGTGTGCATGTGTGAATGTATGTGTACATGTGTGTATGTTTATGTACATACCAATGCTTGTGTGTGTGTGTGTGCGCCTATGCTTAGGTGTGTTCGTGGTTGTGTGCACTTTGTGTGGATGTGTATGTTAGTTTGTTGGTGTGGTTTTGTCTATTTTGTGTGTGTGCATGTGCTTGTGTATGGATGAACAAATGTGTGTTTATTTATGCATGTGTGTCTGTATGTGTGCACACATGTGTGTATGTATGTGCTTACATGTGTGTGAATGTTGTGTGTGTGTGTATGCATGTGTATGTGTTATTCAGTGTTTGTTTGTGTAAGTGTGTGCATTTGTGGGCATGTATAGAGATGCACCCATGTGGGCATGTGTATGTGTGTTTGTGTGCAGGTGTTAGTGTATGCTTGTGCGTGCGTGTGCTTGTGTGTTCCCATGCATTAGTTTGTGTCCATGTGTGTGTATGGGCATGTGTGTGCACCCACATGTGTTTATGCAAGCAAGTGTCTGCATGTGCATGAGTGCGAGTGTGTGTGTGTGTGCATATGTTTGCATGTGTATGTGTGTTTGTGTGTCTCTACTTATAGGCATGTGTGTATGCATTTATGTGTGTGTGTGTATGTGTATGTGTTTTTGAGCATGTGTCTATGTGTATATGTAGTGCATATATGCATGTGCATGTGTGTAGGTTTGCATATGTGCATGTGTGCAGGCCTGCATGAGTGCATGTGCAAGTGTATTTGTGTGGACGTGTGTGTATGCATTTGTGTGTACATGTTTGTGTGCTTGTGATTGTGTTTATGCATGTGTCTATATTTATGTGTCTATATGCATATGTATATGTTTGTGTATGTATATGTATGTGCATGTTTATGTATATATGTGGTTTTATGTGTGTGTGTGCATATGTATATATGCTTTTGTGCTTGTGTGCATGTGTGTGCAATTGTCCGTGTGGGGTTGTTTGTATGTGTGCATGTGTTAATGGGTGAGTTTGCCCACAAACATGTGTGAGTGAAAGTTCACTTGTACATATGAGTGTGTGTTGGTGCATGTTTCCATTCATGTGTGCGGTTGTTCATGTGTGTGTGAGTGTATGTTTATGTGTGCATGTTCAAACATGTGCACGTAAGCAAATATGTGTGTGTGTGGGAGAGTGAACGTGTTTGTGTGTGTGTTCACGTGTGCATGTCCAACTATGAGATTGTGCATGTGTGTCTGCTTGTGTGTGCATATGTGTGTACATTTGTTTGCATTTATGTTTACCTATGTGTGTGTGTTAGTGTACATGTGTGTGTATGTGTTCATACATGTGTGTGCATAGATGTGTCCATAAGCGTGTGTGCATGTACATGTGCATGTGTTTGTGCTTGTATTATGGCATGCACATGTGTGTATATGCAAGTGTCTATACATATCTACATGAGTGAGTTTTTGTACCTATGAATGCATGAGTACATTTGCTTTTATTAATGTTTAATTCATGTTGGAGTGCTTGCATGTGTGTGTTTGTTTGTGTACACATGTGTATGTGTGTTCCTAGTTGCTTATGTGAATGTATTCATGCATGTGTTCATTTATCTGTATGTTTGAGTGAGTACGTGCATGTTCTCCTATGTGTGTGTGCATGTGTACATATGTGAATGTGTGTGTACATATGTGAATGCGTCTGCATGTACATACATGTGCATACATGTGTGTGTGTGTATGTGTGCGTGTATGCATCATTGTGTTAATGTCTATGTTTGTGTATGTCTATGAATGCACCCATGTGTGTTCGTGTGTGTGTGTGTGCATCTTTGTGTGCATATATATGCATGTGTGTAAGTGCATATGTGCATCTGTGTGCATGTTTATCAGTTTGTGTGTATGCATGCGTCTATGCGCCTATTTGTTCATGTGTCTATGTGTGTGCATACATGTATATGTGTGTGAGTGTGGGTGTGTCTGTATTCATGTGTGTGTGTATGCCATGCATGCATGTGCATGCATGTCTGTGAGCCCATGTGTGTGCATGTTGACAAGTCTATGTGCATATGAGCCAGTGCTTGTACATGTGAGTGAATGTGTGTGCTTGCTTGTACATGTGAGTGAATATGTGTGTGCTTGTGCATACACGTGCATGTGCATACACGTGCATGTACATGCATGTTCATGAGTGCATGTTTTTATGTGTGTGTTTGTGCATTTGTGTATGTGTGTATGTGCATATGTGTGCACCTGTGTACACATGTGTCTTGTGTGTGTATGTGCATGCATGTTTGTTTGTGTATGCATGTGTGAGCATGTGTGTGTGTGAGCATTTATATGTGGGTACCTCATTGTGTAGGTGTGTAGTGTATTTGTGCATGTGTGGGTGCATATGTGTTCATGTCAGGTGAGTGTGAAAGCATGAGTGAATGCATATGTGTGTGTGTGTGCGCATGTGCAAGCATGCATGTGTGCCTATGTATTTATCCTTAGGTACATGTGCATATCTTTATTTGTGAATATATGTGTTTGTTTGTGTGTGTGTATGGGAGCAACTATGTGCCTTTGTGTGTATGTGTTGTGTGTTCATGTGTGAGTGAGTGTGTGATAATGTGACTATAGGTGTGCATATGTGTTTGTGCTTGCATGTCCATGTATGCATATATGTGTCTATGTATGTATGTGTTCTTGTGTACATATCTATGTTTGTGCACATGTGTGAGTGTGCATGCATGTGTGTGCAAGAGTGCATGTATTCATGTCAACACATAGTATATGTGTCTATGTGTGTGTGTGCTTCTTTGTGCTTATGTGTATTTGTGTGCATCTTTGTGCATGTGTTCATATGTCTATGTTAATGTGCTTATTTGTGTGTGCATGCAAGCATTTGTGTGCATGTGGGTATAGGTGAGAGTGTGTAGGTTTGCATTTATTTGCATTTGCATGTCTAGTTTTGCATGTCTGTCCAAGTGCACGTGTGTACATGTGTTTTATCTATGTGCATGTGAATGGTTGTGTGTGTGTGCATGTTCATGTTAGTGTGTGTGTGTGTGTTCTTTTGTGTGGCATGTATGCAAGTGTGCATGGATTTGTGTGCATGTGCACGTGTGTAAGTGTGTGGCCATATGTGTGTGGGTTTATGTTTACATATGCATGTGTGTATATGTGTGTGTGTACATGTGTGCACGTGGAGATGTGCATGTGTGTTTGTGTGTGTGTGTGTGCACATGTGAGTGTGCATATTTATGCTTGTGTCTTTGTGTGTGAGCAAGTTTGTGTGCAAGTTTGTCAATACTATTCATACATACATGTGTGGAGGGGATTTTGTGTGTGGGTGTGTGCATGTGCACACATTCCTGTGTGTCACTTATGTCTGTGTGTGCTTATACATGTGCATGTGTGTTCTTGTATATGTGTGGGTGTGAGTTTGTCTGGTTGTGTGTATGAGTTTATCTAGCGCTGTGTGTGATGAAATGTATATGCATGTGTTTATGTGTGTGTGCGTACATATTTTTACATCTATATGCATGTGCGTATTTTTGTGTGTATGCACATGTGCATGTGTGTGTTCGTGTGTGTGTGTGCATGTGTGTGTGGGTGTGTTTATATGCATGTGTGCATGCTCCTACATACATTTGTTTGTCTTTGTGCATGTGCATGTACACACATGTGTGTATGTTTAGGTGCATTCAAGTATGTGTGTGTGTGTGTGCAGATTGGCATAGGTGTTTATGGTGAGCATATGTGTGTGCCTTTGTGAGTGCATATAAGACCATGTGTGTGTGTGTGGGTGAGTGTGCATGTGTTCATGTGTCTATTAATATGAGTAAATGCATGTGTGTAATTGTGCATGTGTCAACATATATGTGTGTGCAAACATGTGTGTGTGTGTGTGCACATGTGTTGTGTGTGTGTGTGCATGTATGTGTGCGTGTTTGTGTTCATGTGTGCATGCATGTGTGTGTATATACATGTGTTCTTGTATGCCTACACATGTGTGTGTGTGTGTGCATGCATGCATGCATACATGTCTATATGTGTGTGTGTTTGTACAGATGTGTGTTCATCCTCTTGTGTGTATATGTATTTGAGTATGTGTATGTTTTCATGTATTAGTTTTTATGCATATATGCTTATGTGAGTGCATGTATATGTTCTTGTGCATATGTGTATGTGTGTGTGTCCTTGTGTGTGGGCATGTATGTGTGTGTGCTTGCTTGTGTGTGTGAATGTGTGTGTACATGTATGTGTGTGTTTGGGTGTTTGTGCATGCATGCGTCTGTGTGTGCATATGAGTGTGTGTGCTTGTGTGTATGTGTACATGTGTATAACATGTCTGTGCATGTGTGGATTTGTGTGTGCATGCATGTATGCATGCTTGTGTACATGTGTGGGCATGTGTGTTTGTGTGTCTATTTTTGTGTGCATGCATGTCTATGCATGGGTGTGTGAAAGTGCATTTTTGTGTGCATGCTGTGTGTGTATGTGGTTATGTGTACAACTCTTTATGTGTTTGTGTGGATGTGTGTGTTCAAGTGTGAGTGTGTTTCTATGAATGTGTGTGCTTGTCTTTGAATGTGTGCATATGTGTGTGTGTGTGGGCATGTACATATCTACATGCATGTGTATGTGTGTCTCGTTATATATGTAGTGGTCTACAATTGTGCACATGTGCCTGTGTGTATGTGTGTGTGTACCTATGTGTGCATGTTTGCATGTATGTGTGCACGTGTACACTTGTATGTAAGTGTGCACAAGCATATGTGTATGTGTTTGAGTGTCTATGTGCATGGGTTTGTGTGTGGGCATCTGTGTCTGGGTGTGTGTGAGTGTACATGTGTGTGTATACATATGAGCATATGTTTTCTTGTGTGTTTGTGTATGTGGATGTCTGCATGTGTGCATGACATGCATGTAAGCAATCATGAATATGAGTGTGGGCTTGTGTATTTGTGTGTGGGTAGGTGGATGTGTGCATGTGCTTGTGCACGTGCATGTGCATATTGTATATGCATGTGTACTCTTGTGTATGTCTTTATATTTGTGTAAGTGCATGTGTGTGCTTGTGTCTTTTTTTGCATGTGTGTGTGCATATGTGGGTGTACAAGTGTTTGCATATAGTATGTATGCATGTCTGCATCTTTGCATGTGTAGGCATGAGTGTGGATGTGGGTGTGGGTGTGTGTGCATGTGTGTATGTGTGTTCCTATGTGAGTGTGTAGGCATGTGTGCATGAGTGTATACTTACATCTCCATGTTTATACCTTTGTATCTACATGTGTGTTGATGTGTGTGTGTGCATGTGTATATGTGTGTGTATGAGAGATTGTGCATTGGTATGTGCATGCACATGCATGTGTTTGTGTGTGCATATGATAGAGCATTCATATGCATGTGTGTGTGTTTGTGGGTGAGCATACGTGTACGTGTGTGTGTTTGTGGGTGAGCATACGTGTATGTGTGTGTGTTTGTGGGTGAGCATACGTGTATGTGTGTGTTTGTACCTATGTGTGAGTGTACATGTGTGTGCATTTATAATCATATGCACAGGTACATGCTTGTGTGCATATGTGTACATAGATACAAATGCACGTCTGTGCATGTGTATGCACAAGAGTGTTTCTCTATATGAGTGTAGGCATATGAGTGTCTGTGCATGTGTATACATGTGTGTGTGTGTGTGTGCATGCGTGTGTGCATGTGAGAGTGTACATGAATGTGTGTTGTGTGTCTTTGAGCATGTGCATGTGTATGCATGTGCATATTTTTGTCTGTATGTTTGTGTGTATGCATTCTTGTGTGTGTGTGCATCTGTTTATGTGTATGTGCATATTTATAAATGTATGATTATGTTTGTGCTTGTTTGTGTTCATGTGTGTGTGTCCATGCATGTTTGTATGCATTGGCATCATTGTGAATGAGTGTGTGTTCATGTGTGTGTGTATGTTTGCTTGTGCATGTGTATTTGTGTTCATATATGTTTGTGTAAATGTTAGTTTATGTGTGCATGTGAGCATGCATATGTGTGTGTTTGCATGTTCATATGTGAGCATGTTTGTGTGTGTATGGGTGTGTGTGTGCAATCCTGTGTGCATATGCGTATTTGTGCATGTGTTATTGTTTGCTTGTACTCATATTTATACGTACACATTTTTGTGCATGTGTGTGAGTAATGCTTGCGTGGGTCCATCTATGAGTGCATGTGCTCCATGTGTATGAGCATGTGTTCTTGTGTGTTTATGTGTGTGTGTAATTGTCTATGTGCACACATTTTCATATGTGTATGTGAGCATATATGCTTGTGTGCATGGATGTTCTTGTGGATGTGTGCATGTTCATTCGTGTGGCTATGTGTTTGTATATGTGTGTGTCATTGTGTACATGCGTGCGTGTATTTTTGCATGTGTATATATCTTTTTGTGTGTGGATGCATGAGTATGTGTTCTTATGAATGGGTTTTTGTGTGTGTTCATCTACATGAGTGTGCATCTTTGTTGTGTGAGAGAGTATCCATATGGGGGTGTGTGTGGGTGTGTGAGTGTGTGTATTTGTGTGTGCATGTGCATGCATGTACACCTATGTTAGGAACATGTGTGTTGTGTGTGTAGTAGTTTTGTGAGTGCATGTGTGTCTTTGTGTGAGTGTTTGTGGTGCATGTGTGTGTGAATCTAGGCATAATGTCTGTGTGGGTGTAGTGTGTTTATGTGTCCTTATGTTCTTGTCTGTGTATGTGATTATGCATTTGTTTGCACACATGTCTATATGCGTACATCTTGTATGAGTGTATGGTGTCTTTGTGTGTGCATGTTTATGAGTGTGTGAGCCTATACATACATGTGTGTGTGCATGCACGTGTTTATGTGCATGTCTGTGCATATGCATGCATGCTTGTTTGTGTGTATGCTTGTGCTTATATACATGCATGTACATATGCTTTCACGTGCATGTGTGTTTGCTTATGTTTAACCACATGTCCTTATGTATGAGTGTGTGTGTGTGTGTGCATTTGTGTGTGCGCATCTATGAGTTTGTGTGCAAACGAGTGTGTTTGTGTGTACACATGTATGCATATGTGTGTCTTTGTGCATGTGTGTAGGTGTTTGGGTGCTTGTGCACTAATGTTTGTGTGTGTGTCTGCTTACACATGTGTGTTAATGTCTATGTGTGCATTAATGTTTGGGTGCACATGTTGGTAAGGGTGTGTGTATCTATGTGTGTTTGTGCACTTGTATGCACATTTGTGAACATATGTATGTACATGTGAGTTTGTGTATACATGTGCCTATACTTATATGTATTTGTGTGTGTGTGGGTGTGTGTGTGTATATCTATGTGCTTATATTTATGTATGTGTGTGTGTGCGTGTGTGTGCCTGCCTGTGGCTATGTGTGCATATATGTATTGTGTGTGTATTTGTTGTGTGCATACGTGTGTATATATGTGAGTATGTATGTGTGTATGTGTGTGTGCACATGTGTGTGTGCATGTATGTGTGTGTGCCTTGCACTAAATCTCTTAGACTAACATAGCACTTTAACCTTTTTATTTGCAAAGCAAATGTCCCTTTTTCCTAATACATTAAGTAAAGAAATTCCAAAAATCTGAAGAAATTTTTAATAGCAAAACTAGGAGTACTTATCTTGTGGTCTTAAAGTTAAATTCATTTTCAAAGAAAACTTAGCCAAGACAATCAACAATGGCTTGCTTCTTTTAGGTCTTATGAAAGACTACCAAACTTTCTTAATAAGGACCTTGAGAGCTTAAGCCATCCATGGTCTTGTTTAGAAATGTAATGAAATACATTATTTAGAAATACTTTAGTTTTGTTGACATCAAACAAAAAACCATAGCTAGAGGTCAACAGCACAACAAAGTATGCATTAATTGGGAAATGTTGCCATTATTCATTTTCCATTAACAAAGTAATTTTTTTAGTTCATTTTTAATTTGTTTTTTAGATCATCAATGCATTTTTATTTTATTATTTTGAGAAGATAAATATTTATTTCATTGACTTCATAGAGCCCAAATCTTGGGTAAATTCCAATTGTGAGTTCTTAGATGGCACTCAGATTTACATTTGAACTCATAATACACATTAGAATTGTAGACATTTTGGTTCACAATGTAACAATTTTCCCTTTTCTATGTTAACAAACAAATATAAGCTTGTAATAAAAACATAAGTGCAAATAAAAAAAGGATAGATTGTAAGATTTATGTAGTTAATATAACCATGTTATAAAACAAATGTTATGGATAAGTTACCCATCAATTTGGAGCACCTCTTTAATATAAGCTTTGTTCTTTCTCACCATTTGGTCATCATTAATAGTATTTTGAATTAATAGGTAAAAAACCTCTAGAATTTTGACTTAATTGAACATAAAAAAATCATTTTCATTTCTTATAAAGTTCCCATATTTAGGCATGATTTAATCCTAAAACATTGTCCTTTACTATATATAATATTTTGTCTACTGGTAATGAAATATGAGAATGATCGTATCATTCCTCTCATATTTTTTTTGATCCATTGGCTTTACTTGCTCATCTATTCTAAATTTAATTAAGGGATTAAAGGGTTTGAGATAGATTTAATATTTTTAAAGTTAATGCCTTTAGCATCTCAATTAAAGAATTTGTTTATGAGACAAACATTCCTTTAGATAGTTATTTATCTTATAATCATAGAAAGAATGTCAATTCTCTCATTTTTTCATGTCAAACTTGGAACCTCTTCATCATGGCATGCTATCCACATAATCATTGGTTACTTCTACCAAACATATTTTCATCATGTAAAACTATTATTATTACAATTCAACCAATTTTCTTTTAATAAATAATGACTCATCTAGATTATCCTGTATAGATTCTTTTTTGAGCAAATAATTATGTTATCTATTTCATCAAATGGCTAGCACTTAATACTTATCCTATGAAGCTTTTGAGCTATTTATAATAGATGTTAAAAGTATATTGTTAAATTTATATATGGAATAAATGAGAAGGATCATTGAAACTTATTTTTTCAAAGTTTTTGATGTCCCTTATTTCAATTTTCTTACTTTGATAACTATACAAACAAAAAATGATATTTATAAGCTCTCTTACCATTATATTTTTTTGTTGAATATTCTATAAGTATTGTTTTGTGACGAAAAAAAAAGAAATATAACTTCCATTGATTTAATAAATAGTGTTCTTTTTTAAGAAATCATATTAAAAGCATTAAAAACTTGATTGCATTATGAAATTTATGCACAAGTGGTCATGATGCGGACATCAAAGCTTGGCGTTGCACGAACAACGGGGGAACAATTTTTATTTAAATTTTCAAAATATTTTTTGAAATATTATGAGGTAAAAAATGATGCAGTGATGTATGCACCGAAACATGGATTCCGGAACATCTTTCGGAATCGAATTCAGAGTTCAAACGGACTCCCAGGAGCCAAAATAGCGCGAAAAACACTTTTCTTGCCGCCGGCTCCTTCCGCCGCCTATGGCTGCCGCCTGTCGCGCCGTCCGCCGCGAACCAGACCCGGGTTCGACCGACGAGCCAGACCCGCGCCCGAGTCCCGCCCGGGCTCGTCGACCCGCACCAACCTGTGACCCGCACCGACCCACGCCAGCCTGGATCGACCCGCACCAACCTGTGACCCTCGCCGACCCACGCCAGCCGGCACCGACCCGCGACCTGTGACCCGCGCCGACCCACGCCTGCCAGCACCGACCCACGATCTGTGACACGTGCCGACCCACGCCAGCCAGCACCGACCCACCGCCGCCGTTGCCGCGCCTCCAGCCATCCGAAATTAGGGTTAAATAAACTTAATTTTGATTATTTTTCTCAGAATTTTAAGAGTCGGTTTGTAATTTTTAGGTGACTTTTAATTTATCCATGTGTCCTTTAGTATTCCCATGTTATGAGTTAAATGTCTTTTGTACCCTTATGGATTCCTATATAAGGGGAAGTCCTCTTCTGTTGTAAAAAAAGATTGAATAGTTAATGCAAGCTTTTGAGTTTGTTTGCTTCCATTCTAAGCGTGAGTGCTCTGAGTGTCTTTGGCGTGCCAACTCGTCAAATCTCTGATACTGGGAGGAGGGACGTGAGGTCCAAGTGGTGAGACGCCACTCCAGTTTTGGCGTGCTGATTCGCTGAAGCTCTGGTACTGGGAGGAGGGGTGCGAGGCCCAAGTGGTGAGATGCCACACCAGTAAGTTATCCCCGACACTGGTTCTACTATCCATCTTCCTACCCCTCCACCAAAATCTCAAAATCTAAAGCTTTTATCATTTCCCTTTCCTTTTCTATCTACACACACAATCCCGTATCTTTTTGTGTCACCCTACCCCTTTTTGTCCTACATCAGGTCAAGTGTGGTACAATGTACCATACCTTTATTGGGACACCACATTATACTTGTTGATTATGTAGTGTGCAAACAACAACTTGCATGCAAAAGGATAAGCTAGTGTATTTCGCTATATTTGTCTAATGTAGAAACAAATCTACATCACATTAGATCAAAGAGATATTGATTTGTATAATACTAGTGGCTTCTCATGGGAGTACATTGATGAATTCATTTGAGCACAAATAAGTGCCTCAATGAATATTAAATTACATTCATACATCTCTGGTAAATTGGCAAAGTGCTATGAAGAGCTCAAATTGTATTGGTCAAATAAAATGAGTCCAATCTAGTGCTTATTCTGGCATTAGAGTATTACGATGAAATGTTTGAGTCAAATTAACTTCATGAATGACATAATAAGCAAAAATAAAAGGGTCCTTAGCTAATGATCAAATAATAAGAATAGTACCCAGAGATGCACTAGCATACCAAGACAAATTATTGTCATAAAAACTGAGGGAAACTTATCTATAAAATGAGGTGACCAGAATTGGAAAGTTATGAAGTCCATGATGACAGACATACTTTGCGAAGCTAGAACATTCTAAACTTCATCATTTATTTCAAATTCATTTTTTTATTTATCCCACACAATTAAACATTTGAACTTGTATAATATTGTTATGTATGGTATTTTTTTCTTTCACTTTTGTTATGACAACCATGTATATGTTAACAACGAATATACTTTTCATTTCTTGTAATTTTCTTACTTTCACCAACAATTGTGCAAGGGCTTGCATTGTTGTCTTTCTACTTTAGAATGCTATTCCAAGTAAATGAGAGATGCTTAGCAATCAACTTTATCAATTGGTTTTTATTTGGAATAATATAACATCATATTGTCATACTTGTTGGCATTTATATTAAACAAATTCATTCAAGATGATTGAAAACCTCCAAGAATTTTTAGTTCAACAACAATTTCATACCTTTGATGATTCAAAAAAAAGTTTATAATGCTAAATTTGAACCAACAAATTTAGCAAACACTTCTAGCATATTAAAATTCTTGTTTCTAATGATTCTTACAACAATGGCTTGGTTTTCTTCATAAACTCCATGTATAGTTTCCATGATTGCATTCATTTGGGTGGAATTCCAATAGATCCTTTCATAAATCCTAAAAATCATTAATTAGAATGGAGAAAGTAAACTAAACGACACAAATATTTCATTCATCCACTTTGTCTATACAATAGGGAAAGCATTGTAAAAGCTTGAATATTACCAACTTTATTTTGAATTACTATCATTTTTTATTCAATTCTCATATTAAGAGAGGTATTAGCACAATAACATCATGTTTAGCTAAACAACCTTTAATACTTTGCCAGTATTGATTTATTAGACAACTAATTCTTTGATTAATCATAACATGTATGCCTAATTTTTCACCATATATGTCTAAAATATGTTATGCTACAAACCATTTAGTTATTGCAAGATTGATAGTAATCTCATCAGAGTAGTCGTGGCATTTGTAGGCATGTTGAATAATAATTCTTTTCAATTGATCTGACAAAGGAAGAGAAAAATTATGTAGATACTAAAAAGCATCACTATCTTTGTTGTAATTTTCTAATTCCAATTTCTTTTTCTTCAGATCTTCTCAAAGAACTTTCTCCTTGTTTCATTGCAACTTGATTTGATAGCTAAGTTAACACCATTGCCCAATTTCTAATGGACTTCCTTATTAACAAGGGATTTTTATGCAAAAGCTAATATTAAGTCTCTTTTTCTCCTTGATCCAACATGCAATAGCTTTATTTTGCTTCTACTTCCCATAAAAAGTTTTAGCTATCAATAATTCTACACTAAAGAACTTGTATATTAGTAGGTTCAAATTTTTTCTACTAAGGATGCTTGGAAAGTATTAGTCAGTTTCCTTGTCTTGATTTCATTTTCCGCAAGTGGCTCACCGATCTTTCTGCCATTTTTCTCCTCTTAGAAAAATCGTTTTAAAATTCTTAGAAAACATACTTTGCAATGAAGAGAAATTGTGGGGAAATTAGAGTATCATTAAGCCACTTTCTAGTTGAAGATATCTAAGTGGATAACCATTTATTATGATTGATATCCATGTTCTATTCATAAGATTTCTAACCAATGTGCTAAACTTTGTTGACAAATGGAACTAAATTAGACTAAAATTTGCATAGCAACCCTAACATCTAAAGAAAAAAAAGTTTCGTTGTTTGGTTATGAATATTTTATTAAAGTTGTATGGACCTGTAACACTATCTTTGTCCATTTGGATAACCACATGATGAAGCTAGTCGAAGTCTATATTTTTAGTTGGAAATTGTCTCACATTTATAGTGATTAGTTGCTAAATAAAATTTATAGCTTCTTCATTAGTAAATTTCTATTTTGTGGGAAGGAACTCTTTAAATTGTTGTACAACAGCATCTTGTAAATACTCTGGACCTAACATCTTAAGGCCATAATAGTCTTTAATATCATTAATGTGAAGCTTTGTCATATTGTTTTTTGCGAAGCATGAATTTTTTTATTTAATTGAATTCTTTTAGCCTTATTTCTATTAGGTTTGGCTTCAATAAATTTCATCATATCTTACTTCTTCCAAAAGTTGTTGATTAGCCACATTTGAACTTTATCTTATCCTCCTCTATGCCACATTCTAGGAATTGCTTTACTCTAATTCCTACTTATTCATTTACACTCTTAAAATTTTTAAACTACATGAAATCTTATATTACATTACTTTAGGTATTCATTAAGACCTTTACTTTTCAATGATAAAGCCTACATTTTAGTTTGATGTGTAAGAATTACACATTTATTTTCTACCACTTCATAAAAACTATAATGTGCTACCCACATGTTTTTGAACTTAAATTGCATGTATTGAGAGATGTACATCAATTAAAGGTGAAGCAAAGGAGCATAAAGAATTAACACCACTCAACAAAAATGTTCAACAATTTCAATTGAGTTAGCTTCAAGAATCTTTATTTGCCAACTTATCAAAATTCTTCCATACCAATTTATCTTTTGTTTTCCAATCCTAGGTAAAGGTAGAAACCCTGAGTAGGGTTCAAATATTCTAAATTGATTTTAGCAATCTATAAATCTATTAATTGCAATAACATTAGGAGTTGAAGCTCCTTGTATTCAAGTATAAGTACAATAACATTAAAATCCTCTCTTAATGAGCCATGAGACTTCTTGGTTTTTTGCAAATTTGTCATACATTCTCTACAAAAAAAACTTCTTTGAGCTCTTGTACATTTTCTAGAAATAATTTTGAAATTAGAAGTTCATTGATGATCTTTTCTAATTACATGTAGATGGATGGAGACATTTAATAACCCATAGGTAGAGTAATGCATTGGATGATATGTTTAAATAGTACCAAAACTTTGTAAGACTAATTAATTATGCCATGTGTATAACATTGAGTAATTGTTAAATTACATAATTTCTAAACAAGAACCATCTGTCCAAGCAAAGAAATTAGCACTATTTCATTAGTTAAGTAATATATTTGTTTTAAGAAAAGGTTTAGGGTTTTGTACTCCCTTAATGATAAATATAATAACATTGTATACTTATTATTTTTTATTAATTCATATTATTCTAATAATTCTTAAAATTTCTTTCAAACCATTGCATTGCTCAGTACCATTCTTTGCTCTCTTATTTGATATTTTTATCAAAAAGAAGTAAACCAATCATGTTCAGTAAAGATTTCACTTGATTTTATTCCTTCTACATGAAATTTTGTCCTAAACTTTTTTAATAGTTTAATTTCTAGTGGATATCGTGTTTTTTGTCGAGCTATTATTTTTAGATATAATAATAATCCATTATCTTCACGAGTTGCATTCTAAATCTCAAATTGATTGAAACAAAGTTTGTATGTAGTGTTCTTTTCGAGTGACATATAACATTAAATTGACAAATCCTCTAATGAAAAAATCGTTTATTGAATGTAATATTGAGAATGAAATCATATGTCTACATGGTCCTAAAATTTAGTAGTTAATTTTCTAATGGATTACACATTGGGGTCCTTATCTCTTTGTTGATCTTACTGGCTAATAGGAGGATTATTTACAACACTTTTTCCTTGTGTTTCTTGTTTTGTTCTATTATGCTTATAGGTTTGTTCCTTACAACATAATTTCAAACATTGGCTACAATAAAGTGGTAGGTTGCCAAATTGGATCTTTTAACAAGATCAAGGAATGTTGATACCATTTTGAGTAATTCTACTGGATTTGGAGTGTTCCTTAAGAAAATTCATTTGGACACAAAGCCTAACAACATATGGTTGAACTAAATTCAAAGTAGAGGCATACACCTTTTGTTGTTTCCCTAATATGATTGTTTTATTGCATTGTGAAATATGCGTATAAATATGTTCTCTAACTAAATCAAGAAAGAAGCAAGTGATGACTCAGCGTTGAGGTGAAATTCTACATTCAAATATAAAACACTCATCAAGAATTCATGAACATTCCAAGACCTATGGAACATGCAATGGAGGAAGTAATATTTTATATTAGGTTAGAGCGAATTGCATCAATTTTCTTAAGAACAAAATTTGACCATATTTTAAAACCCAATCATTGAAAAGCATTTCATATGAATTCCATGATAGATATCCTAAATGAAAATTATCTAATTAGTTCAAACCTAAAATTAGCTACCATCTTTCCAATTTCCTCCTCACAAATGATTTCAAGATCCCCTTTAAAATTTGTACTTGTCTTTATTCTAATTAGAGATCAGACACTTGAGTTGTTTACTACTCTACAAAAGATTGACTCAAGTAAGCTCCTCCAAAAATCTCCAAGGACTCCACCATTCAATAATATTGACTAACTAGAATGATGTTTTATGAAAACCCATGATCAATTCGAATGGTTGATCACTAATTGTTTTGAAGTTTCTCCTTTTTGTGGTATAGGAATTATTTAGTTTCAATCACTAATTGTGATTAGGAAAATCCATTGGATTAGATATGTCATCTTCGAGATGTGCGAACACCCATTTTACATTTATCAACCATCTCATTATTCATCAGCCCATTTGTTTCCTCATTAATTGTGCTAAGCAAAAACAAGTTTTTGTTAAATATGATATATTAATGTGTAGCACCTAAGCTAAACTCCTTATGATAAGGAATTTTTGACATTTTTTTATTCCATAATAAATTTGTGGTCACCACAATAAATTGTCGCATTGAAATTTAATGTAAAAAGTTTAGGTTATGTTTATGTTTTTACACCAAAGGTACTTAAGAAAGTTATATTGACGCAATAGAGCCCTTATGATGTCTTTTCTTGTTCTATTATTTCTTTTTACTTATTTATTTTTATTATGATTATAGCATAATGATGATAGGTAATTTTCAGTTGACAATAGATGAAGGATTTTAAAAATTGGGTAACTTGAGATGGATCATGGGTGATGGCTATAGATGTTGAAAAATCAATGAACTTTTAAATTTTTATTTACCATAGTGAACTAAAGCAAGCAAACCTTCCATGAAATTAAGGGAGAGGCACCAATGGACATAGTAATGAATCAAACATTAACATCATTCAGAAGCACACCAAAATCCCAATTATTAACACTTGGTCATTCTTTCCAAGGATATGTACAATGACATGTTTATGGGGAATTCCCTCTCTTAATCATATATTATAGAATTGCTTGGTGGTCTAATTGAGCAAAACACAATTATAATTAAATTACCCACCATATATATGGTGAACAAAAAATAATATTTAAGGAAGTTGAAATCAAGAAGGTGGTAATGCAATCAAACACACTCTAATAGTTAAATTGTGATGCAAGTGGGTTATCGTGGAATCTGTGTGGAAAGTAGTAAAACAAAAGATTTTTTGAGTGAAGTTAAAAATTTTTCTTTGGAGAACATATAAACTCTTATTAGATCTGATATGGCTCACGACTTCCTCCACTACTGATTACACAAATCATGGAACATAGGTGACTTCGAAATGCGCATCTTTAAATATTGCCTAGGGTACAAATTAATATAGAACCATCACTTTTCACATCTAATTGTCTTGATAACACTTATCTATCCATTCATTTAAAAAGGTAGCATTGTATTCAATTGCGTTTGTAATTGGAAAGCCACTAAAAATTGATGTCAAAATATTATGTTTAACTCAACCATGTGTTGAAATAGTATGCATTGAAGTCAACTTGTTAATTGAATTTTTGGTAGAATATTTTATACAATAATCTTCCTCTACATTGTAGTCAATGTTGTTAGTAGGAACACATGTTATCAATTAATATATTAAAGACAACTAAAACTTATGCTCAAGAAAATGCCACAGTTGATAGTACCTCTACCAATTAGAAGTCAATAAGAGGAAGAAGCAAATCATGTGCAAACTCTTAATAAATCATGGAGAAAGCCAGAGCATAATGTGTGAGAATGGCCACAATGACCATCAATATTCTCATAATGGAGAATCTATTTAGACAATAAAAAATAATGAAATTTGATACTGAGATATGGTTAAGACAAATGCAAAATTATAGGCATGTGAAAACAATAAAGTCATCAAAAAAATTTGCTGATCATCATGCAATTATTTAGAATGAATAACATTTTAGATAAAGAAGAAAAAGGACATGAAATCTTGAAAAATCAATTAGACAAGCAAAGGTATTTATATTAGATGAATAGAACTTCATAACCAAGAATGTAGGGTCATCACTAACTGTTGAAAAATCATGATTGCCCTACATCTGAATGTCATACAAGACCAAAAGTGTGATCAAACAGGATGATAAGAATGATGATATTCAAATCCATAACTACAATTAGGCTATCATGGACATGTACAATGTTTTCTATTATCTATATATTGGACAATGCTTCACCCTAATTTTGGGAATATTTATTAATTTTTTGTCACATTGGTGGTTTATTTTAATATGTATGTGATGCTTTTAGCATCATTCCTATTTGAAGCCCATCAAATGAGTATGTCTCTAACTTCTAAAATATATGTCCCTTCAAAGTTACTAATCTTTGCACCACTTATCACAACAATTCATTTTCACCATGTGCCTCAAATTGAAATTAAATTGTCTAATCAATGCTTTTAAAATGGATTGCATCCTTGTGTACACCATTAATGTAGAAATTTTTTCGCATACTGTTCATTCGATTTTCTTTATTTAAGAGGTCAATATCATTTTCATTCTTTAATGATATAAACTTAATGTTATTTAGACAAGTACTCCATTGTACTAATACATTGTGGTTCTATAATTTATAGTTGACATTTACATTAGTGCTCTCTCATCTATCTATTCTTTCATTTGTGAGATGTAGGTTAGTATGTAACTAATATGTTTAGGATCTTAACCCTTGTGTAGAATGATGTGACAACAATAATAACATGTTAAATTAATAATGTAATGTGGTAGCACCATCAATTAATAAAATAATATTTCATTAAAAATGAGAATAAGCTAATGAAAAAAATGGCTTTGTGCATAATTCTTTGGAAAATGCTTTAAAATTTTAATTTTCAAATTACTTTTTATAATAAATAATTATCCTACTTAGAAGTAGTACCTTTTCAAATTATATTACGTTTTACTAATCATCTAAACACTTCAAATGCTTTATTCTTGTTTTTCAAAAATAATTCTAAGGTATATCTTATATTACCCTTGACTAAAATAAAGTTGTCATTATTTTAACTTATATTAGCCACTTAGGTCCAAAAAAATCAATATGAACAAACTCTAAAGGTTATGTATTTTTTCATACATTCAAGAACTTAAAAAGGATTTTATTGATGTTTTCCTATTGGGCAAGAATCAAAGTGGACAATCCTTTATTTTAGTGGAAAATCCATGACTTTCATATTGTAGTTGAACTTGAGTGTCCTAATATTCTATGCTATAAAATTGACTAATTCTACTTATTTCCTCAAACAAGAATTTTAAAATATTTCATTATCAAAATTTATAGCATAAATATTATCATTTCTATACCTTACGAAAAATTATATTCGCATCCTCCCAAAAAGAAGTATTGTGATGTACGAAATATCACATTATATCATTTTTTATAGAGTTGTCTAACTCTAAGTCCATTTTGTCTTGAACTTTCATTATGAAATACTCCATCAGCAAAAGGACAGTAGAGATGCCTATTCTTTCACTTGTTGTCTCATTTTGCAAAGTTTTCTCCTACAACAAAAAATCAAGCATCGTATGTTTCTAAGCTCAAGTGTTTTCCTCTATCTTTTATCATGTGTGTTGCAAACGACTATCTAAGTTTTTCATTGGGAACTCAAAGTTATTGTACAACCATTATTTAGATCCAACTTGCCCTTTTTATTTCTTACTAGAGACATATCAACAAAGGGAAACATTTAAGTTTTAGAATTGGAAATGCAAGCTAATTAGGGTTCTTGTAGATTAGTTCTTATTTTATGTTCAATCTATCATTTGGTTATCCATGCAAAGGAATGCTTATTCATCATAATCATTTTTTGGCAAACAAATAATCAATTTTTATTTTGATATTAGGAGTGGCATTTTACAAAAAAGATTGACTTGTAAAATAAAGAATCTCTTACATGTGAATGTCTTCTTCAATTTTTGTAGAAAGTTACAGAATGATGTCCTACAAAAACACTTATGTATCTTACATGTAATCTCCTAATAGAAGCAACCTGATTTTTCAGTCCTTTATCTTCTTATGGAAACAAAGTAACATTATTTATCAATTCTCATGAACTTGAAGAAGAATCCTGTTGATCTTTCAAAAATTGACATTTGCACAAATATTAAATAGGTTCCTAGGTTATTTTGCTATGAGATGCATTATGGGTTTCAAATTCTTGTTTCATAGTCTATAATTCAAGCTTTAATGTGTCATGTTTCTTTCCCCACTTTTTATATTTACATAATAGTCTAAAAGGCTATATTTTACATTCTTTTAAGCTAATTATTGATCACTTACCTTATCATGCTCTAAATAATCATCATAGATAATTTAGTACGCATTTTGAAGAAATAAAAGTAAGTACGAGTTTCACAATAGCGGATGCCATGACAGGATTTAAAATATTTTTTTGTATTTATTATTTCAAAATCATATCTATTTTCCAAGGCTTCTTTTTAAAAAAATATTTTCATACTAATATGCATACACACACTCATGCATACACAAACACATAGACACACATAAACACATGCATACTAATATGCATATATGCACGTGCCTACACACACTCACACACTAAAACACATGAATGCATACACACAAGAATACATACACAAAAGAATTCACATGCACATCTACACACCCAAACACAAATAAACACATACACATATGCACACACAAACATGTGCAAACACATACTCACACTAATACATATAAATATTCACACAAACACATGTATACATAGTTAAATGTACATACATACAGACTCAAACACTAACACATGTATTCACACATGCACAAATGCACACAGCCACAAACATGCATGTATACACACTTACACACATGCACAAGCACATGCACATCCACACATAAAGGCATGCACAATTCTGCACAACCTTGCACACACACACACACACTCACATTCACATGCATACACACTCAAAAAAGGACACTAATGCATGTATATACTCAAGCTTGCACACAAGCACACACACACACACGTGTACCCATGCACACACATGCACATGCAAAAGTACACACTCAGTTGAATATGCATAGGAAAATAGACATGAACACACACACAAGCACACGCATGTATAATTATATGCACATATACACAAATGCACATAAAGATGCATGCACTCATGCACACAATCACACATTCATCCATATACATGCACACCCACAAGCATATGCAACCACAAGTGCACACTCTCACGCTCACATACAAACACAAACACAAATGCACATACATATACACACACACTCGCACAAACACACACATGCATGAACACATACACATACACATGCACACACACATGAATATGCATGCACATGCACCCACACACATACACATGTGTATACATGCAGACAGACTCACACACAAACACCTAAAAAACACATATACATGCACACATAGAAACACACATGCACTTCACACACATGCACTTACTCATGCCAACTCATGCATACAAACACACACACACACATGCAGGCATGCAAACATGCACACACACATTCACACATACACACCCACAAACATACACATACAGCACACTCTCATATACACACATTACCACACACACGTGTGCACAAACACAACACATGCACACGCACATGCACAAACTCACACACACATTCACTTATGTGCACAAACACAAATAGACATACACACAAACACATATACACAGACACATATGCATACACATACACACACATAGACACACCTACAAAACGTCATGCACATGCACCCACATATACATATGCATACACACACATATATGCACACAATGTATGCATAGACACACACTCGTGCACACACACTTAAGCATGCACCATTACACACATTCACATGTCCATGCATGTATGCAACCAAGTGTACTCATATATGTGCATACATGCAAATACATGCACACAAATCCACACACCCACACATGCAAACACAGACACACAAATGTAAACACACGACTACACACACATACATGAACACATACACACACACTGGCCCATGCATGGAAGGTAGCTTTTGCAAACAGATGTAGACATGCATGCACATTCACCCACATGCACAAGCATACAAAGACAATTATGCCTATGTGCACACACAAACACAATTGAGTATTCATGCAGACAAACATAGATGCTCACACAAACACCCACACACAAGAACCTGAACATGTGCTTGTGCACCCATGCACATACACATATGCTCATATGAACATGCACAAATAGACACACACACAAACACATACACATATACACACATGCACATACATGCACACATACACACATAAACAAACACATGCACACTTACACACACATAAATACACAAAAAAGCACACATGCACATGTACATAGACAAACACACATAAAGGTACACAGATGCATGTGAACAATAATGCACATGTACAAAACCACATGCACACAAGAACACACATGCACATGCATATGCACAAACACACACACAAGCACGGACAAAACACACATGCACACTCACAAAACACATCATCACAGACAACTACATCCACACACCCATGTGCACACATGACATACACACAAATATGCACAAACACATGTCTGTGTATGCATGTATGCTCCCACTCACATGCAAATTGATACACACACACACAATAACACACACACATGCGCACACACACACACATGCATCCACACACATACACACACACACATAAATAAATGCATTCATATAAGCACATGTGCATGCACCCAAAAACACACAAGTACACATACACATACACAAAAACACATAGATGCACACACATACATATGCATACATATGCATGCACACACACACACACATACACACACATGCACAATGCATACTGACACAAACACACATGCACAAATGAAGAACTTACACAAATAGACTCACAAACACACAAATGCACTTGCACTCACACAAATATACACATACAAAGGCACACATAAACACATGTGCACAAACATTCATGCACAGACACATGCATTTGTATACACAAATACTAACACAAGCATACTCACGCATGCACATACACGTGATTGTGTACACACACACAATCACATACACTTGTATAGGCATGCATATAGGCACACACAAGTGTACACACATGCATATATATATATATATACACACACACATACACTCACAGAAGGGATGCACACAGATCCACAAGTACAAACAAAAATATAGACACAAACAAATGTAAATACATGTACACACACACACACGTCACATAGACTGGTGCATGCACACACTTGCATGCATTCACACACAAACACACACATGCATGTGCATAAGCATAGGCACAGGCACAGGCACAGGCACACATGCATGCATAATTGCACACATATATATATTTACACACATGCACACATACATGCATAAATATATGCATGCACAAGCAAACACACTCATATGTACACACACACATGTACACACATGCATGCACACACACACACACACATGCCCATGCACTCACACACACTCATCAACATGCACTTATGAATAATCTCTGACAACCACATTCACAAATATACTCACATATATAAACATGCATATACACACACAGATACATACACACACAAACACATACACACATGGACAAGCCCATTCTCACACAAGCCTAGACATACAAACACACCCCATACAATTACACACATACACACATGCATGGATGCATGCACATAAACATGCACACACACATGTAAATGCATATGCACATGTACACACACACACACACATAAACAAACACTCATTTACACAAAATGCACACACATGTACATGCACATGTACACATACACATAATGATACAAACATATACACACAAATGTAGGCATGCACTCAACACACACATGCACTTATGCACACACAAATACACACATACATACACACAAACATGCACACAATTGTAGCTGAACACAAATGCACATAGACACATACATATATAGTAGGAACACACACAAACAAACATATGCATGCATGCAAACATGTTCACACACACAAAAGCATAAACACATGCATGCATGCACACATACACACACACACATATAGATGTTCATGCACACAAAACAAACATACGCACACACAAATACACACATAGGCACAAACATATATGTATGCAAGCATACAACTACAACTACACACATGCACATGCATACAAACAATACACACACACAAACATGTAGGTGCAAACTTATATGCACCTACACACTAACATCACCACACATGCATACACATACACACACTCACATGCACATATACAGACACATGCATGCACACACACACATACATAGAAACACACACAAATACACATGTATACAGATGCAAATACATGTGCACTCATGTACACACGCTCATGAAAGCACACAAACATGAACTCATGCATGTAATAGTATACACATATGCACACACACATATGCACACACACATACACACATGTATACATACACAGATGTGTACAAACACTTGCATAGAAACACAAGCACACATAGGTACATAGACAAGTAAACAAATGCACACACACACACACACACAAGTAGATGCACATATGCAATCACACACAAGTACATACACACAAGAACACACATATAAACTCTAACACATGAGCTCACATGTATATACACACATTTTCACACAAAACAACACACAAAAAAGAGCTCATTTGCACACACACACACACATGAACTCATGCAGACAAACTTGCACATGCACATATGTAAGCACCCACACACATCAACACACCAAAACACACAAATAAAAACCTATGCACCAACACTCACACATGTGCACACATGCAATCGAATACACAAATGTGTTTGCAAGCACACATGCACAAGCACACACACATGCATATACACACAAGCACATGGACACATTTACAAACACTTATACAAGTACTAATACATGTACACATATTCACAAACACACACAAAAATAATCACACAAGAATTAATGCCTATACATACGCACACACCACACACAAATGCATACTAACACACACACACACACACACACATGTATAGGCACACATACATGGATGCTCACAAGAACATGCCAACAAAGTAATGTGTATACTCATATACACACACATGTAGAGGGACATATGCACACACCCACACACATGTACATAAACACACCCACACATGCACATGCTTGCACACATGTACAAATATATAAAAACAAACACAAATACACACACACATATGCACATGCACATGAACCCACACACACACACACACACACACACACATATAAATACACATTTGTCTGATGTACACATGTAAATAAATGCACATGCATGCAAACACACACACACACATTCTCATATGCACATATGGACATATACATGCACACATAGAAACACATTCATGCATAGGCACATGTACTCACATCCACACCCACATGCAAATACATATAGAAAGACTTGTTGTTTCCATAGCAATGACACTACTTGTTTGATGACAACAAAACCAATATGCTAGTTTTTCTAACACTTTTCTCAAGTGTCTTTCAGGTCATGCATCTCAAGATCTTACAACAATAATCAATTGAAGAGTTTTGACTAAATGTCTTATGCAGCTATCCACAAGAGAAGCATTGTTAAGTTGTGTTGGTGGTTATGATCTAGTTATGGCATAAAAGGCATATCAAGGAGTTATTAATTAAACTCTTAGCAGAGTAGTTAACCATCAATATTCCTTCTCCAAAACATCTATTGATTTTTTCGTTTATCCTATCACTTGACTACAAATGATATAATTAGTTTTCATAGCATCATTTATTCACATGCATTATTATTGATTCCTTATGTATTACCTTTTTAGTAGTTGTAAAAATATTTTATTGTTTTAATAGCTAAAAAAAGCTTTGAAAAGTAATAAAAAATGATTAATACATATACAAAAGATATTTTTTGAAAACAAAAAAATTGGTTAAAGAACACAACACATGGCTAAGCACATAGGCTTAGGCAAGTGCACCAAAATACTAGGTAATGAGCTTATGGAGTCATAGGTAAGGAGATTATATGAACTAAGTTGGGTCAGGCCCAAGTCAAAATCAAACACAATTTAGCTTAGAAGCATAACAAGTCATGATATATTTGTGAAATATTATGTAACGAAGTGGGTCAGACCAGACCCATTATCACATATTAGAAGTAGTCTTATAAAGTATGCAAGTATCCTAGGGAATGAATTGTTGAGAACACAAAGGGGAGCCAACCCCATGTACTAGCTCAAATTATAAAAGAAGAGGAACTCTTATAACATGAAGTATGCATTAGTTTTTGAGCATGTGGGTCTAAGATTTTAGGAGCTATTATGTCCAAAGCTTAACCGACACTATGCCATCTGATTGCACGTTTTTGTGATCAAACAGTCCACATCATGCCCGCTTTTGTGAATAGTAGATTTCATTTAACTATCCTTCTAACAAGTTTGATTGAATGGTTGGGATCATCTTTGTATTTGTGAAAAAAATATTTCAACTAGATGCCATCTATAGAACTTGATAAAATGTTTGTGCTCATCTTTGCCTGTATGGTTAGTACTCTTCAGCATCAAGGTTAGATGTATGGCCTTTATTCAACATTTTGATTGAGAAACACTTGCTTCATCCACTCAAATGAGAGGATGGTTCTCATTCATAATCAACATTCCAGAAAGTTGTTTGTATTTATTTTAAATTAGTTGAATTTAACCTTACGACATCAATATTTTTAGAAGAGAAGGTGCAAAATAAAAAATTGCAATCTAAGTTTGATGCCTTTGCTAGAGCCTGCTTGTGACTCAATTTTCCTACTTGAACATTTTCTTCAATTGCACATCTTATTAGTGACTTCTTTATAAATGATTATTTATTTCCTTATTCCTTTTAAAATAAATGGATCATAATAATTAAAAAATCTTTGTTCATTCTATTTTTTCTTAATAACGTTAGGGCATATTAATAAAACTTTTAGATTTAATATTTCATAACTAAGTCATTTAGATTGTTCCAATAATATTTAATTATAGACTTATATTCTAATAACATAGTCCATAGAGTTATGTCATATAAGCTTTTACAAGTGAATAATAAAATATTATGACTAATTATTATTTTTTATTGTATTTCATTATAGTAAGCTTTTATAATTGTAGTTGTGATAGTGAACCATTCCTTATCACGATAAAACAATTTGGGTTGTATAGGATACCTCTACCTACACTGGTGAACAGAGTGGTTTTGTTAATAAAATTCTAGACGGGTTTATTGGCGATGGAAGTAGCATGAGTTAAGCCAAATCATCTAAAACCCTTTTATCATATTTATTTTCTGTATTATTACGCAATTTATGATATTTTTCTTATTTGATAATATTTAATTAAAAATATATATAAAAGAAACATTCAAAAATATGTTTATCATGCATGAAATATTTTTTAATATCAAAAACTTCAATTTTTATACAATTTTATTTAGTAAAATTATAAAATGATTTATTTTATAATGCTAAATTTTAATTTAAGAAAAGGTTTTCAAAATAGAAAAATGTTTAAAAGTATAATTCACCCCTTTTATGTATTAGCTTAGAAAAAAGTATATCAAGTCGTATCATAGCAAATTACATCAAGGAAAGAAGTTTCTAAAAGAAGATCCTATTTGTTTCATTCCTTATATGGTTAACTTCATGCATCTACTTATGTTTGAAGGAAAAAGTTTTATTTTATGAACAAATGAATTTAAATCTTTTATTTTAAATATTAGTGTTGAGTTATGGTTATAATTTAAAATTATTTTATTATTTCTAATGATTTTAATGAGTATTCTAGAACTTCAAGGAAAAGAAATGCCAAAGGAATGAAGTATCTTTATTTTTCTTTGCCACAACAAATTAGAATCAAGATTTGTCATCTAAAAATCTGTTTTTAGGTTATGTATGAACTATAAAATTTATATGATGAATTGGTTATGCTTCCCACTCAAGATAAGAAACAAATAAGAAATCAAACAAAAAAAAGAAAAGAGAAAGAGGAAGAGAGAAACTTTATTCTCCTTAAAAGCAAATTCTTCATCTCAAGGTGCACAACATTTTTCTACCTTTGATAATGATAGTCACATTATTAATGATAATTAATTGACTATTTCTTTTTATGCACTTATAGTTGAGCATACAAAATCGATTAGGACTTAGTATTAAGCAATATTAATTATTTAGAATTTATTAGTTAAAGCATACAATTATTGTATAATGAATTCAAATATTGTAAGCAAATCAACACCATAGTTTCTTAATAACATGCTTTGATAAAATGTAATTGAATGATGACATGATTTGTTATTAAAAATGAACACAACAATTAGTAGTCCTTTATAGATAATTTATTTTGGACAAAAAAATTCTTAAGTTTAGATGAAAAGAAACTTGCAATTTTTTATTGACATCGATTTTCTCTAAATTTACATGAGTTAAATTTTATAAGAATAAAAGTGTAGCCATCATAGGTTTTGTTAAATTGGTTAGATAATTAGAAAGATAAAATTATTTTTATTTAATAAATTTTAAAAATAAATATCTGTATGATTATTATAAAGAATAAAAAATAAGAGATCAATTTTATCTCCCAATTTAAAAAACATGTAAGAGTATTGAAGGAAAAATAGCAAACACTATATGTTTGTAGATAATATAGATCCTAAAGTTTCTAGTTTATATTAATTATTTTTCTTTCCAATAGAGAAGATAGTTGAAAATTTTATTAATATGATTTGAAAATTCGAAAAATAAAAATATACATGTTGTGTTTTGATGAGTTATTTATAAAAATAAAAAATAAATATTTTAATAATTATATAGAATTATTTGTGAATTTAGAATTGAAGGAAAAAGGTAAATTATAAAGGAATATAAAGAAGGTAGTTAACAACTTTCTTTAGTATGGTAACGTAAAAAGCCATTTGAATTAATTAAATGATATGCTAGTCAAGGATTTAGAACATAAGTTTCTATAAATGTAATTGATCAAATACATTTGTATCATTCATCCAACCAATATTTGTTGAAGAAGCTCTTAAGGGTGTAGGTTCATGTCATGAATTGATAATTAGTTGCACTAGAGAGAAATTAAGTAGAAAAATTAGTTCATATGCTTAGTCATCAACAATTGATTAGAGCTAAATTGGTATTCAAGAATAAATTATATGAAATATAAGCAACTAGTACAAATAATATTGGGTTTGTACTAAGGGTATATAATGAACTTAATCATTACATGAGAAATCATAAAAAAATATTATATTTCAGCTTATTAGGGATTATATCATTAACAGTTTAATAGAAATATAGTAATAAAACTTAGGGGAAGCTTAGGCTAGACTTCATGGAGAGTTAACAATTTTATCTGTTAAATATATCCAAGATCTTTCCTTATTAAAATATTTAATAATTTTTATTAAATAATTTTTTTTTGGATAAAGACTAAAGCATTATTGTTTCTTTTTGAAAGAAATTTAGATTTGTTAGTTCATATCATTGTGGTAAAGCTATAAATAATTTTTACAAGTCAATTCTCTTAGAACTTATTATTAACATTGATAGGAAATGATTTATTTGTTAGAAATTAACTATAGTTCTTAGAATTTATAGTTGCATATCCATGATTCCATTATATATCTCCTAATCTTTTTGAATTTAAAAATGGGAGAGTCCTTGAAAACATGTTTGATCTTGTTATTTTATTTTAAATTTAGTTCTCATAAAAATTGTTAGAGACATATAAAGTAAAAGAGTTTAAAATCTTCAAAATTATTAAACTACACATGAATAGACTGCATAATAATTAATTAGTATTGTTATGTCTATAAAAGATGGTTAATATTTTCCCTTATAAACTATAATGATTATTTTTTAATTATGCTTAAAAATTAATAAATTACTTTTTTTGATATATTTTTTAACAAAGATGCACTAAACCCTTAGATATTTAAAGTCAAATTATGTATAAATATTATTGCCATGTGTACCTTTGTTTGCATCTTTCACTTTTATTTTATCTTTTGTTGCATGACAAAAACAAGGAGAGATGTATGAAAAAAACATTTAATACATCTCAAGCTTGTGCATAATTATATCAATTTCATATATTTAAGGTAAGCATGAATGTAAGGGGAGCATATATATGCTTACATAATTTATATCTTTTTATTTCACTATTTTGTCATCTTAAAATAAGGGATATGATTGTACTTTTGATCAAGACATCACTAATTTAATGACAACAAAATAGTTGTGTTAGTTTTTCTGATATATTTCTCAAGTTTTTTCGATCAAGCATCTGAAACTCTTATAGGATCAATCAATTGAACTGCTTTGACCATATATCTCATGGAGCAATTCACAAGTGAAGCAAAGTCAAGTTGTGATGGAACCTACGCTCTAGTTGTGTCTTAAACGGCTGATCAAGGAGTCATGGATCAAACTCATGAAGGAGAAGCTGACTGCCAAGAGTTTATCTCTAAAGTATCAACTAGTTTGATTATTTATCTTATTACTTAATTAGATATTGTATAATTAGGATCATAACGACATTCAATTATATGTATTATTATTGATTTATTGTGTATTGTTATTTTAGTAGTTACAAAACTATTTTGTAATTTTAATAGCTAGAAAATTCCTTTCAAAAGTAATAAAATAATAATAATAAATATATGAAAGAGGTTTTTAAAAAATACAAAATTGGAAAAATAACCCAACAAGTAGCCAAACCAATAGGCTTCGGCCAAGTGGCATGAAGTACTAGGTAATCAGCCTAAGGAGTTGCGTGCAAATAAACCATCTAAAGCAAGTTGAATGAGGCCCATGTCTCGGCCAATCCAACTTGGAAGCATAACAAGTCATGACATTTTTGATATTTTAATAGCAATTAAATTTCTTTTAAAAGTAATAAAATAATAATAAATAAATATATAAAACATTTTTCAAGAAAACAAAAAATTTGGCCAAACAATCTAACACATGGCTAAGCCCATAAACTCGAGCCATGTAACCTGAAGAACTTGGCAATGGGCTTAATGAGAAATAAGGAGACTGTGTGACCATGTTTACTTACAAACATCCACACACACTCATGCACACTCATGCACACACACACATGCATTCATACAAACATGCACACAAACTATGCACATAGAAATACATATATGCCCATATACACACATGAATAGATGATACACACATACACAAGCATACACAAACACACAAGCACATAAGCATGCACATACAAATGCACATGCATATGCATAGAGCCACACACAGCCATGCACACACATGCACACAAATACAAATGAATATATACACTAATAAACAACACACATGCGCACGCACAAAGACACATTCCTGTATGCACACACACATGCACACATGCAAATACATGGCCACACATGCATGTACACACACCTACAATCATACATGCCCACGTCCACACACTCACAAACACTTATGCACACATACATGTACACATACATGTACACCCACACTCATACATGCATAAGCAGACACATAAACATGAACATACCTAACCACACACTCGTAAACTTACAAGCACATGCACATGCATACAATTGCATACACACACACACACACACACACACACAAGTAAATGCATAGGCACACACAAATGCACACACTCTCACAAACACACACATGCACCAACACACACGCACACTCTTGTACACATATTTGCACACACACATGCCCATGCCCACATGCACATGCACCCACACTCACCAACCCACCTACATGCACACTCGCACACACACATGCACACATAGAAATAGATCCATGTGCCCATCCACATTAATGTGTGCACACATGCAAGCACACATTCATAAAAACACTTATACATACACATAAGATCACAATCACACATGCATGCACACACACTTGCACATATGCACAGATAGACACTTGTACACATGAAAATACACACATACACACTTGCAAAAATACACATGCACAAAGACACAAGCGCACGTGCATGTTTTTATAGACATTCACATATGCACGTTTGTATCAAAATTCACATATGTATGTCTGCAAACACACATGCATATATGTACACACACACAAACAAGCATAAGTACACAAACATGCACACACACACAAACACACACACATTCACACATCGAAGCACACGCACATATCCAAACACACAAACACTTGCTTGTGCTCGCACATGCACAAAATAACCTTCACATACATGCACAAATATACACACATGAAATCTAGCACTGACACACATAAGTGCACACAAGAACACATACATGTGAACACACACACACACGCATAGTCGTAGACATAGGCTCATACACACAAACACACACACACTTATTCATGCACATGCACACACACAAATACACACAGAAAAAAAACACCCACAAGTATACACATGTGTCTACATACACATACATGTACACACATAAACAAACATACACACACACACATATAAATATAATAGATGCCCACGCACACAAATGCACAAGTGCACATGCATAGACACACACCACGTACACATTTGCATACATGTGCACACACATGCTTGCAAACAGACATATACACGCACTCCTACACACACATGCATGTGTTTGCAGATGCACATGCACACACACAAGCCAACACACATGCACATGCTCGTAAACACACACACATTTATGTACTCATATGCGTGCATATGGCAACTCACACACACTTGGAAGCACACAAATGTACACACATGCACCAACACACATATATACTCACAAAGGTATATACTTGCACAGGCACATTCCCACCTATACAAGAACACATATATGCACACACACACATGTCTACGTGCACACATGTGCACATGCACATACACACACATATGTACACATTCACATGTACACACTCATAAGTTCTCACACATAAACATGTCTAAGCATGTACAAACATATGCACAAGCACAAAAACATTCATGTGCACACACCCACGCATATAAGCATATGCATTCGAACACATGCATACCAAAACATGTGAACACATGCATGTGCATGAACACGTACACACATGTAAACACTCTTGTGCACACAACCACACAAATGCATACATGCACACATATGCATTGAAAAAAGCACACACATACCCCAAAAGTGCATATACACAAGCACATAAATACTCTAGAATTCTCACGCACACACACACATAAACAAACAAACACATGCACAACCAAATACACATTCATGCACACACAAGTAGTAACATGGACGTACACATACTCACATGCATCCATCCACACACACACATGCACACAAGCAAAACTTGCACAAAAATATGCATACAAACTCATGTACAGGCAAACCATGCAAACACTCGTGCACACATGCACACATGATGTCACACGAACACCCACACATGCGCTCACACGTGTGCATGCACACACACGTATGCACACATTCAAACATGAACACAAATACAAACACACATGCATGCACACACTTTCACCTTCACTCACACAAGCCCATGAACTTGAACTCACACATGTGCTTAGGAACACACATAAATACACAAGCACAAATATGCACATGCACAAGCTTTCATTACAAATGCACACCCATTGGCACATACACCTAAGCACACATGCATGCACACACACTCATGCACACACCCATGAACATACACTTGTACATGCACAAGAATGCACATATGCATATGCACATATACACACACTCTCACACATACATACATAGGTGCACACACATGCATGCACACACAGACCTACCTACACCCACACCCATAAACACATACACACACATGTACACATGTGCATACAACACACAAACACATGCATGCACACATGCACACATAGACACGTACAAACAAACAAATAACCACACACATCTAAAGATTCACAAAATATACACATGCACACACAAACATGCAAACATGCATAAACACTTACACACATGATCATGCATGCACATAGACACAAGCACACTTGCACACATCACACGTGTTATTATGCACACATGCAGACACATACACACATAAGCACATGTGTGCAGAACACATGCAAGCACACACGTGCACACAAAAACATGCACCTACACACATGCATGCACATAAACACATACATGCACATGCATGTATGCATGTCACATGAAGACAAACATACACACACTTGCACACATGCACATGCAATAGCACAAATATGTACATGCACTCATAGAATCATGCACATGCATAGGCACAAGTAGACATGAAGGCACAAACACAAACTTACACACACACACACATGCATGCACATAGAAATGCACACAAAAGCATACAAGTACACTCATGCACACACACATACACACACAAGCATGTTGATACATACATGCACACAAAAGCATGCACATATGCACATGTCCACACACAAATAAACATACACACTCACACAAAGGCAAGCACATGCACATGAATGAGCATGCAAACATGCACATATGCACATATGCATAAATGCTCAAACACACTTGAACACATATATAAATAGTACAAACAGACACAAAAAAATGCACATGCATCAACGCTTGCATTCACACACACACATGCAAATGTAAACACACACAAGCACATATATATGGACACATACACACAAATTTGAACACATGCACACACAAACAAATATATTCACAAATACACACACACACATGCACATACATGCAAACACGCACTCACATACACACATGCACACACCCAAACCTACAACATGGAAACACATGCACATTCATCCACACACTCTTACCTATGCATGTAAACGCATGCACACACACACACACACACATGCCCATGCACACAAGCACAAAAACATTTATGACACACAATCACACCAAAATATGCATACACACATGCATGCACCTAAACACACAAGCACATACATGCATGCATGGCACATCCACGTGCACAAAAGAACACATACACAACTGAAGCACACAATCACAAGCATAGGCATGTTTACATACACATAAATGAACACACACATAAAGAAAAACATGAATATTCACATGCACTTGCACACACATGCATGCACATAAGCACACACGTGAACTAGTTTGCACAAATATATGAAATACACACCCATGCATACACACATGCACCCATGCACACACACAAACACACACAAATATGCTTACACATATACATAAAAAGACACACACAAGACCATGCATACATATGCACACACACACCAACAAACACACACATAAAGACTTATACTCACAAGCATAAACACACACACAAAGTAATGCACAGACACTTACAAACAAACACATATATAAACATGTAAGCATACACACACACACATACACATGTACCCATGCATACACACATGCACATGTGCAAGGATATGCATGCATATGAGCATGTATATGCACACATACGCACACTCTATACATGAATGCACGTGCAAACACTAACATGTAGACACACACATGCATAGACATCCACACTCATACACACACATGCATGAATGCAAAAGCACCCTTGTCGATGCACACACATATGCATACACAATCATACACATGTGCATGCTAACACAGACAAGCATGCATGCACACATAGACAAACATGCATATACACACACATATGTTAAAACATGTGCACACACATATGCATACACATGCACATGAATGTACACACATGCACACACATATAGGTACCCTGATACACACAAATATTCTCACACACACATACATACAGATACACCTGTACATGCATAAACACACATATACTTACACACAAATGCACACACATAAACACAATGCACATGAATAGACATGCATGAGCATGCAAACATACTCACATGTATAGGCTTACACACATATGCAAACATACATAAATGCACTTGAACACATTAATGCACACACACACATATAGCAGATGCACCCACACAAACACAGATGTACCCTTACACACAAACATGCACACACATGCGCATGCACATGCAAACATCAACACATGAACACATACCCAAACACACTAAAGTACACACACTTATACACATGCATGCATGCACTCACGCAAGGACACACATATGCACACACATATGCACACATTCACACGTATGCACACAAGCATACATATTTACATTATTATATGCATACACACTTGCACACATAGGTACACACATATATGCACACACACCCACACACACACTCATACCCACATACAAACGCACACATGCACAAATGGAAATGCAACCATAAATGCACATATGCATACACCAGAACACATACATGCTTGCACACACACATAAACATGGACATGCAAGCACATACAAACGCAAGTGCAACCATGCACTCACATGCATGCATACACAAACACATGCATGTGCTCACACAAACACAATCAAACATGTGCATGTAGATGAACACACTCAAACATGTACAAGCACACAAATGTAGGCACATATCCATACACACACAAACTTAGATACACGCACGTGCATACACACAAGAACATGCATGTGTACACTTACACACACAGATATGAACCCTCGTAGTGACACACACACACACACATATACACACCCACAATCACAAGCATGCATGCACACTCACAAACACATACAAACAAATGCACATGTATGCACACACATAAATGTGCATGTGCACACACCATCACAAGCATGTGCACAACAACCTAAACATGTGCACACACATACACACAAAGTCACACATGCATGCACATACACGTATATACACACGTACACACATCTACCCAAACCAATGCAAAATTAACATTCATACCGACATAGACAAATGCACAAAAACTAACACACATGAACACACACAAGTATGCAAGCATGCACATTGTGCACATCTATAAAAAGACACATGTAGATGCACACACTTAAGGGCATAGACACAAAAACATGCACTCATATATACATGCAAAAAACACATATTCATGCACACATGTGTACCCGTGCATGCACATGTACACACACTTGCACACACAAACATGCATATGGATTTACAAAAATATTTGCTTGCACATACACTCATATGCACACCCACACACACATGCACATGCATGCCCACATGCAAAAACATGGAAACATACACAAACCAATATGCAAGTATGCACACACATAAATCCAACCACACACATGCACAAGTTGACATACATGCACTCACATATGCAAGAACGCACTCACAAGAGCAGAAGTTTATACACTAACAAACACACACATAAGCATACACATAAATATACACACATGTGCTCATAATATGCATGCATACCTACTAAGATGCTTGTGCATACACACACACAAACACACATAGAAATTCACACATGTACAAACGTGCATACGCACACACAAAAGAACAACACACATAATAGCACAAACACACACACACACACATATGTAAGCCTTCATGCACACACACAAACAAATTTACACACACATGCACACAAAACTCACACACAAACCCACACAAACATACGTACATAAACACACACATACATAAACACACATAGATGTACGCATCTGCATGCACACGCACAACAACACACACCCACACATATGCACAAACACAACCACACAAAACCACACACACATGAAAAAGAACATGCACATACATGCTTAAAGATACACATAAGAACAAACATACACACCCTTATGCACACACACACACAAATGCACTCACACATAGCACGTGCACACACACCCATGCATACACAGATGCTCACACATATGTATGCCCTCATACATAGATGCACACACACAAAACTTGTACACATGTGCACACACACACACACACATATGCATGCACACACACATACACACATATCCACACACATGCACAAACATTCACCTATGCAACCAGTCATACCCACACACATACATGCATACAAACACACATAGGACAAATTCACGACCACATACATACACACGCCCATGCTTGCACACATGCATGCACAAAAACACACATAATCACACATGTGTAAACACACATGGACACATGTAGACGAACACATGCACACAAACAAATAAATGCAAACATATGCAAATAAAGAAGCACCCACACAAGCATATAAGCGCAAACACACATGCTCATAAGCACATAAACTCACATGTGTGCACATAGAATTATATATGAACATATGTGAGTGCGCACACACAAGCAAAGGCACACGTACACAAGCATAAGAAAATACACACAAACACATGTACATGTGCATGCACACATATGCATAAATATGCATGCATGAACCCACACAAATAGGTGCACTAAAACTCACACATGCAAACATACATGCACACAAGTGGATACTCACACGCACACACGTGTGAGGGCACATGCACACACACAAGCACAATTAGGCACACTCACACGAAAACACATACACGCACACACTTGTGTAGACACACATAGACAAAGATGCATTATCAAACACATGAGAATATGATCACACACACATGTGCTCATGTGCATGCACACATATGCAAACTTGTACATACACTTACACATGTGAACACCTAAATACACCCACACACATGAATAAACACACATGTGCACATGAACAAATGTACACACCTTTGTACATGTGCACACAAATTAACACACACTCACATATGTTGGTACACACATATACATGCAAATGTTTACACAAACAAACACATGTATATAAACACACACGCACACATTCTTACGAACACACACACACACCTACACACAAGCATACATTTACATGCATTTAAAACATACACACACACACACATAGACATGGATAACAGCATAAATGTATGTACACACACAAAGAAAAACAAATAAACATAGGAATACACATGCATACACATATACACACACACAAACACACATGAACACAAGCACAAACTTGTAGTCATAGGCACACAAACACAAATCCACAACTACACAAGCACACATGCAAACACTCGCATGAAGTATACACACACAAACACATATAAATGTACACATACACACATGTGAATGCACACCTGCACCTACCAACATACATACATAAGCAAACACAGACAGACAAATATTAACATTGAATCACATGTACTCAAGCACAGATATGCATAGACACATGCACAAACAGGCACACATGCACACACACACACACATGTCTACACACATGCACACAAGTGCACGTGTATAAGTAACCATATGCATATGCACACATGTGCTCATGCACATGTGCACAGATGCACACACACACACACTTGCACTCACACATGCACACATAGACACACATAGATATACATAAGAGCATGCACACACGAAACCATACATTCACAAGCATGTATGCACACAAACTCATACATACCCTCATACATGCCCACTTACACGTACGCACACTGACATGTCACACACACATGCATACAAGTGAGTACACATACACACTTGAATGCATACGCACATGCTCCCACTCATAAGCAAATAAACACATACACATTCGTACGTAGATGCACACTTATACATACACTTACACATGCACACATACATTCCTACACTCACACACTCAAAGACACACAAAAGCATAAACACACACACACAAATACATGCAAACAAGTACACATGCATGCATCGACACACACAAGCACACATTAACATACATACATGCACACATACACACACCCATACACACACACAAAAGCATACCCACCCACCCGCACACACACATACACCCATGCATACACATGCACACAATAAAGTACATCAACATGCACGCATGCGTGCACACACATATGCACAACAACACACACACGAGCACAAACATGCATGTGAATATGCACACACTCATGAATGCACACACGCACCCACTCCTATGAACATAGATGTGCACACAAACACTCATACATGCGCATGCACATGCACACACACACCCAAACACACATTAAAACACACACACACACAAGATTGCATGCACAAAAGCACACATAGATGCAACCACGCACACATAAGTACATATACACACACTCATTCACACACACATGCATGCATACAAATGTACGCACATACACATACAAAAAACTCACACATGGATGCAAAAACAGAAACATGCATAGGCACACTTAAACACATGTCTACAACCACCCATTAACATGCACACACACACAAATACATCCTCACTCATGCACACATGCACAAAGATAAGCACATTTACAAGCAAAATTAAAGGCACACATACAAGTACACAAACATACACATACACACATAAAATACGAACCTGCACACACAATGATATGCACATGCATGCATGCACACTCATATGCACACATGTAAGTACACTCACACTGACACACAGACACCTACACATGCACACACATACATATGTACAAGCTTGCACATAATCATGCACACTCACATGCAAACTCATAGGCACACACAAAAAACAAGTTCATAAATATGCACACATACACACACACACACTCACTCACACATAGGAGTGCATACACAGGCACATGCACACATAGAAATGCACACATACACAAATGTACACATACTCGCACACAAACATACACATACACAAGCCCTTACGCACACTAGCACACACACAAACATGTATACACAAATGCACATACATTTATACATGCACACACGTGCACACACTCATAGATGCACACACATAAGAATGAATGCTTATGTACGTGTAAGCACATGCTCTTATGCATGCATGTTCACACACACTCACAAGCACACACACATACACACATGAACACATGTGCACTCACACTCACGTACACACACATATGCATACACACATAGACACCTGACACACACATGCACACACATGCACATACATATGCACACACATACACACAAACACTCACATTCACATGTACACCCACACATGCCTGTGTACTAGCACACACATATGCACACACATGTACCCACACACACATGCGTATAGACACACATGCATAGGCACATAGACATGCAAACACGAGTACACACACACTCACATGCATATAATCCTATACACACATGCATGCACACACGAACACACACAAGCATGCACCTACACACACCCTTGTGATTACATGCACATACACACACACATGCACTCCTGCACAGCCACGCACACTTGCATACATACAAATATCCAATCACATAACAATACATACAAACACATACACACAAGTACACTCACACACACACACATGTGCATGCATGCAAATCCATAAAAACACACACATACACATACATACATATGCACACACACACGTACACATAAGCATGCACATGCACAAAAACACACACACAAACTCATGTCTAAAAATGTGCACACACACATGCACACATCGACACATGGATGCACTCACACATATAAAACAAATGCACCCACAAACACCACCAGTAGCCACATGCACAAATGTCTGCACATGCACTATTACACTCATAAATAGACCCATGTGCACACACTCGCACATGCACATGCACACATAAGCACATAGACATAAAAACACATGCACACACAAACACATTTTCACATGCACATGCACACACACATGCACACACACACAAACATGCATGCACATGTATACATGCTTAGACACATGAACACCACACACATGCATGCACACAAATACACTCATGTAGAGACCCACATCCACACATAGAAATAACCACACATAGCCACGCACACTAACATAAACACACATGCATCACACACACACACATGCACGCACATGCAAATGAATAGATACACACACATGAATATAAACACATCCCTAAATGCACATACGCACACAAATGCTCATTAACACACACACAAACATAGATAAGAAAACACATGCACAAACAATCATACTTGTACATGCATATATACACATGCACATACACACACATGGACAAACACAAACAAACACTCACACATTGACACATGCATGAACACAAACACATAAAAACATGCACACACCCACAAACTCACAAGTATATACATACACACACATGCAAACACACACACAAATGTAGGCACACAAACACACACACATAAGTGAACAAGTGCCCATGTACATACATTCAAACATGTACATATACACTCACACACATGCAAGCACAATCACAAACACATGTGCATATAAACATAAACACATATGCATACTTGCATGATAACACACACCCATTCACACACAAAAACATGCACAAAAATAGGCACTCACACACATATAGACATGCACATAATCAAACAAACTGCATAGACATGTACACACACATATGCTCACATAGGAATATGCATATATATAGAAAAACACACATATCCACACACACACATGAATGCAAGCAAGCAAACACACATATATACATACAAGAATGCAAAGACAAGCACATGCATACAAATGCACTCATGCATGCACACACATGCATATGCACATGCCTAATGGCCTAGGCAAAAAAGACACATGCATCGACACATGAACAAACACGTGTAATCAAGCGCGCACACATGTGTACCCAAGCACATACGTAGGCATGCATATACAAATGCACACCCTCGCATGCATACAAGTGCACAAACACATAAAAAAATGCATGTACATGAGCACACACATGCATGCCCATACCCATATGCACTCACATACACACACAAATCCCCACCTCCTGCACAAATTCTTAAATGCAAAAGCAAAAGCAAACACACTCACACACGTACATGTATACACATGCATGCAAATACACACCCAAGTATACACACACACATACATGCATGATCACACCAACATGTGCACACATTCATGCACTTATACAAACACATAAGCGCACATACACATATGCACACACATGCGCACAAACACCTGCATACAAATAAATATGCTTACAAACATACATGAACACACAAATATGCAAACACACACACATATGCATGCATGCAAGCATGGAAACACACACACATTTGCATGCAAGCATGCAAACATAGATACACACACATATGCAAGCTTAGATGCACACACATATACGAATACACACATATGCACCAAAAAATGCACACACACACATGCTTACCCATGCACACATGCACATGCACACACATGTAGACAAACATGAGCACCCTCACATACACACAAGTGCAGAAAGACACACATAAATGCATGTACATGAGCATTCACATGCATGAACTTGCACACATATGCACTCACACATACATAGACTTAGATGGCTATGCACACACTTAAATGGACAAACAAAAGTTCACACACTAGCACACCTACATGCACATAGGTACACCCAAGTATGCACCCATGCACACACATGTGCATGCATGCAAGCGCACACACATGCTTCAACACATTCACATGTGCTCGCAATCACACACTCACACAAATACACAAATATACATGAATGCATAAATACACATACAAATAGTCATACGTAAAAGTTGTATGCATGCACACAAAGATGCAAGCACACACACACACATGTCAATGTACATGCAAATGCATGTGTGAACATGCATGCACACAAATGCACACACACACATGCAAAACATGCACATACAAAATGCACCAACACATGCACACACATAAACACACACATGCAGACTCACACTTGCCCCTCCACACACCACACACCTGCATAAAAAATGCAGATATAGACACACACACTCGCATGTAGACATACACACACATATACATATACATGCACACACACACACACACACAAAACACACATACATACAAATGCATGCATAGGAACACACACATTTACAAGCACATGCAGACATAAGAACAAATGCAAACATGCTTACACACCAATCCAAATGCCCACCCACCCACACACACACACACAACATACCCATGCAAAATGAACACACATACATGCACATGTATGCATAAATGTAGGCATACAACAAACAGAAGCATGACAATGCATTCACACAAGTGGACAAACACTCCTATGCACAAATAAATGCATGCATGCATACACCCACAAGGACACTTGTGTACCTACACACATGCATTCTCACACACATCCATACATGCACAAGTGTGCACTCTCGCACACACACACATTCACACATGCACATGCACACCCATGCACACACATGCAAATGTACACAAGCACATGCATAAGCATTTTCAAATGCATAAATAAAAACACACACACATGCACACATGAACATATACATACACATATGTGTTCACACACACACATCTGGACAAACACAGCCACACACATACAGCCCTACAAATGCATACACACAAAAAAATGCATAAACACTTGCAAAGGAACACATGCACAAACACACATGTGTAGACACATGCACCCAAATATGTACATTCACTTGCACTCTCAACCTGACACATATGCAAGCACTCATGCACACACACATGTACATGCACATGCACACATACCTACTCACACAAAAAAATAAACACACACATGAACATACTACAAATATACACAAACACATGCACACACACACACACCCACACACACTTATGTGCACACACATGTATGCAAACTGAGGCATAGAAGCACATTTGTATGCACCCAAACACACACTAGCACACATTGACACACACATGAACACACATACCAACCACACACCTATCCACATAAACACAGATAGGCAAGCACACACTTAAACAAAAGCTCCAAGACACACCCACATGCATGCAAACACAGGCACTTGAAATCACCCATAATCAAGCAAGCACACACACACACACACACAATTATAAACACAAGTGCACCCACACACAAACATGAACATGCACACACACACTTACTAGCACTTGCACACAAACATGCTCAAACACACATAGATATAGACACAGAGGCAAATACACATGGGCACACACATGCACATGTACACACACTCACACATGTATGCACACACACACACACAAGCACATTCACACAAACACATGCACACATGCATACACACAAATGGAAGCATGAGAACACACACACATGTATGCAGATGCAAATAGACACAAATAATAACACACAATTAGACAAGCACACTCACACACATACATCTATTGACATGTACAAATACACACACACATACACACTCACACAAAGGCATGACACATATGGGCAAGTGCATGAAAAATTTCATACACTCATGCCCCTGAATAGAATGATGCTCACACATGCACATGCATGCCTGCACTAGCACATGCTAATAGACACATAAACACACACACATATATATATATATATGCAATTGCATTAGCACATAGATGTCCAAACACAAAAATGCACATGCCCATGAAAAAAGACACACATGGACATAGACACACAACCACATGCATACAAACACATATGCACACATGCACACATTAACATACAATTACTTTTGTAGCAAAGTACTCACATGCACATGCACATGTATACACATAGAAACACATGAAAACACATACATACACAGATAAATAATTGTACACACATAAACAAACACACACACACAGATGCACAAAAAAATGTGCACGTACACAAACACACATGAACACATGCTCGCACATGTCCACACACATAGGCACCCTTAGACACACACACACACACACACGTACTGACACATGCACACATACATACACAAACATGAATAAAGATAAACACATAAGCATACACAAGCACACACATATGCATGCATCTACACCAAACACATATAGATGTGCACGTAACCACATGCACATGCATACATACATGCACACATGCCCACACTCACATGCACACACACACATGCACACACGCAAACATAGGCAGACACACACACAAACACACCCACTTACAAACACACAAACAAACCCACATGCACACACACTCACGCATGCACGAACGTAGGCATGCACACATATACACCAACATGTGCACCCACAAATGCACTCACACACATACATAAAAGACTCACATACTTACTAGCATGCTCGATGATGCAAACATATGCATACACACATGCATATGCACAAGAACAACATATACACATACCTAAACATAAACAAACACACAAGCCCACATAGATAGACACATAAACATGCATGCATATGCACATGCATATACACATGCATAGTCATGCACACACATGTACATGCACACAAATGCACATGCACCCACAAATAAACTTGCATGCATTCAAACAGACTCACACATACACATGCACATAAAAATACACACACATGCACATGAATAAACACCCAGTTACTCACACAAACACGTGCAAACCTACAAGCACCCAAACACACTCACAAAAACATGCACAAGCACATAAAGACATACCCACAGACACACATGCATGCACACACTCATGCATGTTACATATGGATGCACACATATGCACTCACAGATGCATGCACAAGAAAATACACATAAGCACATGCTCACAAATGCATAAACACATGTGCACAAACTCACATAGGTTAATAGACACATGTATAGGCATAAACACATAGACATAGATGCACTCAACAACACACACATGCACACCCTCAAAGCCACACACCCATGTACACACAGACATGTACACATATAAATATGGGCACACACTCACGCACAAATACTCACACATTCTTATAGACACGCGTGCACAAACACATGCATACATAATACATATAAAAAACACATGAGCACAAACATTCACACACACATGCACATGCAACATATAGACACAAATCCTCACATTTGCACATATGCATGCACGTACAAGCACACAAACTCACCCATACACTCGCACAAGCACACACATGTCTACACTCATATGTAGAAAATAGTACACACATACACAAATGCGAGCGCACACACATACATAAACACTCATGCATATGCACATAGACACAAAGAAACACAAGAGAAGACATGCACACACGCATACATGCATGCAAACACACACACACACACGTGTGTGTGCACATACACATGACATGGATTGACATGCACATGCATACACATAGATGCATGCACACATGAACACACGTGGACACAAACATGCACATACACATGTCTTCCTACATGCATGTGCAAACACGCACGCATGCGTGCACACCGATGCACACACATGCATATGGACACATAAGTAAACGCACGAGCACAATCACTAACATGAACACTTGTGCACACATCTACACACATGTGTGCATGAACATACACTCACACATATATGCATAAATACGTACACACACATGCATGCTAACATCCACAAATGCACACACACTCACACAAAGATGAATACACTTGCATGTATCTATGCATGCACATGCTACAGCACTTGCACACAAATACATAAGCACACATGCACACACAAGCACATGCACACACACACACATAGAAAAATACAAGCATGTGCACATATATGCAAATACACACACATACATACACTTGCATACTCCACATAAATGCACATACACATGCATAAACAAGCACTCTCATACAAACGCCATGAACACATATTTGCATGGACAAGCACACACACACATGCACGCACGTAAAGCCTTATGCACACACACACACTAACACTTGCACAAAGACATGCACACATATGCATATGCACATACAATCACATAGACATGCATAAATACATACATGCACATGCAGACATTCAAACATGCTTAAATGCTCACCCAAAAACACACAAAAGCACACACACTCGCACATGCACACATGGAACCATGCACCCACAAACAATGATGCACACTCATAAATACACATATGCGCATACACTCACACTTGCATGCCCATATGCACACATGCACACACACATGAATGCACACACATGTTCACATAAACACACACACCCACATGCTCACATGTATACACTTGCACAGATATGCACACTGACACATACACATACACACACAGACACATACATTAGCACATGCATGCATGCATGCACATGCACAAATACACACATGCATGAATACACACAAAAACACACCTATGTACACTCACATCTGCACACATGCACACGTACATATATAAACATGTATGAGCATGTACAAATGAACAAATACACATGCACACATGTATACACACACACATATACACCAATGCACACACATGAACATGGACATAGACACATACAAACACACATATGCATGCACACACTCATGCACACATAAAGATAGAGGCATGAACAACCATAGACATGCACACACTCATAGACACATGGGCACACACACACGCATGCCCACACACACATACAGATGCTCACACATAGGGATAAACCTTGTGCACACATGTTCAAAAACACACACACATGTACATGTAAGCACACATGCTTACCCATGCACATATGCACACACACATATGAACAAGTAAGAACTCACAAGCATAGGCATCGAAACACAAACATAGGCATGCACACAAGCACATGTATGCACACCCACAACACACACACACACATGCATAAGGACTCATACACATATATAAAAAGGCTCACATGCACAACACACACACACACATACATGATCATTAACACACCTATACCCATATACATGCACACACATACACTCAAACACACCAATATGTGCACATGCTCACATAGATGCACAAACATAGCAACAAACATACACACATAAGAAAACAAATACATGCACATGCACACAAATGAACACACTAATTTGGACTTGCAAACACACATACACACATGCGAATGCAGACAGTCACATAAAAAGGAAAATATGCACACACATTCAGACATGCAACTACACTCGCATACATATGCACATAAAGAATCAATCACACATAGACACAGACACATGTATACCCATGTGTATAGACATGCCCACACATACAAACACACACATGCAAACTAGAATAGAACACACTTGCAAGTGCACACACACAAACACATGCACATACACGTACAAAGACATATACACATGTTCACACACACACACTTGTATATGCATGCAACCATGTATGTGTAAACATGCACCCAAAAATACATGCATGCATACACACATTCACCTGCACACACACACACACACATGAACACATGTACACATGCAAAATAACACACACACACATAGACACACACAATAGTAAATGTGCAAATGCACACACACACACACATGCAAATGCATAGTCGCATGCAAACATGCAAGCACACTCAAGCATGCACACATGTAAGAACTCACACATGCAACACAAACAGGTGCACACACTAAGTCCATAGCAATACATACACATAGACACACACTAACACACGTATGCTAAAATTGACAAACATGCATGTAAGAATGTACACAAGCACCCACATACACACACACAAACATACTCACACATAAGAAAACAAATACGTGCACAAGCACAAAAAGGAACACACACTAAGATGGACTTGCAAACACACACAGACTTGCATATGCATGCAACCCCAAATATGCAAACATGCACCTAAAAATACATGCATGCATGCACACATGCACCTACACACACACACATGAACATGTGCACACATGCAAAAGAACACACACACACACATACGTAGACACACAAAAGAGCAAATGCACAGATGCACACACACACAAACATGCAAATGCATAGTCACATGTAAACATGCAAGCACACTCAAGCATACACCTATCCAAGAACTCACACACGAAACACAAACATGTGCATGCACTAAGTCACATAGCCGTACATACACACACATTAACACACATATGCTAAAATGGACACACATGCATTTAAGAATGCACATAAGCACCCACATGTACACACACAAACATGCTCACACAAATACATGAAATGATGTACACACAAACACACCCAAACATATGCATACACAAACACATACATAGACAGACACATGTGCACATACACAAACACACTTGAACATGCACACTTACACACATACACATGCACCACCCACACACAGAAATGTAGACACAAACACACAACCGCACATATGTACACATTCAAAAGCTCACACATGCACACATGCGCTTGCATACACAAAAAAGAAAGCACAAAAATACATATATACATGCAAACACACCACAAAAACCCATTAAGATAGAAACACACACAAAAACGCAAGTATAGCACATGCAAAGACACACACATGCACACATATTCATATACACATGTGCACACCCATAGACATAGATACAAGCACATTCAAACATGCATGCATTCACACAATAAACACACGTGCACATCTACGCACAAACAAGACCATGCATATGGATGAACATGCATACACAAACACACGTAGTTACACAGATACACACACAAGCACACGAATAGGCTAACACACACATGCACATACATACCATCACACACACACACATACATGCACACTAATGCACACAAGCATATACACACACACTTACACATACACATAAATATCCAAAAGCATGCACAAATGTACATACACACATTATGCATATGCACTCAAACTTGCACACAAATGCATGCACATGTGCCTGCACATGCTTTCATATACAAATACACATGTGCACAAACACACAAGCATGAATGGACATGCACACAAGAATGAATGGACATACACACATGCACACACACGTGCACATGCACCAACACATGCATAAAAACATGCAAGTGCATATACATACACATAAGCACACAAGAATGCATACACACATACACACACATATGAGCATAGGCATGTGCAGACATATGCACATGCACACATAAAAGTATGCACACTCAAATGCACACATACACACATGCACACACATCTATAAGAACATGTAGAACACTCTCTTATACACACATACATATACAAACATGCACATACGCACACTAACATTAACACACCCATGCACACACAAATACACATACACACACATGCAGACACATGCACACTAATGTGCACACACATACATATGCATACATGGATATATGAAAAGGTACACACATGTGCCCATGCTCATGCACACACATGAACACACAAACACACCGAACAATAACACAAAATCGCATGCACATGCACACACACCCACACACTCACACACAAGCACACACACACACAAACTCACACAAATGCTTATAGATAGATGCATGCACACACATGCACTTCTAAACGCACATGCAAACAGACACATAAACACAATGCACATATGCACTCACACAAAAAAACATTCACACATGTACACCAACACATGCATATACACACATGCACACTCTCACACACCCACACAAACTTATACACACACATTGGATCACACAAATGCACATACTCCCATATCCATACCCATCATATTGACATATAAGAATAAACAAACAAACATGCACACACACACACAACCACACCTGAACATATACACACACATAATTGTACATATATGCATATAAGTAGATGCATGCACTCACACACACGAATGCATAAGTACACACCTATGCAGACACACTAAAACATGCATGTAGAGACACATTCAAACATGCACAAACACACACTTGTACATTAACACAAGCACATCAATGCTCAGAAAAAGACACAACCATGCATGCACAAGTGCATGCACACACACATACAAACTCATATTAACACATTCAAACACACACATTCACACACAAACATTGGTACACACACACACACACTCACATCCACACACACACACACACCCTTACACTCACAAACTAGCGTACAAATACACAGAAACACACACAATAAAACATGAATATGCACACACACTTAAATCGCAAACACATGCATATGCATGCACACTCACATGCATATATAAACACTCACACAAACATGTGCACATGCACATGCACACACAAAAGCACATGCACACGCAAATGTATACACAAAAAAACACACATACTTACAAATATTCACATACACACAATGTCCTTATATAACAACACAAACATACACATATGAAGAGATACACACATGCATGCATCCATAAACACACTTGCATGTATGTGCATGAGCACACACATACGCACACCCATACATGTATGCACACACATATGTACACACACTCACACACATGAACACAAAAACACATGCACATGACAAAACACACAGATATATGCACATGCATACACACAAATGCAAACACATAAACATGTACATGCACACACACACACACACATGAGCACACACACACTCACACTTACACACCCATATGCACATGCACACATAAACACACACACACATGCACATAAACACAGACATATAAATTCACACACATGCATACACAAACACACATACAAACATACATGTGCACAGCCATACAAACACATTAGCACTCACATTGAACCACACATGCAACCACAAACACACATACATTCATGCACACACGCACCCATGAATTCACATGCACAAACACAAAAGTATGCTCACTCACACACACGCACAAACACATGCACCCACACACATGAGCTCACAGACAGAAATGGTTGCACACCCACACAAACATACACTCACATGCATACACACTCATAGGCACACACATGCACAAAAATAAGGATATGTACACACACATGCACACAAAATATACGCACATGCAAAATCACACATAAAAGACACATAGATAAGAACAAACAACAATGCAAGCACGTGCACACACACATAAGCATGTATGCATGCACAAAAGCACACACCCTACAAGCACACACATCCTTACACACACTAGTATAGACATGCCAATGCACACACATACACAAGCATGCAAATGCATACCCAAGACTACACTTGCACACACACACAAGCACAAATAGATATTTACACACACAAAGATTCATGTACACAAATACACATATACAAATGTAAATAGGCACCCCTCCAAATGCACACATGAACACACGCACATTCACATGTGTATGCATGCACACCAAGACACTGACACATGCACATGCATGTAAACACATGCGTACACATGCACGCACATGTGCACAGGTACATGCACAAGAACTCACATGTAATTGCATAGAAGCACACAAACATACACACACATGCACTTATAGTCACATACACATGCACACACAAACATGCAAATTCACATATGCACAAACACTCAAACATGCATTCACACATGTACACATGTAAACATGCAAAGGCATGCACAGGCATGCACACATGTATGTGCATGCACATGTGTACAAACACACATTAGCTTTAAGAAATACCCCTCCAAACATGCACACACATAGGGCATGCATCTGCACACACACACATATGAACCTACATATATACCCACACACATAGACATGCAAAGACAAATGTTATTGCATGTAAAGAAAAACAAACGTACAAACACGTAAGCATACAACCGCACATGCAAATGCAATAACAAACACACACACATAGGTACTAACACACATATTGACACTCACACATGCATATGTACACACTTGCAAACTCACATACACCTACTCATATGTGCACACACGCATATGTAGGTACACATATAGACATACACATATACACACACACATGCACACATATACCATCACATGCACATTTCTACACATGCACAAGCACACACAGATACATGCATATGCATGCAAAAACTCACACATGTACAAATACATCAAAAACGATGAATGCATGACTGCACAAACTTGCACACACGTTCGTGCCTATGCACAAATACACACACATTCACACATGTATATTCACTTTTACACACACACAAGCACTCATATGCATGTGCATAAGCACGCACATGCACACAAAAAGCTACACACACAAGTGCACAAACATGCACACACACACATGTAAATGCATATGCATGCACTTACGCACACACACAAGTACAAACACACACATACATTTGCATGCACATAATAAGTTGCTCTCATATAGACACATATATAGACATATAGACAAATGAACATACAAATACATACAAACACACATGCATACAGACAAACATCAATGCACACACACACACACATGCATGCACCACAAATAGACAGAAGCACAGAAATGTGCACATGCATGTGCACACATGCCCACAAACTTGTAGTACACACAACAACACACATGCGCATGCTTACATACACATATGTGCATACACACACACACACTCATGCACACTCAAGCAAATACACCCACACATACCCACACACACACACACCCACACACATGCACACTTACAACATGCACCCACACACATAAACAAAAACACATGTGCACATTGACACACATGCAAGAAAACATACACATATGCTCAAGGACACGTGCATACACGCACACAAACACATATTTATAAATACACAATTGCATCAACATACACACATGCACACACATAAGCACATGCATAAGTAGACACACACAAGCCCGCAAAATCATAAAGATCAAATGCAAGCATAAACATGTACTCATTTGCACACATGAACACCCACACACACACACCTACAAACACATTGGTGTGCATGCACAGATGCACAAAAAAAGCACACATGCACACACATGAACACATGCTCACACATGTGCATGCATTGATAGGAATACACGTAAGCACACATAAGTACATAGACATATGCAAATGCATGCACACACATGCTCACACTAACATGCACACTTGTATGCATATGCACACACACATGTCTGTGTAAGTGCATGTACACACATATGCATAATCACACACATGGACATGCCAACACACACACTTGTATTCACATGCACACATGTTAACACTTTTACACACATACACACAGATACACATGCATAAATTCCATCACACACCAACACACACATGCACACATGTGCACAAATGCATATAAAGACACACAAATGCATTGGCACACATGCATACACACACCTCCTACACACAAGCATGCACACATATATGCATGCATATGCTCATGCACACACACAAGCCCAAACACACTAACATTCATAAGCATGTATATACAAACACACACACACATGCATGTGCACAACAACACACTTACATATACAAACAACTGCTTGAGAACACACTTATGCACATGCATAAACACATACACACAAATAACCACACATGAACACAAGTGCACATATGTAGGGACATACATACACACACCTACACCCACACACATACACATGAAAGAACACGCATGCGTAGTACATACACACATGCACACACATGCACATGCACATACACAAACATGCTCACATGTGCACACAAATGTTCCCACTAACATGCTCACACTAACTCACACACAAATACGTACACACTAATGTACATTCATATACACCCACAAACATATAGACACATACACACTCACTCACACACACACATGCACATATATCAGCCTATGCACACAAGCACACATATATACACCTACACATACAGGCATGCATACATAGACACATGCACACACGCACACCAACCCGCCATGCACACATGCATGCTAGTGCTTAAAAATGCTTATACTCACAAACATAGCCACACATAAACACTTTCACACATGTACACACCAATGCATAAACACACACACATATACACTCACAGCCACATGTTCATGCACATGTAAATCAACAAGCACACATACACATGCACACAAGCACGCAAACACACACGTATAAGCACACTCATGCACAAATAGTAGTGCACATACATTACCATACAAATGCTCAATCGTAATTGCATACACACACATATACGTACAAACTCATATACATATGCAAAAGCATACACATAGGCACTTATATGCATGTGTGTACACACACACACATACATGCAATCATAGGGACACAAAAATGTACGTACTCACTCATTAACAAATGCACATGTATGCTCAAGCCTAAGTAGAGATTCATATAGGAAAAACTATGCACACTTATAGACATATGCACAGGCACATATAAGGATGCACACACACATACACATGCATGCATGCACTCACACATGCAATCACACACACGTAAATCCACACACACACTTGCCAATATGAACACACATATGCACACACACACACACATGTAAACACACATGCTCACATAGACACACACACATTCACAAAATGCTCACACACATCCATACATGCACAAACACTCACACATAAGCCCACACACACACACATAAGCCCACATGCACACATGTTCATACACATGCACATAGATGCATAGACACAAACAACCACACATGTACATACATAAACACACACACTAAACACGTGCACGTGCACCCCCATGGACAAACACTCATATGCATACAAGCACACTCAAGCATAAATGCATATGAATACAAGAACACACACACAAACATGAATACCCATACATACACACACACACACACACACTTATGAGCACATATACCCAAGAATTTACATGATAACACATACATAAACACACACACACACACACACACATATGCACACATGCATGCAGACTCATGTATGCATGCACATGCACTTATGAGCACACACACACACATGCACATATAAAAATACACACACATAGGCTTGCACTAACACAAAGACATACACACATACAATCACAATCACACACCTACACACGCAAACACGAACACTCACACATGCTCACACACATGACCATGCATGTACATACACACTCACATGCTCATGCACACACAAACACATGCATGGACATGAACAAATGCATAGACATGCACACAAATATAAGCATGCAAGCAAACAAACATAAACATTCATGCACACACAACATAAGCATGCACACACACACATGAACACAAACACACCAAAGGGCATAGACACAAATACACACATGCATATGTAGATGCACACACACAAATGTACCTATGCACACATGCAAGTAGCCATCCACTTGAATGCACAAGTCCACACATACATGCACAAATATCTCACATAGGAACTAGATGCATGCACAAGCATACACACATATGTGCACATCAAAATGAACATAAATGCACACACACAAGCATGCACACATGTACACATATGCACACCAATATGAATATAAAAAAATCAACACATACACACATGCACACAATTACATATGCACACACATACACATAAAGACACAAACAAATGCATATGCACACATGCACACCCACACATACATAAGCATGTACACACATTCACATGCTCTCACACAAATACATGCACACACACACATAGACGCACGCATGACCACACACACAAATACACAAGCACATGCACACACAAACATACACACACATGAATGGATGCAAGCACACAAATGCACACACATACTCACACACACACACACAAAGACATATGTGTACACACAGTATGTGCACCTGCCTAAAGGCACATCCACAAAAATATGCATGTGTATGCATACTCACACACACACTGTGTGCACACCCATGCACGTGCATATGGATACCAATGCATATATACTCACAAATGCACATGTACTCACACACACTTACACACACACATATGTATGCACATGTGCATATGCATATACACATACAATAAGACACACTCACATAAGCACACACATGTACACATGACATTTGTACACACACCCAAACACACACACATGCACTCACAAACAAAAACACATAGTCATATCCATGCACACATGCCCATGCACAAGCATGCACACTCACTCTCACTCATATAGGCACATGCATGCACACATATAAACACGTGTACAGATGCCTGCGCACAAGCACAAGCACAAGCACAAGCATGAAAGCATACATAACAACATGCACATATACTCACACACCCAAGCACACTGACATGCACACACAAACAGAAGCATGTATGCACACACACGTACTTACACACACTGCACCCACATAAATGCACTCACACATTCACGAACACACCCATAGGCTTACACATGCACACATGCAAAAAAGTATAAACACACAAGCACAATTGCACAAACACGTACGAATGCACATGTATATACAAATACATTCATGAACACACCATGCACAGATACAAAGATGGATGAACAAACACATACACACACGTGCAAATACAATCACCCATGAACACATAGAAATGAACAAATACACACAAATGCATGCACAAATACACAAAAACACTCACACCCATACAAACACATATCTACACATGCACATTCACAATCACATACATGCACATGCACACAAAAAAGCACAAACATATGCACACACACACACACACACTTATAAACACACACAACCGCACACATGCACAAAGACTCGCACACACATCTACTCGCACACATGTATGTAGACGCACACAAACTTACACAACGACTCACAAACATATCCATATGCATGAATGCATACACACATAAACATTAGCATACACACACACACACATGCACACACACAAACACACACATATGCACTTAGACTTGCACACACACACATACATACTAATGCACACACATGCACATACACAAGCCCGCAAAAAATAACACCCATGCACACACACAAATACACATAGGTATAAACACATGGCATTTCACATAAACATGCTCACTGACATACACACACACAACTTCACTTGCATACAAACACATGGATGCATAGACAGATATGCAGGTGCACATAAAAACAAAAATATGTGCACACACAGACAAAAACATACATGCACACACACATATTCACACATGCACGAATGCACACACACGCACATATGGACATGCATACAAACCCAGGCACAAGTACAGACGCACACCCACAGTCATGCAAGCACACAAAAACACAAACACACACACACATAGTCTCACTTGCACACAATAATAAATATACAGATGCACACACATGTACACATAGGCACACATGCATGAATGCAAACACTTCTACATGCACACACATATGCGCACCCATATGGACACACACATGTACACACTTGTACATGTGCATGGGCACTCGTAGACACACACACACACATGCACTCACATACATGTAGATAGACATGCACAATCACACATATGCACATGCACACACATGAATACAAACACATACATGCACCCACACACACAAACATGTTTCCATGTACAAACATGCACCCACCCACACATAAATGCTCTCATTCATACACATAATCATTCACAAACAAACACAAATACTTACGTTGAACCACACACATTCTCACACACACACACACAAAAATGCACTAACAAAGTCACACATGTGATTGTGTGCACTCATATACACACACAAGTACACATGCATACACAGACATGCACACACACATGCACACACACAGGCAATCACAAAATACTCACATATGCACATGCGCACACAAAAATGATGCACACATGCACAATAATGCAAACAAAAACCAACACACATAAACATGCACATACACAGCAACACACATATAGACACATGCAAAAACATGCACAAAAATAAACACACATGCTCACACATAAGCACACACAACCAAGCACACACAAGCATACACATAGACACACACATGCACAAACACTCACATGCCCATGCACACACACACATGCAAAGCACACACAAATATGCACGCATATGCGCTTGCACAAAAAATGCGCATGTGCACACATACGCACACACACACTTTCTCTCTGGCACACTTCGCACACATGCACACACACTTATACACACATAGATGCACACTTGCATGCACACTAACACAGCCACACACTCACACAAGCACACACACACGCACAAACGCATGCCAAAATGCACAAATGCATGCTCCCAAGCAACACACAAACACATGCAGAAGTACACACACACGCACACAAACAAATAGACATGTACACACATGCAAACACACACACTCACATGCATACACACCCATGCACAAATAAACATACACAAACAAAACATGTTCACACATACACACATGCACATGAACAAACATACATAATCGCACATGTAAATGCAAATAAATGCACACCCATGTGCACTTGCATGCACCAATTTGCAAACTCATGCATGCATACACACACACAGCTTCTCACATGCACATAAGCACACAATGAACACATACAAACACTCATAAACTCACATGTGTGCACACACATACACAAATGCACAAATTAACATAAAAACTTGCACACATGCACCCAAAGATATATACACATATGCACACACAAGCACATGTGCACATGCACATGCCCATACATGCACCAACACCCACACACATAGAAGCACATGCACATGCAAGCTTGCACAGCATGTGCACATGACCCAAACCCACACACACACACACATACATTTGGATGCATAAGCACATACACACATGTAAGTACATGCACACACACACAGAAAAATAAACATGCATGCACACACACATGCACTTGTGCACACTACACATGCACATGTATATGCACATGAATACACAAGCACATGCACATATAAGAACATACACATGCACAACCACAAGCACATGCACACTCTAATACATTGGATCATAGACAAGGACACACACAAACACAAAGACACCAATGAACATGCACACATACACATGGATGCACACACATTCACACACATGTAATTCATGCATGAACACACACAGAGACACACAGTACAAAAGCATGCAAACACAAAGACGCATATACACAAACCTAAATGCAAACATGAACACCAAATCACACACATATGTCCACACAGACATGCACATGCACGCAAACATGCATGTGCACACATATGTACAGATGCACATGCATGCACACACACACACAAACACACACATATGCAAAAACATCCACACATAAACACATAAATTCATGCACACATAAATACGCACACATAGTCAAGTAAACAGGGGCACACAAAAGCATAAACACATGTGCACATGTACTCGCACACTCATGTACATATACGTGCATCTACATTTACACAAACACAGACACACACACAAACTCACACATGCATTCTCACACATGCACACACTCACATATGAGCACACACATGCCCACACTTGGACATGCACATTCACACACATACCACCATGCATGCATACACATGCACAAGCATACATATGCACATCCATACACATGCATACATACTCAAGCCTATGCACACACAAAAACTTGCACACATAAACATATGTACACACATGCACACATACATCCTAATGCACACATACATTTGTACACACATGAACTTGTACACACAAACATGCACACACACACACACATGCTCACACATGCACACTCAAAAACATGCACATACACACACATGCACCCCCATACACACACACTTTAATATGAATATGCACACATGCATATGCAAACATACATATATGCATACACAAGTGTGTACAAAAGAATGCAAATGCATGCATGAAAAGATGCACATTCACCCATGTGAACATGAATTCATGCACAACACACAAAACACCTAAACAAAAGTATTCATGCTCACACACAATCATGCACAAATGTGCACACCCGTACACCCACATGCACATAGAAGCACAGACACACATACATACACATCGGCATACACAAACTCACCCTCCCCTCTACACATACACAACCATTAAATCATGCACACACACACACACATGAATGCATGCACACTCGTACACATGCATGCACTTATGCACAAACACAACCACACACACACATGTATACAAAACCACACACATGAACACGTACACACACATGCACACACATAGATGTAAATATACATACACACACAAAACACACCAAAAACACACATGCATAGACAAACAACATGCAAATGTACTTGCACCTGTAAACACACCCACACACACTCACCTCTACATGAACACACAAAATCTAATACTCAAAAAAACACAAACACATACACATGAACAAACACATATGCACATGCCTATAGACACAAATGTAGCTACATAAGCATGCGCATGGGCACACACTCACTCATATGCACAGATACACACACACATGCATATACTCACATGCATGCACCTACACACATATAAAAAAATACATACACACACATATGCATGCAAACATACACACATATGCATGAACACACATAGACACATATGTGTGTGCATAGGCACACACATACACACCCACCTACATATAAATGCATATGCATTTGCATTCTTGCACACTTGCATAGAATGCACACACGAATGCATCAACACATGCACAAACACACACACACAACCAAATATGCATGCACATGTACTCATACAGATTCAACCACAAAGCACATGTGCATGCAAACACATGCACATGCACATTCATGCACAAGAAAATGCACATACACATAGACACATAGTCACAAGCACACACATAAGCTCATAGACATGCACACATATAGGCACACACATATGCACACACATGCACATGCACATGCACCCAAGCATTCCTACATGCATACAAGCATTAGCACACATTCACATATAGACACACACATGCATACATAAACTTGCACACACAAATAAATATGCACATGCATGTACACAAATTACACACACAACACATGCTCAAAAGCACACACACACACATGTGCATGCACCCACACTCATACACACATGCAAGCATGCACACACACATACACATACATAAACTCACATACACACACATGAACAAACACACACACACACACATATATGCACACACGCATGCATACATCTAAGCACATGCACATAGACACACACCAATAGAGATGAACATCCACACACACGCACCCACACATGAACACGCACACATGCCCACGCACATTCATGCATAATTATGCATGCAGAAATGCATGCACAAACCTGCACACATGCATATAGACAAATAACAACATAGATGAACATACACACACACATGCACCCATACAAAAACACACACATGCATACACAAATTACATATGAACAAATGTATGTACAAACTGACACACATGCATATATTTACATGCACACAAAGACATGAAAAAAAACACATGTGCACACACATACACACTAACACGCATATGCATGTACACATATTCATGTACACATATATACACACATGTGCACTAACACATAGACACAGTACACACACATACATAAATATGGACAAACACACACACACATGCAAAAAAATGCACAAGTTCACACAGGTGCACACAAACATGCAGATATGCCCTTGCACAAAAACATATACACAACACACACATGTAAGCACACATGTAGATACATAAACACACTTGAACACACACATCCACTCAAACACAGGCATACATACACAAAAAACTCACATGCATGTGAACACACACATAAACATGCATGCATACACATGCACACACATGCAAAAAAATACACACAAACACACACACATGTGAACATACATACATGCACATGCACACAAATTTCTACAGGCACACACACGCATGCACACATGTAAACAAAAACACATGCACACACTCATGAATGTATGCATAACACGCACAAACAGACTCATGCACACACAATCACACATGTACAACAATGAACATTTGCACAAATTAACACCCAAACCCATCTACACACACATGCAAACACACACAAATATATGGCTAGGCACACAAACACATGAAAATAAACACACATGCAAGCATGTACACACATAGGCACACACGCGCATGGAAAAACACTAATGCACAAGAAAAATTTGTATTCACACATAAAAGCATGCACTCTCACATTCAAACACATTCAAAGGCACAAGCACATGCACAAACATGCACAAGTAAAAATAGAAGAACACACACACACACATGCTCATGCACAAACACACACACACACACACACGCGCATGCACATAAGTGCACACACATGCACACATACAAACACACATGCCCACACACACTCTTACACATGCACACAGAAACATACTTGTACACATACACACACAAACATGCACGCACATGTGTGTGTGCACATTTACACACACTTATAGACACCAAAACCAATGCACTCATACACACACATGCGTACGCAAGCATATATGCATGCACACATTCAAACACACTCAAATACACACACACACTCACACTTGCACACAATCATGCAACACACCCATGCACTTGCAAACACATGCATTAATATACACACAACCACACACATGCATACAAACAAACATGCTCTTATATGCACACATAAATCTACACATATGTGCACACGCACACATACAGACATACTGACACATGAGCACAAACGTACATGCACACATAAACACACAACCACCTATGCACACACACTTCCACAAATGTACACACATGCATGAAAAAAGCCTTAAACACTTTCTTGGATTCTTACATGCAAATACACATGTATGTACACACATGCATATTCAAATATGTGCATATGCACAGGCACACACAAACTCATACACAAAAACATGCACATGCATGTAAACACGTATATACACAAACGTGCATACACACACACACATGCACATACACACACAAACATATGCACATTGATAGAGACGCAAAAGACGTGCACACACACCCGCACGCAAAGACAAGTGCGACCATATCGGCTCACAAAAGCACCTATACACATAAACAAATACCAGCATTCATATACACATACAATACACACACACACACATGAAATCACATATGTGCACACACACATGCACTCATGCACATACAAATGTGAATACACATATGTATCTATGTACACATAAGATTGCATACATAATTATTTAAAAATACAAGCGAACGTGCATGCACACTCATGTAGGTACATGCACACATTCGCACACTGCTACACAAACATAACCACAACAACACATAGCCACAAATGCATGCATAGTAATTACACAACTACAAATAAATACTCACATGCACACACACTCAATACCACACACATAACCAAACACTCAAATGTGCATACATAAACACAAACATGCATGCACACAGTCACCTACACTTAAACACACGTGCACACATAATAACACAAATATAAGTACACCCCCACATGTATACACACACAAACACATACACACATGTACAAAGCATGCATGCATGCACAAAAAAATTTATGATCACAAAGATACACATGCAAATATACACACATGTAAACACATAGACATATGTGCACATAGGTGTATACACACACACAAAAACACACATAAGCACACACATACCCACATACACACATGTGAATGCATACACATATGCACACATTCACAATGAAAATGTACATACACATATGCACATCCACATGCACAGCCATACACAATCTATTACACACATGAACACACATCCACACTAATACACACATGCACACACACACACACACATAGGAGCATACATGTACATACACAAATACAAACACACATGTGCACATGTACACACACCCACACCCACACCAACAAACGTGCACACAAGCACACATAGCACACACACTCGCACACATACTCACACTCACACTAGCTCCCACACAAGGACACACGATCCTTTGCAAACACACAATCATACACTCACATGCACACCCACACATACACACATGCATACAAATACTCATGCATAAGCAAACATATGCACACACACAAATACATGCAAGCATACACACATGCATAAGAAAGCACACACAAGAGCATGCTTGTGTACACCCACAAACACAAGCACACAAACATAGAAATGCATATATACACACACACATGAACACATCTACACTCACACACACACGTACACATAAAAGCACATGCACGCACATATACACATTAATACAAAAGAAAAAACACAAACGAACATGCACAAGTGCATGCACATTCACATAGACACATGCACATGAAGATACATTCACATGCATGCTCACATACCTATACACAAACATACTTAGACATACACAAACACACATGACCACACACAAACATATCACACACAAGCACACACACATGCACACAGACACAAGCAGAAATGCACATACATGCACATGTAAGCAAACACATAGATGCACATGTACACACACATGCATGCATACAAGAACACAACCACATATATGCACACACATACACACATGAACATGTACACAAACATGCACACGAACAGACATGCACACCTACACGAACACATGCACACACATACACACAAACACACACACGTACACACTTGTATGTATATGTAGTTGCACAAACTCGTACATGTGCTCACACAACATGAACATGCAAAAATAAATGCACACATATTTGGACATAGATGCACATATACATCCATATGCACACACATGTAAATGCTTGCATACACACAAGCATACCTATGCACATACACACGCAAGCACACTAATGCACACATACACTCTTGAACACAAACACACATACACACATGCACACAAATATGCATGTAAACACACGTTTACACTCACACATAGAAGTGCATATAGACACACACACATAAGCAGACACACACACTCACACAAAAGAATGAACTTACACGTGCTTTTGCACATAGACACTGAAATGCACAAATGAACACATATTAACAAATGCACACACACATACCCATGCACAAACACACATACACACATACATGCATGCAAAGATATGCATGCATAGGAACAGTTATATGTACACTCACATACACATTTCGCACATGAATGCATGTAGACACAAACATGAACACAAACACACATGTATAGACATCCACACACATATACACACAAGTATGAATGCAAATGCACCCTTGTTGACACACACACACACACATATGCATACACAATCACACACATGTGCAAGCAAGCATAGACTAGCATGCATTCACACTCACACACACATATGTTTAAACATGTGCACACACACATGTAGACACATGCACACACTTACAGGTACCATCATACACAACATTCTCAAACACACACATATAGATACACATGCACATGCATAAACACACAAATACTTACAGAAAAATGCACATGCACAAACACATATGCACATGAAAAGACATGCATAAGCATGCAAACATGCTCACATGCATAAGCTTACACACACGCAAATACACAAATATGCACTTGAACACATTAATGCACACACACAAGCAAATACACTCACACACACATATGCACACCACAAAGACACATATATATACACTTACACATAGGCATGCACACACATTAGCATGCACATACAAACATCAACACACAGACACATACCCAAACACACTAAAGCACACACACTTATACAAAAGCATGCATGCACTCATGCAAGCACAACAACATGTACACACATGCACACATGCATACATATCCACATTGTTATATGCATAAACACATGCACACATAGGTACACACATATGTGCACACATACCAACACACACTCATACCCACATACAAACACACACATATGCACATAAAAATGCAACCACACATGCACACACACATACACAGGAATGCATACATGCTTGCACACACGCATAAACATGCACACATACGAGCACATGCACTCATAGACACATAAAAACACACGTGTAACCATTTATTCACAAGCACACACACACAAAGACATGAATACACTCACACAAATATAAACAAACATGTACATGCAAATGAACACACACAAACATACACTCACAAGCACAGACACGTAGGCACATATCCACACACACACACCCAAACATAGACAAACACACATGGACACACAAAAGAACATGCATGTGTACAATTACACACATAGATATGAATCATTATAGACACACACACACATACACACCCACAAACATAAGCATGCATGCAGACTAACAACATATACAAACACATGCACATGTATGCACGCACATAAATGTGAACACTAGCACACATGTGCACATGCATGTGCATACACCCTCACATGCATGCACACACCAACATAAACATGTGCACACACATACACACACAGACACGCATGCATGCACATGCACAATACACACACGTGCACACATCGGCCCAAACCATTGCACAGTTCATATGCATACCCACATAGGTGCATGCACACAAACTCACACACATGAACACACACAAGCATTCAAGCATCCACATTGTGCACACCTATAAATAGACACATAAAGATGCACACACTTAAGGGCATAGACGCATAAAATTGCGCTCATATGCACATGCACAAACACATATACTCACACATGCATGTGTATCCATGCATACATATGTACACACACATGTGCACACTCACATGCATTTGGGTGTACAAAAACATTTGCTGGCACATACACTCATATGCACACCCATGCACACATGAACACGCTTATGCAAACACACATGCACATGCTAGCACATCCACACGCACAAATGCATAAACATGAAAACACATAAACCAACGTGCAAGTACACACACATATACACACATAAATCTAGTCACACACATACACGAGCTAACATACACACACTCACACATGCATGAACACACCCAAAAGTGTAGAGGTTTATATACTTACAAACACACACATAAACATACACAATTAAACACACACGTGCTCATAAATATGCATGCATACCTACTAAGATGCTTGTGCATTCACACATATAAATACACATAAGAATACAAACATGCAGAAACATGGATACGCACACACAATAGCACACACACATAATGGCACAAACACTCACACACACATACACAAGTTTGCATGCATACACAGATAAATTTAAACACAAATGTGCACAGAACTCGCACACAAACCCACATAAACATACATACATTCACACACATACATAAACACACATGCAAGTACATACAAAGATGTACACACCCACATGCACACATGCACACACAACAACACACACTCACACATACACACATACACAACCATACAAACTCACACAACACATTTAGACGAACATGCACACACATGCTCAAACATAAACATAAGCACAAGCATGCACACCCTTCTGCACACACATACAAATGCACTCACACAAAAGCACATGCACCCATACCTATGCACACATAGATGCTCACACATATGTATTCTTACACATATAAACAAATACACACAAAACTTGCACACATATCCAAACACACACACACACATACACAAATATTGACACACATGCACACATCCATGCATGAACATGCACCAATGCAACCACTATTACCCACAGACATGCATGCCCATAAACACACACAAGTCAAATGCCTAGCCACATACATACACACGCACATGCTCGCACATGTGCAAGCACAAAGACATGCACAGTCACACATATGTACACACAAATGGACGCATGCACATGTACACATGCACACAACCAATGGTCAGATAAAAAGCATTCAGAGTTATGCATTTATGCACTCACACACAAATAGGTACATGAAAACATATGCAGACAAACATGCACCCACAGGCTCATAAGCACACAAACTCACAATTACACACTTAGAAGTATATATAAACATATGTAAGTGCACACACACAAGCATAAATATGTGCACACATGCATAAGAAAACACACACAAACACATGCACAAGCACACAAATGTATAAACATGCATGCACACACACTCATGCACACCCACATTCAAACTCATAGACACACACTCACAAAAAACAAGTGCATACATATGCAAACATACACACACACACACACTCACTCTCACATATGTGTGCAGACACGTGCACATAGAAATGCACACATGCACAAATATACACACACTCGCACACAAGCATACACACACATTATCCTCTACACACATTGGGGGCACACACACAAACATATAAACAAAGGTGCAAACATTTATACATGCACACACACGTGCACACACTCATAGATGCACACATATAGGCATGAATGCTTATATACCTGCAACCACAAGCTCTAATTCTTACATGTCAACACAGAATCACAAGCACACACAAATACACACATGCACAAATATACACTGACACTCACATACACACACATATGAACACGCACAGACACACACACACATGTGCACACATGCACATAGATATGCACATATGTACATGCAAAAACTCAAATGCACATGTACACCCACACATGCATATGCACTGTCACAAAAATATACACACACATGTACCCACACGCATGCATATAGACACACATGCCCATGAACACAGGCATACAAACACAAGTTACACACACTCACATGGACATAATCCTACACACATGTGCACACATGAATACTCACAAGCATACAGCTACACACACATTTTGATCGCATGCACACACACACACATTCACTCATGCACAGCCATACACACTTGCACACATACAAATACCCAATCACACAACTATACACACAAACACATACACACGAGCACACACACATGGGGACACATGAAAATCCATAAACACACACATACACATATATACATATGCATGCACGCACCCACACATACACAAAAGCGTGCACATGCACACAAACTCATGTCTACAAACATGCACACACACATGAACACATTGACACATAGATGCACTCACATTTAGAAAAACAAATGCACCCACAAGCACACACATGCAGCCATATGCACAAATGCGTGCTTGTGCACTGCTACACTTATAGATGTGCACATGCACACACACTTGCACGTACATATGCACACATAAGCACATAGTCATCCAAAAACATGCACACACACACATACATACATGCACATGCACACATCCACAAGCCCAGGCAAACAAACACACATGCATCGATACATGAACACACATGGTAATCATGAATGGACACAAGTGTACCGAAGCACATGCATAGGCATGCATCTACAAATGCACACCCTTACATGCATACATGTGCACAAACACAAACAAAATGCATGTACATGAGCACACACATGCATGCCTATGCACACATGTACTCTCACACACACAAACCTCTACCCTCTACAACTCTTAGATGCAAAAGCAAAGGCACACATGCTCACCCATCCACATGTACACAAATGCATGCACATACATACCCAAGTATGCACACACACACACACCCAAGTATGTAGACACACACAAGCATGAACGCACCAACACGTGCACACATTCGTACACACATGCACAAAAACACATGCATACAAATAAATATGCTTACAAACATACATGAACACACAAATATGCAAACGCATACACACATTAACATATAGACACACATCGGAACACATGCACACACATGGACAAACACATGTTTGCACACACAAATGCATGCATGCAAGCATGCAAACACACACACACACACATTTACATGCAAGCATGCAAACACACATACACACATGCATGCTTAGACACACACACACAGATATGATTTCACATCCAAATCGATAAATGCACACACATACGTGCATACCCATGCACACATGCACATGAACACACATGTTGATGCACATGAGCAACCTCATTTGTACATGAGTGTAGGAACACACATATAATTGCATCTACATGAGTATTCACATGCATGCACATGCACACATGTGCACTCACACATACACAGATGCACACGACCATTCACACAATCAAATGCACAAGAAAAGATTCATACTCTAGCACACCTACATGCACATGGACACATATGCACACCCAAGTAAGTACCCATGCACACACACATGCGTGCATGCTAGCACAGACACATGCTTGAATAGACTCACATGTGCACGCAATCGTACACACACAAATGCACACACACACACAAAAATGCATGTGCACACACACATGCACACATGTAAACACACACATGTAGACTCACCCTTGCCCTCCATACACCACACACATGCATATAAGAATGTAGATATGCACACACACTCACATGTACACATACAACCGTATATACATATACATGTACACACACACACACACACTACCGACACCCATACAAATGCTTGCATAGACACAAACACATATACAAGCTTGTGTCGACATAGAAATAGATGCAAACGTGCTCACACACCCACCCAAACACCAACCCACACACACACACAACATACACATGCAAAGCATGCACACATAAATCCACATGTATGCATAAATGTAGGCATACAACACACAAAAGCATGCTCATGCATTCACACAATTGAACACACACTTCTAAGCAAAAATATATGCATGCAAGCACACACACCCACCAAAACACATGCAAATGCTAACACATACACTCACACACACACATACACACATGCACCTGTGTGCACTCTTGCACACAGATGCACATGTGTGCACCCTTGCACACACACACATCCACATATGCACATGCACACCCATGCACACACATGCAAATGCACACAAGCACATACACACACATACGCACATGGACAAATAGAAACACACACATGCACACATGCACATACACACACATATGCACAAACATGTAGACAAACACACCTAAACACATGCAGACCCCACAAATGCATATGCAAACACACACACAAATGCACAAACACATGCAAAGGCACACATGCACAAACACACATGTGTAGACACGTGCACCCAAATATTTACATTGACATGCACTCTCATATAGACACATGTTTAAGCACGCATGCACACACACATGTAAAAGCACACACAAGCCTATACACACAAACAAGCACACATTGACACATACACACATAATAGAAATATACACAAACACATGCACACACACACCCACCCACACGCAATCATGTACACACACATGTATGCGAACTGAGGCACATAAGCACATTTGCACACACACCAGCACACATTGACACACATATGCACACACATATCGACCCACACACATGTCCATATAGACACACATGGAAACACACACTTAAACACAAGCTCCAAGACATGCACACATGCATGCAAACATAAGCACTTGCAATCACCCATAGTTGAAGAAGCACACACACACTTATAAACACACATGAACCCATAAACAAACATGAACATGCCCGCACACACATGCACTAGCACTTACACAAGCACACGTACACACACTTACATATCCATGCACACACATACAAGCACATTCACACATGCAAACACACACAATTGGAAGCATGAGAACACGCACATGTATGCACATGCAAATGGACACACACAATAACACACAAGTAGACAAGCACACTCACACATGTACATCTATGCACATGCACATATACACACATATACACACTCACAAAAAGACATGATACATATGAGCATGTGCATGAAACATTGCATACACACACATACTCACATGCACATGTGCATGAATTTGCATAAAAACACATGCAAGCACATGCATACATGACACACACATGCGTACTGATACATGCATATACACATGCACACATACATACACATACATGAATAAAAACAAACACACACAAACACATAAGCACACATACAGCAAGCATGGACACCAAACCCATGTAGATGCACTTGTAGCAACATGCACATGCATTCAAGCATGCACACATTCCTGCACTCATATCCACACACATACATACACACATATACATGCACACAAATAAACATAGAAGTAGACACACATACACAAACACACCTGCATGCACACACACTCACACATGCAATAACATAGGTGTGCACACACATAGATGTGCACACATATATACCCACATGTGCACACACAAATGCATTCACACACCTACCCACATTAACAATTATGCAAACATATGCATACACAGATGCATATGCACAAGAACACACATATACATGTACATAAACAGAAACATACATATAAGCTCAGAAGCATAGGCATAGACATGCATGCATATGCACATGCATATACACATGCCAGCCATGCACACACAAGTGCATTCACACACACATGCACATCCACTCACAAATGAACTTACATGCACATAAGCACACTCACACATACACATGCACATAAAAACACACATGCATGCACATGAATAAACACCCACTTACTCACACAAACACAAATGCACATACATAGACTCTGCACACAATAACACGCATAGGCGTACACACTCGCACACAAACACACATACACACTTGCAAACCCACAAGGACACAAATATACAACCAAACACATGCACAAGCACACACAATAATGCCCACAAACACACAAGCAAGCATGAACACATGCATGCACACGCCCACACATGTATGCAATGGATGCACACAAATGTACTCATAGACACATGCACATGCACGTACACACAAATACACATAACCACATGATCACAGATGCATAAACACATGTGTATAGGCTCACATAGGCTAACAGAAACATACATGGGCACAAACATATAGACACAGATGTACACACACACACACACACATACACATACACATCAACATAGCTACACACCCAAGTACACACAAACACGTACATAGATGTATGGATGTACACTCACACACAAACACACACATTCTTATTGACACACATGCACAAACACAAGCACACATAATGTACATACAACAACACATAAGCACAAACATGCACAAGCACACATACACACATGCACACACAACATACACATAAAAACCCACACATGAACACATATGCATGCACATAAAAGTGCACACAGTCTCTAATACACTCGCACAAGCACACAAGCACACAAGCACACACATGTGTACACTTACATGAACAAAAAATTACACACACATACACAAACGCATGTGCATGCACATACATACGCACACATTTGTATACACATAGACACAAACATACACAAGAAAACAAATACACACATGCATGCAAACACATACACACATACACGTGCATGCATATACACATGACATGGATTATCATGCACACACATAGATGCATACACACATGAACACACATAGACATAAACACGCACATACACATGTGTTCCCACATGCATGTGCAAACACACGCATATGTGCACACCAATGCACACACATGTACACACACACACATACACATGAATACATGCACACACACACATGCAAACTTAAGTAAACACACAAGCACAATCACAAACATGCACACTCGCACACACATCTACATACATGTGCACATGAACATACACACACACACATATGCATAAAAATGTACACACACATCCATGCCAGCATTAACAAATGCACACACTCACACACAAAGATGAACACACATGCATGTACCCATGCATGCACAAGCTGCAGCACTTGCACACAAATGCACAAGCATGTTTTCACACACGAGCACATACACACACATGCAGAAGAATAGACATGTGCACATATATGTGCACACATAGATACACACACACATGTAGATGCATACACATAAATGCACACAAATGTACATACACATGCACAAACAAGCACACACATACACATATTTGTGTGCACAAAAACACACACAAAAACATGCACGTAGAGCCTTATGCACACACATACACACACACACACACACTCACATAATTGTGCACAGATATGCACACATATTTGCATGCTCATATATTCACATTGACATACATATGAAAAGGTACACACATGTGCCCTTGCTCACGCACACACATGAACACATAAACACACCCAACAATAACACACACAAAATCACATACACATGCACACACACCCACACACTCACACACAAGCACACACACACAAAGTCACACAAATACTTATAGATAGATGCACACACACACATGCACAACTAAACGCACATGCAAACACACACATAAACACAATGCACATATGCACTCACAGACATTATTATGTAAAAAATGCACATATGAATAAATGTATATGTTGTTTGCACACAAACACATGCAACTAACATACTAATGCACTCACAGACAAACAGAGACAAGTGCACATGCACACATACACACACTCGCATGCTTGCACACACATGCAACATGTACACGAATATGTACTTACACAATCACAACCATGTGCACATAGACTCGTACTTGCACACAACCACATACGACACACATGCACAAGCACTCACACACATAGGCACACATCACATGCATGCAAACACATGCATACACACACACATACACACATGCATGTACTCTTGCACTCACATTCACATATGTGCACACACATGCACACACACACACATACACATACACACACATGCACACACACATAGACACACATGCATAAACACAGATGCACATTCACACATATATAAATAGACATGAGAACCTAGATAAAATATAGACATGCATGTATGCGCACACACACGTGGGTACAAATGCACACACACATATGCACAGAGACATGTGCATAGGCACATACACACAAAAAAGCATACATGTGTAATCACAAGCACACCCATGCACAAAAGCATAGACACACACACACACATGTAGGCATGTAAAAACATACCACATGCACACACACAAACATGCTCACACACATACAAGCATAAGCATGCACATGCACACACAAACACGTAGACACACATGATGATAGGTACACATGTGCACTCACAAATACAAAAAAAAATTTGCACACATGCTCACAAACTCAAAAATGCACACACATACACATGTATGCAAGAAAGAGCATGCACACATGGACACACACATGTCTACAAAGCTAGACACACAAACACATGTCCATACACAATTGGACACACATGCACACAAACACACATGCATGCACACATTCACACACACATATGTGTAGAAAAAGGAATGTAAGCATACGCACATACATGCACTTGCACAAGCACTCATAGACATGTACATGCACACTTACACACTCATAGATGCTCATAGGAATACCAATATACATACACACTCACACACATATGCATGCAAATGTCCATACACATGAACACACACACAGATCCACCCATATACATGCATTCACACATGCACAAGAGCTACACACACACATACACAAATGCATGCACAAACACACATATGCATACACAAGCACATAATAAGTTGCACTCATATACACACATATACAGACATATAGACAAATGCACACAAACACATGCATAGAGACAAACATAAATGCACACACACACACATGCATATACACATGCATGCTCCACACATAGAAATAAGCAAAGAAATGTGCACATGCATGCACACACATGCAAAAACACATGCACTCAAACTTGTATACACAACCACACACACACGAACACACACACACACACCCTTACATACACAAATGTGCATACACACACACACACCCATGCACACAAAAAACATACACCCACACATACCCACACACTCACACACACACAAGCACACACACACACACACATAGACAAAAACACATGTTCACATCGACACACATGCAAGAAAACATACACATATGCTCAAAACACACGTGAACACACACACAAACACATATTTATAAATACAAAAATGCATGAACACACATACATGGACACACATAAGCATATGCATAAGTAGACACACACAAGCCCACAAAATCATAAAAGATCAAATGCAAACATAAACATGTACTCATTTGCACACATGAACACACACATACAAACACATTTGTGTGCATGCATAGATGCACAAAAGCAAACTTTTACACACATATGCGCAAACACACACACATACTCACACATGTGCATGCATTGATAGGAATACACATAGGCACACAAAAGCACATAGACGCATGTGAATGCATGCACACACATGGTCACACTAACATGCACACTTGCATGCAAATGCACACACTCACATGTCTGTGTCTGTACATGTAGACACATATGCATAATCACACACATGGACATGTCAGCAAGCACACACACACACTTGTATTCACACACACATGTGAACACTTTTACACACATACACATGCATAAATTCCATCACACACCAACACACACATGCACACATGTGCACAAATGGAAATAAAATCACACACATGCATAGGCACACTTGCATACACACACCCCCTACACACAAGCATGCACACACACAAGCCTAAACACACAAACATTCATAGGCATGTAGATACAAACACACACACACACATGCATGTGCACAATAACACACTTACATATGCAAACACATGATTGAGAACACACATATACACATGCATCAACACATACACACAAACAAGCAAACATGAACACAAGTGCACATATGTAGGAACTTACATACACACACCTACACCAACACCGACACCCACACACATACACATAAAGGAACACACATGCATAGTACATACATACATGCACACACATGCACATGTGCATACACAAACAAGCTCACATGTGCTCACAAAAGCTCCCGCTCATATGCTCACACTCACTCACACACAAATACATACACACATATGTACACTCATATACACCCTCAAATGTACACACACATGCACACTCACTCACACACACACACACACATATATCAACCTTTGCACTTAAGCACACACATATACACCTACACATACAGGCATACATACATAGACACATGCACATACTCACATCAATGCACATGCACAGACACACACCAACTTGCCATACCCACATGAATGCTAGTGCTTAAACATGCTTACACTCACAAACATACACACAAATAAATACTTTCACATGTGTACACACCCATGCATAAACACACTCACAAACACACACATATACACTCACAGTCACATGTGCATGCACATGTAAATGAACAAGCACACATACACATGCAACATGCACACACACACACACGTACAAGTACACTCATGCATAAATATTAGCACACATACATTTCCACACAAATGCTCAAACATAAATGCATACACACACATACAAACATACTCAAGCACACACATGCACACACACATACGTACAAACTACTATAAATATGCAAAAGCATACACATAGACACATATAAGCACGTGTGCACACACACACACATGTACATACAACTATACACATGCAATCGTAGGCACACACAAATGCATGTACACACTCATAAACATAGGCACATGTATTCTTAAGCTTAGGTAGAGGTTCATATAGGAAAAAACATGTACACTTATAGACACACGCTCAGGCACATATAAAGATGCACACACACATACACATGCATGCATGCCCTCACACATGCAATCACACACACTTGTCAATATGAACACACATACACACACACAAAGGTAAACACAGTTGCTCACATCGACACATACACACACACACATTCACAAAATGCTCTACCACACCCACACATGCACAAACACTCGCACATAGGCCCACACACACACTTAAAACATGCACACATTTTCATGCACATGCATATAGATGCATAGACACACACAACCACACATGCACATACACACACACGCACGCACAAAACACACCATAGACAAACAGTCACATGCGTACAGGCACACTCATGCACAAATTCATATGAACATAAGAACACACACACACACATGAATACCCAGATACACACACAGACACTTATGAGCACATATACATAAGAATTCACATGATAACACAAATATAATCACACACACATATGCACACAGGCATGTAGACTCATGTATGCATGCACATGCACTTATGTTCAAGCACACACACACACACACATGCACATATAAAAATACGCACACATAGGCTTGCAGTCTCATACAGACATACACACATACAATCACAACCACACAACTACACACGCAAACACTGACACTGACACATGCTCACACACATGACAATGCATGCACATACACAGTCACATGCTCATGCACACACAAACACATGCATGGATATGAACAAATACATAGACATGCACATAAATATATGCTTGCAAGCAAACAAACATAAACATCCATGCACACACAAACATAGCCATGCACACACAAACACACACACATGAACACACACATGAACACAAACACACCAAAAGGCATAGACACAAATACACACTTGCATATGTAGATGCACATACACAAGTGTACCTCTGCACACATACAAGTAGCCATCCACTCGAATGCACAAGTCAACACATACATGCACAAAAATCACACATAGGAACTAGATGCATGCACAAGCATGCACACATATGTGCACACAGATATGAACATAAATGAACATAGACAACTATGCACACATGTACACGTATGCATACTAATATGAATATAAATACATTTACACATGCACATAATTACATATGCACACACATAGGCACAAAGACATAGGTAAATGATATGCACACATGAACACCCATGCATACACAGGCATGTACACACACTCGCATGCTCTCACACAAACATGCTCTCACAAATACATGCACATACACACAAATAGACACACACATGACCACACACACAAATATACATGCACATGCACACACAAACATACACACACATGAATGCATGCAAGCACACAATTGCACACACATACTCACACACACACACAAAGACATATGTGTACACACATGCATGTACACATGCCCAAAGGCACATCCAAAAAAATATGCATGCATATGCATACTCACACACACACATGCATGCACACTGATGCACATGCATACACATACCAATGCATATATACTCACAAATGCACATGTACTCACACACATACACATACATATGTACATAAGCATATGCATATACACATACACTAACACACACTCACATTAACACACACATGTACAAAATAACATTTGAACACACACCCAACACATGCAAATGCACTCACAAACAAAAACACAGTCATATCCACGCACACATGCACATGCACAAGCAAGCAAACTCTTACTCACACACTTTAATATGAATACGCACACATGCATATGCAAACATACATATATGCATACACAAGTGTGTGCAAAAAAATCCAAGCGCACGCATGCAGACATGCACATTCACCCATATGAACATGAATGCTTGCACAACACACAAAACACCTAAACGCAAGTATTCATGCTCATACACAATCATGCACAAATGCCCATACTCATACGCCCATAGGCACATAGACGTACAAACACACATACATACATATAGGCATACACAAACTCAACCTCCCCTCTATGCACACACAACCATTAAATCATGCACACACAAACACACACATGAATGCATGCACAATCACATGCATGCATGCAATTATGCACATACACAACCACACACACATGTACACACAACCACACAAATGAACATGTACACACACATGTGCGTGCACACACAACCACACACACACATAGATGTAAATATACATACACACACAAGACGCACCAAAAACACACATGCATAGACAAACAACAGGCAAATGTACTTGCACATGTAAACACAACCGCGCACACTCACATCTATATGAACACACAAAATCTAACACACGCACAAACACACACACATGCACATGAACAAACACACAACTATAGACACAAATGTACCTACATAAGCATGCACACAGACACACACTCACTCATATGCACACATACGCACACACATGCATATACGCATATACATGCAAATGCACACATATAAAAAAACACTTGCACTCACATATGCATGCAAACATACACACATATGCATGAATGCACATAGACACATGTGTTTGCACATGCACACACATACACACCCACCTACAAATAAATGCACTTGCACTTGCATTCTTGCACACTCGTGTGGAACACACACATGAATGCATCAACACATGCACACACACACACATAAACAAATATGCATGCACATGCACTCATACACATGCACCCACAAATGCATATGTGCATGCAAACACATGCACATGCACATGCACATGCATGCATAAGAAAATGCATATATACATAGACACATAGTCACAAGCACACACACAAGCTCATAGACAAGCACACATATATGCACACACATGCACATGCACCATGCATTCCTACATGCATACAAGCATTAACACACACACATAGACATGTACACACATGCATACATAAACATGCACACACAAATAAATTTGCACATACATGTACACCAATTGACAAACACAATGCATGCACACACATGCTCACAAACACACACACACACATGTGCATGCACCCACACTCATACACGCATGCGAGCATGCACACACACATACACATATATAAACTCAAATACACACACATGAACAAACACACACACACACATATGCACACACACATGCATGCACACATCTAAGCAAATGCACATAAAGGTACATGCACATGCACACACATGCACATAGACACACACCAACAGAGATGAACATGCATACACACACACACACACCCATACATGAACACACACACATGCCCATACACATTCATACATAATTACACATACAGAAATGCATGCAAAAACCCACATACATGCACATAGACACAAACCAACACAGACGAACATACACACACACACACGAAACCATACACGAACACACACATATGCACACACACATGCATGCACAATTACGCTTGTGCAAATGCATGTACAAACCCACACACATGCATATATTTACATGCACACAAAGACATGCAAACAAACACATGTGCACACACATGCACACAAACACACATATGCATGCATACATATTCATGTACACATATTCATGTACAAATATATACACACACATGTGCACTATCATATAGATACAGTACACACCCATACATAAATATGGACAAACACAAACACATGCAAAAAATGCACAAGTTCACACATAGTTGCACAAACATATGTAGATATGCACTTGCACAGACACGTACACACACACACATGCAAGCACACATGTAGATACAAAAACACTCACATGAACACACACACATCCACACACTCCAACACATGCATACACACACAAAAACTCATATGCATGTGAACACACACATAAACATGCATGCATACACATGCATACACATGCACACACATGCATAAAAGTAAACACAAACACACACACACATATGTGAACATAGATGCATGCACATGCACACAAATGCCTACAAGCACGCACATGCATGTACAAATGTACACAAAAAGTCATGTCCACACTCTGAATATATGCATGCACACACACAAACAGACTCATGCACACATAATTACACAAGTATAACAATGCACATGTGCACAGATTTACACACAAACCCATCTACATACACATGTAAACACACACAAATATATGGCTTGGCACACAAACACATGAAAATAAACACACATGCTAGCATGCACACACATATGCACACACGTGCATGAAAAAACACTAATGCACAAGAAAAAATTGTAGTCACACATAAATGCATGCACTCTCACATTCACACACATGCAAAGGCACAAGCACATGCACAAACATGCACAAGTAAAAATAGAAGAACACACACACACATGCACATAAGTGCACACACACAAACACACATGCCTACACACACTCTTATACATGCACACACACAAACATGCTTGTACACATACACACACAAACACACATGCACATGTGCATGTGCATATTTACACACACTTATGGACACCAAAACCAATGCAGTCATACACACACATGCGTATGTAAGCATATATGCATTCACACATTCACACACACTCAAATACACACACACACACACTCACACTTGCACACAATCATGCAACACACCCACACACACAAATGAACATGCTCTTACATGCGCACATAAATGCACACACATGTGCACATACAAACATATTGGTAGATGAACACACATCTACATGCACACATAGACACACAACTACCTATGCACACCCACTTCCACAAATGTACACACATGCATAAAAAAAGCCTTAAAACACTTTCTTGGTTGCTTACATGCAAATACACATGTATGCATGCACATGCATATTCACACATGTGCATATGCACAAGCACACACAAACTCATACACAAAAACATGCACACACATGTAAACACATATATACACAAACGTGCATATACACACACATGCATGTACACACACAGACACATACACATATATACAAATACAAACATATGCACATTGATAAAGACGCATACAAAGACGTGAACACACTCACACACATGTACATGCAAACAGATGCAAATACATGCATGCATATGCACACACACACAAAGACAAGTACAACCACATTGACTCATAAAACCACCTACACACATATAAACACATACAAGCATGCATATATACACATACAAATATGCACACACACATGAAATCACATATGTACACACACACACAAGCACTCATGCATGCACAAATGTGAATACACATATGTATATAAGTACATGCACCCGTTCGCATGCACTGCTACACACATATAACCACAACAACACATCCACAAATCCATGCATAGTTCCTACACATGTACAAACAAATACACTCACATGCACACACACACATAACCAAACACACAAATGTGCATACACAAATACACACAAGCATGCACATAGTCACCTACACTTAAACACATGTGTACAAACAATAACACAAATATTAGTACACACCCACATGCATACACACAAACACATACACACATGTACAAAGCATGCATGCATGGATGCACACATGCATGCATAAACAAATATATGAACACAAACATACACATGTAAATATACACTCATGTACATACATAGACATATGTGCACAGAGGTGTATACACACACTCACACAAAAACACACAGAAGCACACACGCACCCACATACACACATGTGAATGCATACCCATATGCACACATGCACGATGAAAATGTACACACACATATACACATCCATGTGCACAGCCATACACACCCTACTGCACACATGAACACATATATGCATCCACACTAACACACACACAAAGGAGCATACATGCACATACACACATACAAATAGACATGTGCACATGTACACACACCCACACCCACACCTACAAACGTGCAAACAAGCACACATTGCACACACACTCACACACATACTCACACTCACACTTGCATCCACACATGGACACACAATCCTATGCAAAAATACACAATCGCATACTCACATGCACACACCTACAGATACACACACGCATACAAATACTCATGCATAAGCAAACATATGCCCACACACAAATACATGCAAGCACACACACATGCATAAGAAAGCACATGCACCAACATGCTTGTGTGCACCCACAAACACAAGCACACACACATAGAAATTCATATACACACACACACACACATGAACACATCTACACTCACACACACACACACACATACATGTGCAATAAAAGCACATGCACACACATATACACACAATGATACAAAAGAAAAAACACACACAAACATGCACAAGTGCATGCATACTCACATAGACACATGCACATGAAGATAAATTCACATGCATGCTCACACACCTATGCACAAACATACATAGACACAGATACACATGACCTTGCACAAACGTGTCACACACAAGCACACACACACACACAGACACAAGCACAAATGCACATACATGCACATGTAAGCAAATACATAGATGCACATGTACACACTCCAACAGATGCATGCATACAAGCACACAACCACATATATGCAAAAACAAACACACACAGACGCACAAGCGTAGACCTGCACACACACATTCACACAGGAACATGCACACAAACACACATGCACACACAAACACACATACACGCCCACACACGTGTATGCATATGCAGTCGCACAAACTCGTGAATGTGCTCACACAAACATGCACATGCATAAGCATACACATGCAAAAATAAAGACACATATTTGAACATAGGCGCACATATACATGCGTATGCACACACACACATGTGTCTTCATGCATACCCACAAGTATACTCATGCACATACACACGCAAGCACACTCACGCACACATACACTCTGGCACACATGAATACATACACACATGCACACAAATATGCATTCAAACACACGTGTACACACTCACACATGTACTCACACATAGAAGTGCATATAGACACACACTTACATGCACACACACATATAACTAAGCACAGACACTCACACAAAAGAATGCACTTACACGTGCTTTTGCATGTAGACACTAAAATGCACAAACGAACACACATTAACAAATGCCCACACACGTACCCATGCACAAAAACACATGCACACATGCATGCATGCAAGGATATGCATGCATAAGAACACGTATATGCACACTCACACACAATCCACACATGAATGCATGTACAAACACTAACATGTAGACACAAACATGAACTCAAACACACATGCACAGACATCCACACACACTTACACAAGAACGAATGCAAATGCACCCTTGTTGACACAAATAGACATGCATACACAATCACACACATGTGCATGTTAACATAGACAAGCATGCATTCACACACACACAAACATGCACATACACATGCACATATGTTAAAACATGTGCACACACACATGCACATGAATGTACACAAATACACGCACATACAGGTACCATCATACACATAAACATTCTCAAACACACTCATACAGATACACATGCACATGCATAGAAAAACACATACTTACACAAAAATCCAGATGCACAAACACATGTACATGAAAAGACTTGCATAAGCATGCAAACATGCTCGCATGCATATGCTTACACACACATGCAAATACACAAATTTACACTTGAATACGCTAATGCACACACACACACATTTGCACAACATAGACACATATATACGCTCACACACAGGCATGCATGCACATACAAATTTCAACACATAGACACATACCCAAAAACACTAAAGCACACAGACTAAAACAAAGGCATGCATGCACTCATGCAAGCACAACAAGATGCACACACATGTGAACATGCATACATATCCACATTGTTATATGCATAAACACATGTACACATAAGTACACACATATGTGCAAACATAGCCACAAACACTCATACCCACATACAAACACGCACATGCATACACAGAAATGCAACCACCAATGCACACACACATACATAAGAACACATACGTGCTTACACACACACATAAACATGCACACATACGAGCACATGCACAGACACCTAAAAACACACATGCAACCATTTACTCACATGCACACACACATAAACACATGAATACACTCAAAACAAATACAAACAACCATGTACATGCACATGAACACACACAAACATACGCGTACAAGCGCACACATGTAGGCACATATCCACAAACACACACACACAAACATAGACAAACACACATGCACACGCACAAGAACATGCATGTGCACTATTACACACAGATATGAATCCTCATAGACACACACACATATACACACCCATAAACATAAGCATGCATGCACACTCACACTCACATACAAACACATGCACATATATGCACACACGTATATGTGAATACAAGCACACATGTGCACATGCACGTGCACACACCCTCACATGCATTCACACACCAATGTAAACATGTGAACACACACACAGACACACATTCATGCACATGCACATATACACACATGTACATACATCAGCCCAAACCATTGCACAGTTCACATGCATACCAACATAGGCGCATGCACACAAACTCACTCATATGAACACACACAAGCATGCAAGAATCCACATTATGAACACCTATAAATAGACACACGAAGATGCACACACTTAAGGGCATAGACACATAAACATGCACTCATATGCACATGCACAGACACATATATTCATATGCACATGTGTACCCATGCATACACATGTACACAACATGTGCACACTCACATGCGTTTTGGTGCACAAAAACATTTGCTAACACATACACTCATATGCACACTCTTAAGCAAACACACATGCACATACAAGCACATCCACATGCACACATGCATAAAGTTGAAAACACACAAACCAACATGCAAGTATACACACAAATACATACATAAATCTAGTCATACACATACATGAGCTGACATACATGCACTCACACATGCATGAACACACCCACAAGCATAGAGGTTTATAGACTTACAAACACACACATAAACATACACATAAATAGACACACACCTGCTCATAAATATGCATGCATACCTACTAAGATGCTTGTGCACACACACATATAAATACACATAAGAATACAAACATGCAAAAACGTGCATACGCACACACAAGAGCACACACACATAATGTCACAAACATTAACACACACTTACACAAGTTTGCATGCATATACACAGACAAATGCACACATGCATGTACACAAAACCAATAGACAAACCCACCCAAACATACATATATTCACACACACATACATAAATACACATGCAAGCACACACACACACAGATGTATACACCCGCATGCACACATGCACACACACAACAAAACCCACCGACACATACACACATACACAACCACACAAACTCACACACACATGTAGATGAACATGCACACGCATGCTCAAGCATACACATAAGCACAAACATACACACCCCTATGCACACACACAAAAGCACATGCACACATAGATGCTCACACAAATGTATGCCTATACATATAGGCAAACGCACACAAAACTTGCACACGCAAGCACGCACACACACATACACAAATATTGACACACATGCACACATCTATGCACAAACATGCACCTATGCAACCACTAATAGCCACAGACATGCATGCCGATAAACACACACAAGACAAATGCCTAGCTGCATACATACACACGCACATGCCCGCACAAAGACACACACAGCCACACATGCATACACATACATGGACACATGCACATATACACATGCACACAACCAAATGTAGGGTCAAAGAAATTCATAGTTATGCATTTATACACTCACACACAAATAAGTACATGCAAACATATGCAAACAAAAATGAACCCACATTCTCATAAGCACATAAACTCACATGTGCACACTTAGAAGTATATATAAACATATGTTAGTGCACACACACAAGCATAAATATGTGCACACATGCATAAGAAAACACACACAAACACATGCACATGCACACAAATGTATAAACATGCATGCACACACTCATGCACACCCACATTCAAACTCATAGACACACAAAAAAAAAGTGCATACATATGAACACATACAGACACACACACTCTTACAAAGGTGTGCAGACATGTGCACATAGAAGTGAAGACATACACAAATGTACACACACTTGTAGACAAACAAACAAACACAAAATCCCCTACACACATTAGGGCACACACATAAACAAAGGTGCAAACATTTATACATGCACACACATGTGTGCACACTCATAGTTGCACACATATAGGCATGAATACTTGCATACGTGCAAGTGCAAGCTCTAATGCTTACATGTCCACACACACTCACAAGCACACACACATACATGCATGCGCAAATATGCACTAACACTCACATACACACACAAATGCACACATACACACACACACACACATGCACACACATGAACATACATATGCATATATGTACATGCAAACACTCACATGCACATGTGCACCCACACATGCGTATGCACTATCACAAACAAATGCACACACATGTACCCGTACACATGCATATAGACATATATGCACATGCACACAGACATGTAAACACAAGTTTCACACACACTCACATGTATATAATCCTACACACACGAACACACACAAGCATGCAGCTACACACATTTGTGATCGCATGCACACACACACACATTCACACATGCACAGCCACACATAGTCGCACACATACAAATACCCAATCACACAATTATACTCATGAACACATACGCACAAGTACACTCAAACACACACACATGGGTGCATATGAAAATCCATAAACACACACATACACATACATACATATGCATGCACATGCACACATACACATAAGGGTGCACATGCACACAAACACACAAACTCATGTCTACAAACAAGCACACACACATGAAGACATTGACACATGGATGCACTCACACTTAGACAAAAAAATGCACCCACAAAAACACACATGCAGCCATATGCACAAATGCATGCATGTGCACTATTACACTTATAGATGCACACATGCACACACACTTGCACATTCACATGCACACATAAGCACATAGTCATGCAAAAACATGCACACTCAAACACATTTTGACATGCACACACACCTACACACACACACAAACATACATGCACACATCCATAGTCCTAGGCAAATAAACACACATGCATCAATATACGAACACACACATGTAATCATGCATGGACACACGTGTACCCTACCACATGCATAGCCATGCATATACAAATGCACACCCTCACATGCATACATGTGCACAAACACATAAACAAAATGCATGTACATAAGCACAAACATGCATGCCCATGCACACATTTACTTTCACATGCACAAACCCCTGCCCCCTACACACATTCTTTGATGCAAAAGCAAAGGCACACACACTCGCACATGCACATGTACACATATACACACCCAAGTATGCAAACACACACAAGCATGAACACACCAACACGTGCAAACATTCATTCACTCATGCAAACACACAGGCACACACACATGCACACAAACACATGCATACAAATAAATATGCTTACAAACATACATGAATACATGCACATGAGAATTCACATGCATGCACATGCACACATGCACTCACACATACACAGATGCACATGACCATTCGGCAAATCAAATGCACAAGCAAAGATTCACACACTAGCACACCTACATGCACATGGACACATATGCACACCCAAGTAAGTACCCACGCACACACACATGCATGCACGCAATATATGCTTGAATACACTCACATGTGCACACAATCATACACTCACACAATCGTACACACACAAATGCACACACACACACACATAAACATGCATGTGCACACACACAAGCATGTACATGCACATACACATGCACCTACACATGTAGACACGTAAACACACACATGCAAACTCACACTTGCCCTACATACACCACACACATGCATATAGAAATGTAGATATGCACACACACTCACATGTACACATATACACAAATATACATATACATGTACACACACACACACACACTACCTACACACATACAAATGCTTGCACAGACACACACATAAAAGCTTGTATCGATATAGAAATAGTTGCAAACATGCACACACACCCACCCAAACACCAACCCACACACACACACACACACAACATACTCATGCAAAGCGTGCACACATTCATGCACATGTATGCATAAATGTTGGCATACAACACACAAAAGCATGCTTATGCATTCACATAATTGAACACACACTCCTATGCAAAAATAGATGCATGCAAGCACACACCCCCACCAAAACACATGCACATGCTAACACACATGCACTCACACACACTTACACATGCACCTACGTGCACTCTCGCGCACACATGCACATGTGTGCGCTCTCATACACATACACATCCACACATGCACATGCACACCCATGCAAGCACATACAAATGCACACAAGCACATACACACACATAAGCACACACATGTGGACAAACACACCCAAACAAATGTAGACCCATTAATGCATATGCACACAGAAACACAAAAATGCACAAACACATGCAAAGGCACACATGCACAAACACGCATGTGTAGACACGTGCACCCAAATATGTACATTAACATGCACTCTCAACAAGACACATATGCAAGCACGCATGCACACACACATGTACAAGCACATGCGCACAAACCTACACATACAAACAAGCACTACACATACACACACATTGACATATAACAAATATATACAAACACATGCAACCACACACCCACCCAAACATAATCATGTGCACACACATGTATGCGAACTGAGGCATAGAAGCACATTTGCACACACACCAGCTCACAATGACACACACATGCACACACATATAGACCCACACACATATACAAATAAACACACATATGCAAACACACACTTAAACACAAGCTTCAAGACATGCACACATGCATGCAAACACAAGCACTTGCAATCACCCATAGTTGAGCAAGCAAACACACTTATAAACACACATGCACTAGCACTTACACACAAACACATAAACATGTACACACACTTACATATCCATGCACACACACACACAAGCACATTCACACACACATACACACACAAATGGAAGCATAAGAACACACACTTGTATGCACATGCAAATGGACACAAACAATAACACACAAGTAGACAAGCAAACTCACACATATACATCTATGCACATGCACATATACACACACATACACACTAACACAAAGACATGACACATATGGGCATGTGCATGAAAAATTGCATACACACACATACTCAAATGCACATGCACATGCATACACATAAAAACACATGCAAGCACATGCATACATGACACACACACACGTACTGACACATGCATAGACATATGCACACATGCATACACATAAATGAATAAAGGCAAACACACATGGACACACAAGCACACACATAGCATGCATGCACACCAAACCCATGCAGATGCATAGGTTGCAACATGCACACATGCCCGCACTCATATGCTCACACGTACATGCATACATATACATGCACACACATGAACATAGAAGTAGACACACACACACACAAACACACCCACGTGCAAACACATTGGACATGCATGAACATAGGTGCACACACACATAGATGTGCACACATCTATACCCACATGTGCAAACACAAATGCATTCACATGCATACATAAAAAGACTCACACACATACCCACATTCATGATTATGCAAACATATGCATACACACATGCATATGCACAAGAACACACATATGCATGTACATAAACATAAACACACATATAAGCCCACAATCACAGACACATAGACACCCATGCATATACACATGCCAGCTACACACACACACATGCATGCACACACAAATGCACTTGCACTCACAAATGAACTTGCATACACACAAGCACACACACATACACATGCATGCACATGAATAAACACCCGCTTACTCACACAAAAACAACTTTACATACACAGACTCTGCACACAATAACACACATAGGCATACACGCTCACACACACACACACACACTTGCAAACCCATAAGCACCCAAACATGCACACAAACACATGCACAAGAACACACAATAATGCCCACAAATAGACAAGCAAGCATAAACACATGCACACACACACATGTATGCACAAGGATGCACACATATGCACTCATAAACACATGTGCATGCATGCACACACACAAATACACATAAGCACATGCTCATAGATGCATAAACAAATGTGGATAGACTCACATAGGTTAACAGAAACATACATGGGCATAAACATATAAAAATAGATGTACACACACATCATCACAGCCACACACCCACGTACACACAAACACGTACACAGATGTATAGATGTATACTCACACACATACACACACATTCCGATTGACACACATGCACAAAACAAGCACACATAATGTATATACAACAACACATGAGCACAAACATGCACACAAACACATACACACATGCACACACTACATACACACACAAACACACACATGCACACATATGCATGCACATACAAGTGCACACACTCTTTAATACACTCGCACAAGCACACATGCGCACACATGTGTACACTCATATGCACAAAAAATCACAGACACATACACAAACGCATGCACATGCACATACATATGCACACATGTATGGACATAGACACAAAGATACACAAGAGAACACATACACACATGCATGCAAACACACACACACACACGTGCATGCCCTTACACATGATATGGATTATCATGCACAAACATAGATGCATACACACATGAACACACATAGACACAAACACGCACATACACATGCATTCCCACATGCATGTGCAAATGCACAAGCATACATGCACACCAATGCACACACATGTACACACACACACACACATATGAATACATGCACATGCACACATAAGGAAACACACAAGCACAATCACAAACATGCACACTCACACACACATATGCATAAAAATGTACACACACATCTATGCTAGCATTAACAAATGCAAAACCTCACATGCAAAGGTGAACACACATGCATGTACCCATGTATGCACAAGCTACAGCACTTGCACAAAAATGCACAAGCATGTATTCATGCACAAGCACACACACACATGTAGAAGAATATATACATGTGCACATATATGCACACACATGTTGATGCATACACATAAATGCATATAAATGCACATACACATGCCCAAAAAAGCACACTCATAAAAGCAAACACATATTTACATGCACAAGCACACACACAAATACATGCACATAGAGCCTCATGCACACACACACACACACACACTCACACACATTCACACATATGTGCATGCACATACATTCACATTGACATGCACACATACATATGTGCACATGCAAACATCCAAATATGCTCAAATGCTTACCTAAAAACACACAAAGCACAGACACACTCGCACATGCTCACATAGACCCATGCACCCACAAACATTGATGCACACACATACATACACACATATGAATGCATTCACACATGCACACACACACACAGAAGAATGCACACACATGTTCACACAAAACACATAGACATGCTCATATGTACAACTTGAATTCATATGCACACTGACACACACCCAGAGGCACATGCATGCATGCACATGAACAAATACACACACCTATGTACACTCACACCCATGCACACACACATACACATATAAAATGCACACACATGTAGACATGCACAAATACACATGCATACATGTATACACACACACACACACAAATACACTTATGCACACACACACACAAACATAGACACAGACACATACGAGTACACATATTCATGCACACACTCATACACACATACAGACAAAGACATGAACAACCATAGACATGCACTCACCCATAGACACGTGAGCACACACATATGAATGCCCATAGACACAAGAAAACACTCACACATAGGGATAAATCATGTGCACACATGTGCACAAATACACACATGCACATGCATGCATGCATGCACACAAGTGTACCTATGCACACACGTGCACACACATAGAACAAGTAATTACTCACAAGCATAGGCATAGGAGCACAAACATAGGCATGCACACAAGCACATGTCTGCACACCCACATGCACACACATACACACATGCATAAGGAGTCACAAACATGTATAAGAATGCTCACATGCGAAATACACACACACATAAACACATTCACAATCACTAACACACATACACCACATATATGCACACACACAGACTCAAACACACCAACATGTGTACATACTCACAAACATGCACAAAGATAGAAACACATATGCACAAATAAACAAACAGATATGTACACATGCACACAACAGAACACACACTATGCTATATTTACAAACACATATACACACATGCAAATGTAGACACACTCGTAAAAAGAAAAATATGCACACACACACATTAACATGTACAACAAACATATGTACATAAAGATGCACACACACACTTATATACCCATGTGTATAGACATGCCCATGCACAAACACAAACACACTCATACAAACTAGAAGAGAACACACATGCAAGTATACACACCCACAAACACGAGCACACATGCGTACAAAGACACATGTGCAGATTCACATAGACACATTTGCATATGCATGCAACCACTTAAGCATATACATACACTCACAAATACATGCATGCATGCACACTTGCATATGCTCACACACATGAAAACGTAATCAAAAGGGAGAGACTATTAGGTCACCTTGTGTTTCATGAGTTAACCCTTAATTATTTAGCATGTTATTCTAATGGGTTTGTTTAGTATGAATTAGGTATAGTTTCTAATAAACAACCCATGCATCTTAAAAGATGGTGAATTAATGGTCTTTAAAGTACTTTGAAGTGTTTAGTAAGTTTCAAGACTAGAGGACATGCACACCAAGTTTTGAAAAGTTTTTTCTTAATAAAATATTAACTTATCAATTTTAAAGGCACTCTCATTTCATATCAATCTCAAATCATATTCAATCATCTCCTTGACTTAACAAACAAATATAATTTTATCATTTAATTGAAGTAGTAATTTTGGAATAATATTTTAAGATCTTTTTACATAGTTTGGAAGCAACATTTGAAACAACTTTTCACTTACTTTTGATTAGTTATGACAAAACATTTTTCAATAAATACCAAACCATTGTAAATGAAATAACGAATGAACATGAATCAATATTTGAGATCTCAATAAAGTGTTGCTCCAATTCTATTGACATAAATTCTATTGGTAATAATTACAACTTCTTCTCAAACTATCAAAGCTTTTTCGCTAAGTCTTACACATTTAATCTTTTAAATTCTCATTTCTTTTCTTGAACTATCAAAGTTTTTCTACACTTTTTCCTTTTTCTTTTGAGTTGGGTTGAACATTTGTGAAAGCCCAAGTTTTGTTGATATAATAAAAGAACCAAGTTAGGATTGAGCTCACAAAACCCTAGGTTTTAGTTGAACCAATAAAATCTAATAGGTTGGAGGTGAACCATATGGAAAACCTCAAGTTGTAATCTTCTGTTAATGGTATTTTTCTTAATCTTAATTAAGGGTAGACATAAGTTCTAATTTTAACTAAATCACCTAAAAATTATGGTGTCTCATTTTAATTTTTACCTTTTTTTCTTTATCATATTAAAAATAATATATACATATAGTTAAGGTTTTCTACAAACATAAAACTATTTTTAAGAAATAAATGCATTCAAAAACTTCTTTTAAGACCATAATTCACCTCCCTCTATTGAGTTTTGTATACTAATTTTTACTTCATTATTAATTTAAAGGACAAGATGAAGAGATAAAAATAAATGATACATAAAAAGATAAAGAGAGAAATCAAGTTAAAGAAAAAAATGAGATTTATAGAGATAACCAGAGAGAAATAGATAAAGAAGAGAAAAATATAAAGTGAAATTTGATAATGGAAGGATGTTAGAGTAAGAGATAAAAAGTGAGAAGAGCAAGTTAGAGAGTGAAGAGAGAAGATAAAATAAAATGAATGAAAAAATAGGAGAAAGAAAGTGTCATAGAGAGAAGAGAGGAAAGGAGAGTAAGGGAGCAACAAATTGAAAGACACAAATAAATGAAAAGGTGCTATATATAGAAGAGAGAAGTTGGTGGGAGGTAAAAGAAATTGTTGGATGGAGAAGAGGGAGAAGTAAATGAGGTAAGAGAATGGGGGTAGAACATGGGGGAAGTAAGAGAAAAAGAAAGAGATAGAGCAACATAAGGTAGTGTTAGAATACATTAACATAACTATGATGGTAAATAAGAGAGTGAATAACAAAATAGTAAAAAAAGAAGAGTAAGAGTAATAAGAGATGTACTAGAGAGAGTGTTAAAGAGGATAGAGGGATAATGGGACAATGTTGGAAAGGTAGAGAAAGAGTGATAAAGATGTCATAATGTGATAGAGATGGAAACAAATAAATAGAAAGAAAGATAATGGCAAGTGAGAGCATGCTTGGGGTATCAAAAGAAAGCTACAAATGAGAGAAAGTGATGAGTGAGATGGGAGAGAGAATTATGAGAGAAATAAAAATAGAAAAAGGAAATTATGAAAGAGAGAATAAAACATTTAGGACCTAAGAAAAATTGTTAAAGAGAATTTACAATGTCGATAAGAAAAAACACTCCACGAAAAATTGTATGGGATGGTGATAATGAGAAATAAAAAAAGATATGAGAAAAGTGAGAGAAAGATGATAAAGAAGAGAAGGTTGTACAGAGGTGAAAGAGATTAGATAATGATATGTAGCTTGTTAGGAGATAGAAATAGATTAGGATGTGAGAGTTTTTGATGAGTGATAAAGAGAAAGTGAGATGATTCTTATTTAAGGAAAGAAGGAGAAATAAGATATATGGTAGACAAAAAAATTAATAGAGACAAGAAGAGAGAGAGAGACCAAAAGTAATTTGTTTTATGTCATTTATGATTATAATATTCTTACATAAATAACTAATAGGTTTTAATATCAATATTTACTATTATTTTTGTTATTACTATGCTTTTAAAAGTATTTTAAGAAGAAAAATTTATAAAGTCTAAGGATATAATAATAGTCACACTTTTTGTGATAAAACGTTTTAGCCCTACAAATGTCAAATTTAATTTAGAATAGAATTAAAAACATTAAAAATAATAATTTTTATCAATTATTAAATTTGAATAAGGAGTATAACAAATTTATTATAAGAACAATTAGAAAATAATTAATACAATTTTTTATACACTACAAATAAAAGATTTACAAGAAAAGAAATAATTTAATATCTTATTTTTATCTTATTATTAAGAATTATGAACTGAGAATAATATTTTATAAATTAATCTCATCAATTATTAAATAGTTATAATTTGTTTCATTTTTAAAAAGTATTATTGAAAAAACCAATAAGAAGTTTCTTTTCAACTTTTTTTCAACATATTCTTTTAAAGAATAATGTGATTAAGAAATAAGAACTATAAAGAAGTAATTTTAAAAAGTTGATTAGCATAAGGAAGAATAAAGAAATACTACAAAGAACACTAAAATGAACTAAAAGAAGGAATAATAATAACAAATACTAAAAAATTAAGAAAATAAGATAAAAACAAAATGAAATAAGTTAAGCTTCAAAAATAAGTACATGAATAAGGGGAACATAAACAAAGAGATGAAATAGAACAAACTGGCAAATAATATATGAAAAATGAATAAGAATATTATTAAATATTATAAATTATTATAAATGTTTCTTTAAAATTAATAATAATAATAATTATTATTATTATAAAGCAAAAAGTATTTATAAATAAAAAACTTGTAGAGATAATGAAGGTATATGAAAGTGAAGGAACAAGATAGGTGAGAATAAAAAAATTATTGAGTGAGAAAGAGAGGAGACATTTGATAAGTTGATGGTGATGTTAGATAAGAAATTAAGAGGTATAGGGAGAGAGAGATGCAACAAAGAGAAAATAAGAGAAATAAGAGAAATAAGAGAAAGGATTATGGGAAGAAAGAGTGGGAAGAAAAGATAAAATAGACAAGCATGACAGTTGGAGAAATATAATAAAAAAGAGGAAGAAAGAGTATATTTATAAAGTGTTATAAAAATTATGAGAGATATAAAAGAATGATAGACAAAAATATAAAAAGGTATGGAGAGAAATATATAGTAGGAATGAGATAAATGAAATAAAAGAGAATAAATATGGGAGGATAAACTAATAGAGAATAATGGAAGATATTGCAAATTTAGAAAGAATGAATGAAAAGAGGTGGTTAAGATAACAGAGATAAAGATAACGAGGTGTAGGAGAGTGAAGAGTCATCAAGAGAAAGGAAGACAAATATAAAAAATTAAATTAATATAACGAGAAAAAGAAGATAAATAGGAAAATAAATACATAAGGAGAGGCAATGTGTAAGATATAGCATAATAGACTAAGATAGAGATTGAAAGAGACATGTGAACATAAATAAAGTTCGAGGTATAAAAGGTTGAAAGAAGATATAGAATGATATAGAAGGTGAAGAGAAGAGAGAGAGGAGCAAGAAAAAAAATAGCAATTAGAGAGAGGAGAAGATAAAGAGTATGATAATGAATGCAATAAATAGAGTCCACATGGATTGAGTCACAAAAATATAGTGGGATAAATTGAGAAAGGGATGAACTAATACTGAGTGAAAGGGACATAGATAAAGAAAGAAAGAGTGTGAATAAGGAGAGAGGAAATTAAGAAAAGTGAGAAACAAGAGAGAGAATTAATGGGATAGAGATAAAAGGAGAAAAATGATTCAGTGAAAATAGAAAATAAAGATAAAAAAATGGAGAAAAAAGAGATAATGAGAAAGATAGATACACAAGAGAGAGAATAAATTGCAAGAGAGAAGAGAGAAAGAAGAGAGAGAAAGTAAATAAAGAGTTAAAGAATACAAAAAAATATATGGATAAGGAGATAGATTAAAAAGGAAATAAGAAAGAAAAAAAGGCAAAACCCTTGAGGGAGAATGATATATATAGGGAGAAATTAAAGGAACATGAAAGAAGGAAGTGTGGAAGAGAGGAAGTTTAATAAAAGCAAATGAAATATAAAATGCATGACTGTGGTGATAGAGGACTAAGAAAGGAAGAGAGAATTAGAATGAGAAAAAGCTTTAAGAGATTAAGAAGAAAGGTGGGGAAAAAGGAGATAATCAAGGGAATTGATGGAGGTGGAGAATGAAGAAAGATACTAAAGTGAGAGAGAAAAGAGGAGGGAGATTAAGAGGTTAAGTTGGTGAGAAATAGATAACTTTATGGGAAATAATAATTTATATGAAAAAAGATCTTGTTATAAATATAATTAACAATAGTATATCAAAACATGATGACTATTAACCATTATTTTATTAAATAAAAAATATTGATAATTATATAAGAATGAAAGAAATAGGTTGTGTAGTAAATTTGAGGGAGAAGAGAGAGGGAATGAAAAAGATATTATTGATAAATAGAGTAAGAAAAAATATGAGTGAAAAAAAAGAATTGAGATTTATAGAAATAAAGCTAGAGAAATAGATAATAAAGAGAGAAGAATATAGAGAGAATTGAAGAGAGAGAAAGAAAGAGAAAAAAGTGAAGAGAATGAATTAGAGAGTGAAGAGAGAAAGAAAGAAAAGTGGTGGTGAGAAAAGAGTTGGAAGTTTAAATAAAAAGAGATATAAAATGAGAGATGACATGAGTGATAAAGAGAGGAGGGTTATAAAGATTATGAGAGAGTGACAAACTAAAAGACATAAATGAAGAGAAAGAAATATAGAGATTCCAAGGGAGAGAGAAGATGGAAAGAGATAAAGAAAATTGAAGGTATAGAGAAGAGAGAGAAATGAGGCAAAGAGAAGGAGAGAATAATGAGAAAGTGAGAGACAACAAATGACATAAAGCAAGAAAGAAAAAGAGTAAGAGAAAGGCATAGGTGCGATATATTAAAAAGAGAGAGGAGAATGATATAGTGAAAACAAGAAGAGGGGTTAGAGTAAAAAGGAGATAGACTAGAGAGGGTAGAGGGTTAATAGGACAATGATAAAGAGATAGACAAAGAGAGACAAGAAAGTTAGTATGATAGATTAGGAAAGAAATATAGAGAGCAAAAAAGGATAGAGAGCCAAGTGGAAGCATGCATATGTTAACAAAGGAAAGTGATGGAAGCAATAAAGTGAGAAGAGATATGAAAGTGAAAATATGGAACTAAAAGAGAGTGAGAGTTGTAAGAAAAAGAAGATAAAGGCTATCATTAAGAATGTGACAATAAGAGGAGCAAATGTTTTATAGGAGGTGATGGATAGGAATAAGCAAAAACGTGAAGGATAAATTGATGTAGATAGAGAGAGAGAGAGATAGAGAAGAATGAATAAAGTTGTAGAGAGAAAAATAAAAGTAAAATAAGAAGAAGGAATTAATAATTCTATAAGATAACATTATTGTGAGAAGAAAATGATAGATTTTTTAATAATAGTTACTCAATTTTTTAAAATTATTAATTATTGCTAAAAAAGAATTTTAAATAAGAATGATTATGTCAATTTTATTTAATGATTATAATATTTATCAATTACCATTAAAGTTCTTTAGTATATTTTCGTTAATCGTGAATAATTATCATTTTAACTCCTATAAATCTTATTTTTCCTTTTCCATTTCCTCTTTGTATTTAATAATAAAATAAATAAAATAATATTAATTTTTATTAATAATATAATAATTATTAGAATATTAAATACTAATATTTAATAATTTATTGGTTTTTAAGATTTTATTATTTTTATCTAATTATTTCGTAATTATTATATTTATTTTCAATAATAATTTTTATTAAGAATAGTTGTTTAGTAATTAGAGACAGAAGAATTGTTGCTAATAATATAACAATAATTAATAAATTTTATGCTAACCATCATTTTACGTATCAATATTTATTTTTATATCAATTATAACTCAATTCTATTTATACATATAATTAATTATTAATATCAATAATTACTACAATTATTGTTATTATATCAAAAACTTGCATTTAAACACACAAATACGTACTTACCAACACACACACATGCACCCACATGCACATATACACGCAATCACATACAATAGCATAGACACACACAAATGCATGCACGAATGCATGCACTGACATGCACACAACCATATGCTCACACACATAAGCACATATACAAACATGTACACACACATGCACACACTTGGACACATGCATGGATGCACACAAGAATACATGTGCATGCATGCACACACATGCACAGATTGACACACATTTGCACACATACACAAATGCACACACAAGCAACCACACATGTGTATACGCACACACAAGTAGGCACATGCACTTACACATACAAATATATGCCCACACGCACATGTGCACACACACATGCATAGTACACGCACACAAACACGTTGATGTCCAAACATAGACACACAAGAACACACACACATACACATAATCGAACACTCACATGCATACACCCACACATAATGCACACACACAAATTCATGTGCACAAGCACACATCTGTATGCATAAACAGATTTAAAAGTGCACACTTACACATATATGTACACACAAACACACACACAGATATATATATATATATATATATATATATATATATTATATTTGTATATATTTATCTGTATGCATGCACACAACTCACACACCAACATACATGCACATATACATACACATGCACACACATGTATAAACACTAATACACAATCACACAAAAACATACATATAAATATGCCCAAGTACACACATGCATAAGCAAACACAAAAAAATGCATATGCACACACATTCGCATGCACTTTCACACAACTATAGACAAACATGCATACACATACATGAACAACACACACATGACCACACATATGCATGTGCACACAATGCACAAAAAAAAAATAAACGCATACAAATACACAGGCATATGTGCATGCAAACACACACACTTGCATGCAAGCATGCACAGGCCTACAAACATGCACACACAAACATGCATATGCATGCACATGCATACATACACATACAAGCTTGCAAACATGCATACACGCACACACACATGCATGCATGCATACATACACACACAAAAAAACACATGCAGATGCACATGCATCTGTATGCACTTACACAAATATGCACACACATAAGCATACACATAATAAAAAATAGAGGCATTCACATAAGTGCATATACATGCACATATGTGCACATCCATGCATATTTGTGCACATCCATGCACATACAACCATGCACATGCACATGCACACATGTGCATGCACACACACATACATATGCAAAAAACTCATAAACATAGATGCACATGCACGTGTACACACTCAAACACATTCTCATGCACAAAAGTGCATACACATACACACATATGCACATGCACACACATGCAAATATACACAATCACACAAAAGAATGCACGCTTGTGCAAGTAGAGATGTATACTCACAAACGAATGCACACAGACATGTGTACAAACATATGCACTATCACACACATTGACCCACACACATGCACACACACACATATACTCACACATGGACTCGCACATGCATACACACTCATGCAAGCACACAAACCTATATGCTCAAATTTGCATGCATGCAAACACAAAAAGCACACTAATTAACTACCACACACATGCATACATACTTACACATGCACACACTCCCACGCATATTCAAGCCCATGCACACACATGCATAATCCCACACACACACATAACCACACACAGATGCACGCACACATGCATACATGCACAAAAACTAACACAAATGAACACACACACACAAATGCACACACAAATGCATGCGTGTGCACACACACCCTTGCATACATAAATGCACTCACTAATAGAAACATGCTTGCACATGGACACAAACATATGTTTGTGCACACACACACCCCACAAACATATACACGTACACATGATCACACATGCCACATGCACACATACACACACATACATGCATAGATGTATGTGTACATCGACACACACATGTAGACAGCACACACTCCTATAAGAGAACACATAAAAATGGTAACACACATACATGCACAATCATACAAGCACATGTGCAAACATAGACACACACAGGTACACATGACCATTCACACACAGACACACACACATACATAGAAATATGCATATGCACATGCGTACACACATAAACAAACATGTATGATTACACACACAAATACAAAAATTCATGCAAACACACATATACACACCCATATGTGCTTGCATACACACGTACACACATTAATGCACACGCCTCCCACATGTACACACATGCATGGATCCACGTGCACACTCATAAACCCATATTCATATGCACACCATACAAACACAATCATATGTATGCAAACATGACACTCATATAAACATGACACACACAAACACTCTTACACATGTACAAGTACACAAACAAATGCACAAAGAAACACACATAAATGTATACACAAGCATACGAGCACATATGCACACATGTAGACACACACTTATGCACAAACTCACAATCATATTCACACATGTATACACACTTCCACATACACACGTAGACACTCACACATGGATGTATGAACACAAGAAAACACTTACATAAGAACACACAAACACATGAACATAGACCCATGCACATACTTGCATTTATAGAAACACACAACATATGAATTCACACACACATCCAAAAGAAAACACACAAAAACAATCATAAGCATGCATGTAAATTTACATATTCTCACACATGCTATGCTCATGCACACACACAAGATCAAGCACATACACCTCCCATGCACATACATGCACACACACACACACACACACAAACATGCACATATACAGCATGCATAGACACACACACACACATGCATAAACTCGCAGACATGCATGCATGCATTTACACAAACACACATGCACAGACACTCAAGCACACACACTCATGCATACATGCATGCATGCATGCACAAACACACATATGAACAAACACATGATCAAAAGCACTCACATATGCAGACAAGCATGCATACACACATGCATATGCACATGCACCCACACATACACACACATGCACACGTACATGTACACACACGTACTAGCACATGAACACACACACACTCACATGTGTATGCATAGGAAAACACATAATAACACACATGCATAAACACAAACATGCAAGTATACAAGTAGAAGCACATATAGGAACAATCATAAAACTAAATGCACACATATATGCAAACAAGCATGAACACACATGAACATGTATCCATGCACACACACCTATACATGCATAGACATGCAAGCACATGCACACATACATGTACACACATGCACACAAACACACAATCATAGAACACACATAAAAACACACAAACATGCTGAAAAAACACACATGCACCTACATACAAGCACACACACATGCACAAATACATAGACATGCACATGCATGCCCATATGCCCAGATGTACAAACACACATGCATTCACAAGTATAAATACATGTATGTCTGCATGCACTCACATGCATGTTGATATAAACATGTACCCACATGTACAAACAAACAAAGACACACACATGTACATTCACAAACACACACCCAAATGCAAACACATAAGGACACACACACACATATGCACATGTGAATGCACGTAGACTTGAAAACACACAAATATGAACATTTATACATATAAACACTAAAATACATATAGACCCTTGCACACATGACTCACACTCATACACATGCTTGCACACAAGACGTACACACACACACATAGATGTGCATACACATGCAAACACTCATGCAAACCCATGCCCATAGACATGCACTCATGACCACACTAACACACACACACACACCACACACATGCATGCACACTCACACATGCACGCACACAGACACAAATGCATGCACAAACATGATCTTATGCACATGATTACACATGCACAAACCATGCACCAATGCAACCCACATGAATGAATACAAACAAACATGCACACACAAGCCCACACACACAAGTACACGAGCACACATGCCCACATGCCCACATGCACACATGCCTACTTAGCCCCACACGTGCACATAAAAAATATGCATGCACATGTACACACATGCACAAACACACACATACACATTCACAAATGCATGCAGACACATACACACTCGCACATGCATTTGCACACAAACAAATGCTTACATACACATGCACACATAAGCATGCACATGTACCCTCACACATAAACCAGTGCACATATACACATACACACATACACACACCCCAACCTACACAAACTCACACATGCACTTGAACACACACAGACATGTGAATGCAAAAAAAAAAGCACCCACACAAATGCACACACATATTCACACATATGTAAACCCTCACGCATGGATGCACATATACATCCAAAAACACATACACACATGCACTCACAAACACATACAAAAACACAACACAGCTAGATTTGACGCACATTAAGGAGCACACATACATATACACATGCATGTACACATATATGCACAATCATATACATGCACGCACATATATACATACACACACGTCTCCATTGCATGCACCCTACACTCACATATGCACTAATGTGCACACAAACAAACACCTACACACATGAACATACACACACACTCACACCCCCAGACACACTTATTCCCACAAACATACACTCATACTAGCCCACACATTTGCACATGCACACACACACACAACCCCATACACATGTGCTCAAGCATACATGTACACATGCATGCACAAATGCACTTGCATGTAGGCACACACACGTACACACATATACATGCACAACTAGATACACACCCAAACATGCACACATGAACACAAATCCAGCAACACACATTGACACAAACACATGCATAAGCACAAACACACATGCGTGCATGAATAGCGCATACTCAGTAACGTGCACATACATACATGCACACACATATGCACAATCACACACACATACACACAAGTGCATACATCACACATAAGCATGCACACACACATGCACATGCATACATGTACACACACATGCACATACACACGCACACATACACACACATGCAAATGAATAGATTAACATGCACACATGAACTCATGCAAGCACCTATACACAAATAAGCACACATACTCACATATGCACATGCACACATGCATGCCAAAGTATGCATGCACACACAACCATGCATATACAAACACACACATGTGCACACATATATGCACATAGATACACATGCACACACAGATACACATACACACATAAAATGCAGCAACAGATATACACAAATGTGCACACATATGCACATTCACATTTAAACATGCATAAGCCCACACATACTAACATATATGCACATGCACACACATGAATGTACAAACACATACATACACACATACACATACATGCACACACACACACAAATATGTATATGCACACAAGCACTCACATGCACACACACACACAGACACACTAACATGCATGCATGAACACATGCACAAATGTGCATGCATCCATACACATTTATAGATGCACACATGCTCGCACAAACATATATACGAATGCATGCACACACATGCACATTCATACACATACATGTACTTGCATACACATATGCACACACACATACATAGATGTACAACCACTCTTATTAGCATGCATACATGAAGACACGCTCATGCACAACACACATAACACACATAGCATGCACATGCATGCATGCACACAAACACACAAACATACACATACAAACAAATATACACACACATACATGCGCATGCATACTTGATCATGCATACCACATGCATGCTTGAAAACACCCACACACACACACACACACACATATAAGCAACACAGATTAATGCACAGACATATGCACTGGTTCATGCACATGCTTACACACATGTACGAGCACACACATGTGGACATACACATGCACATATACATTTATGTACACACACATGCATAAGAATAGTTGTATGCACACACACACACTTGCATGCAATGGAACACACACACCCATGCAAATGCATGCATGCACATAGAAACATACATGCACACACACATGCACTTATGAACATGCACACATGCAAACCCAAAAAGGAAACATTCACACATGCAAACACACATAATCATACAAACATGCACACGCATAAACATGCAACTACACACATGCACACTGATTCTCATGCAAACATGCATTCCTTCATGCGCATAGTACGAAAATACATGGATGCACTTGACCATAATCATGCAGACTTGCATACACACTCTCACATGCATGCACAAAAACACACATGAACAAAAAAACACACACACACACATGTATATACCCACAACGACACACACACACATGCACACACAGACAAAAATGAACTCGCACAAATTTGCACTATGACATGCACCCACATAGATACAATGGCACACACAAATGCACATATCTACACCTACACACACCTACACCTACACACACAAGTGTGCATGCACATACACACACACACATGCATGCACACCGAAAAAACACACATGGTCACACATGCATAGGCATATGTAAACATATGCTCACACAAACACACTCATAGTCACACGTAAACACATGCACATACGTGCATGTGCAAATACACATGGACACATATTAACACATGCACACCCACACATACATACACATGCATTCATACATATACATGCACATGAGCATGTCCATGCTCACAAAGATGCCCACACACACAGATAGACACTCAAATAACACACACACTTGCACACACCCACAAACATGCATATTAAAGCACAGACATATAAATGCACACACCGATACATGCACACCCACCCATACTCACACACATGTGTGCGCACACACATGCAAGCCTGTACACATGAAAGGATGTACTTGCACATGCTTGAATGCATGTGCATACTTGAAAGATTGTACAATGACACACACCCACACATACTCACCCAAATGATAGTAAATGCACACACACACACCCATGCACACACAAACACAAACATATGCACATAGATGCTCAGGCTCATGCATGCAAGCAAACACACTCCGACATACACACTAACACATATGCACACACGCACATGCACACTCACAGACATGCACACACTTGTTAATGCACAAAACAACAAAAATAAATGCACATACATGCACATGTATAGAAATGCATACACAGACACACATGCACACATATACAAATATGTACACTCATATACACATACACTAACACATGTATAGACACACAAACACACACATGCATGCACAAGCACTTACAAACAGGCGCTCACATATACACACACATCCACACTCATGCACGCCCACAAGCACACCCATGTGCATGCACATATGCACTTATTCACAAACCTATGTGCACACACATGCACACATACAATACACAAGCACACACATGCACGTAAAAGTACAACGACACATGCACACAGATACACACAAACATAATCACACATGCATACATACACACACACAACACAGTCACACACAAACACACAAACATGCAAGAACATAAATGCATGCACATGAATGCACGCAAGCATGCACTCACACATATACACACATGCTTGATGTGCACATACAAAAGTGCACATGCTCAAACACACAAGGAACACACAAACATTTGCACACACATGTAGATATGCATGTAAATATGCCCACAAATGCATACATATGCACAAACATATGCATACAATTAAACACGCACACAAGAACACACTAGAATACTCTTACATAGTTACACGCACACACATGCACACCCTTACATTGACATGCACATGTATGTTAGAGCACAAGCACACATACATGCACACAAACCTTACACATAGACTTACAAACACACATGCACACAGCACACACACACAAGCAAATGCTTGCATGCACGAACATACACACACACATCCTCATTCATACATGCATATGTTGATACACATTGTTGGCCCACACAAGCACAAGGCCAACCATGCACACATGCAGACGCACACACACTCTTACACACACATGCATATACTTTTCCAAGCACATAAAGAAATGTGCACACATATGTATTCATGCACATGCACACATACAAACTCACAAACACATGCACACACATGCAAACACTCGAGTAGGAACATATAGATGCATACATATATGCTAGCATGCACACTTGAAACCACACATATAGTTGAATGCACACACACAAATAGACACATCTAATGCACACATGCACAACCACACACACATGTACTAATATAGATGCACCATTGGACACAAAACCTACAAGCATACACACATGAACATACATGCACCTGTGTATGCATTTACTCACGTAAATAAGTTTCTACAAAAATGCACACAAGTGCACATGCACTTGTAGATAATGTGCACACATTTTCCTATACAAACACATACACACATGCACACAAACACGCAATTACACTCATAGACACACAAGTAGACATGCACCAACATGCAAATGTAGATGCAGACACATGCACACACACACACACATGCATGCACACATAAGCACTCTTATGCACATATATCCAAACACATGCACACCACATGCACACACACAAATATGTATACGACCACACATAGGTACACACACACATGGCTTTTCACACATGCACACAAACACATGCATGTGCATGCACACACACTTGCACAACTACTACATGCACACATATACACACACACACACATACACATAGATACGCACATGCACATACACGCATGAACATACATACATGAACATACATACATGCACATACACACATGTACACATACAAGCACACATGTGCATGCATGCACATACACACACACATGCACACAGACATATTTTGACACATGTTTACATGCACATCCTCACACACACACATGGATAGGCACACAAACATATGCACCAGCACACACACATATAGACATGCGACTACCAATACACTTACACATGGACATGCACATATGCATATGATTATATCCATGCTCACACTAGTGCAAACACATGAATATGCACACACACTCACACACATACACATGCACCAAACATAAACATGCACACACCTAGGAACTCAAAAACACACACAAGCATCTATAAGGACATGTATAAATGCTGAAGCATAGACACACACATACACACAAATACACATGAAAAAACACGCCAATACAAACATGCACAAACAAACACAAGTGAATGCCCACAAGCACACACACTTAAAGTCACACATATGGTGCACAGCTACACACATACACATATATGCATGCATGCATGCACATACATATACACACACACACACGTGCATATGCATCCACACAACATCCCACACACACATATGCACACAAACACATACGCAAAGGTATACACGCACAAACCTACACACATGCACACCCATGCACATGCTCATACACATGCAAAGACAAATTGACACACAAACAAGCATGTATGTAGCCAAAAAAATATAGCCACACATACACACACATGTAACGACACACATGCATCGTAAGAAAACACACAAATGGATGCACACACATGAATATGTGCAACCACACACAAGTAGACATGCAACACCCTCACAACATACATGCACACACATAGGCACAAGAAAACTGATATAAACATGCACACATGTACACAAATGCATGTAAAACACACACACACTTACAAGTATGTGCATGCATGTGCGCACACGCCCATAAGTATATAAAAACTACATACACACACAAACAAACATACTCACACTTGAATACATGCACAAAATTTAGGCATGCACATACACTCATATTCACACACAAACAACATATGTGTAAACATACACACACAAAAACACACTCATGCTCACAAGCACACACACATGCACATACATGAACACACATGCAAATGCACATGTAGCCACAAACTTGCACACACACCCACACACACTAATACTGATGCACACACAAACACATACATGCCTACATTGAAACAAACAAACATAATGATAAATGTACAAATATGTACATAAACACATAAGCATGCACACATACTCACACATGCATAGGCACATGCACACACATTACCATACATAGACATGCACACAAGCACACCCATATACACATACATTTAGAAACTAGTGCACGTACACCCACATTGTTGTATGCATTCGCACACACTAGCACACACACACACACAAAAATTCATGCACACATACCCATATGCACCCACACACAAAACAAACATGCTTGCACACATATATGTATGCATACACATATGCACCCATGCACACAAGCACACACACACACATGCTTATGCACATTATCCATGCACACACACACAAACAAATACACACATGCATGCATATGCACTTGTACTCACACGCTTGCATACTCACTCACTTGCACATGCACTTGCACTCTCACACACACACACACACAAGTATAGACACACACATGCACACACACTTGCATACACATGCATGCACACACACAATTTTAGATCAACACGACCCACTCATGCACACATACATGCACATGCACACACAAATACACATGCACTAGTATGCACGAAACACACACATATAAATGCCTACACACACACCAGCACACATATGCACACAAACACACTCACCTATGCGTGAACACAAATACATATGCTCTCTTACACACACAAATACGTAAATACACACCAACACACACACAAATATATATATATATATATGGACATACATGTACAGACAAACATTGGTACATAAACACATGCACACACCCACACTTGCATGTCACACATGCACCTACATATGTGCACACACACACACCACCACATAGGCTTGTGCATGCTCATACACAAGCACAATTACAAAAACACATTCATAGACATATTAACAAGCACAAAGTTGTGCACACACACATACACATATGCATACAAGCAGATGCATGTGCAAATGCACACATTGACATTCATAAATATAGACATACATAGATACACACATACACATTTGCACATACAAAAGTTTGTATGCACGCATGTGCATTCACATGCACACACATATAGACATACAAATGCACACACATTTGCACACTAACATGTGCACTTTCTTACACATACAAGCATGCATACTTAAACACTTGCACACACACATGCATGCACATCCCTGA